>CM026554.1:38136908-38608790 GCA_015143295.1 Tetracentron sinense
CAGCTTTTACATCGGAAAACAGCAAAAGACGAGAAAAGTGAAAAGACTCTAGTGTCAAACTTTTATGAGAAGATGAGATGAAAACAGCTTTTACACCGGAAAACAACTTAACTGTGAAATGAAACCGCTCTAGGAAGTCTGAAACCGACGCTCTATCCATCTAGAAAACGCGCTCTTACGGTAAATCTGCTCTTAAACTAACCAACGGGGGTTGGGGCTGATGGCGAGGACCACGCCTCACGAAGCGAAGGTCCTGAGTTCGATTCCCTGCTCTTGTTGGCCACCCTCCGGATTTATTCCGACTTTCCTGGTGCCTGTGGAGAGAGGGCTCTACACATGCCCGGGGGAACTAGTCGGGTGCTCTAAGAGGCCCGGATACCCTCGTCACCAAAAAAAAAAAAAAAAAAAATCTGCTCTTAAACTGTGAGAGCGAGGTTTGAAAGGTATTCCAACAGTTTGGATTACTAAGCACCTTCTTATCTTTGGTTTTTAGAAAAAAATTTAAATTTTTTAAACCCTAATTAAAATCTACTAATTCTTATGGTAATTTTTTTTCTTTATATTTTATATCTAAAATCCAATGATAAATGAGTGAACCTTAGGGGTGGATGAATCGTAATGACAATTAACGAGTGTTAAAAAGGACTCATGGCGACCTCAATGGCGTAAGTAGAGAATTTCAAGCCTAAATGCTAATAGATGAAGAGAAATTGATTTATTGATAATAATCTTGGATGATTTACAAGAACCCTAAGAGGGTTTAAATAATATTCCAAGACTCCTAATGTAAAAAGATCTATAAAAGATAATCTTAGTTTAATCATGTCTAATCAAATCCTAAATTCAAACTTAATTGATACTTTCTAATTGTGAAGAGATACTGATAATGATATAGTGTATCTCATTCACTTTATTACAATAAGATATTCTTTAATATTCCCCCTTAAACACATGTGAATTGAAAATCTTCATGAGTTTGCCGTAACTTGAGTACTCCATTTTTGCATGAAGAGTTAAAACGTCTAACTGTGTTTGATAGTCACCGCCAGTCTGTGAAGTCTATTTCTGTCGCATCCCACTCATTTCTATCAGTATGTCGGAGCCGATAGCCCACTAAATTGAGCTGTCATGACCGTCTCCCCAAAGCACCGGAAGAATGATTTGCAATGTAAAGAAAATCTCTCGTTAGAGAGGTCTTCAATAAAATAAAATAAGATACACTTATTATGACAACCATCAAAGATGAATAAAAAAAGGTTAGACCAACCATGCTAATATCTATGATAACTTTGATGGCAGGAAAACAAGAAAGAAAATTGAGAAACTTCAGTCCCGACGGGCGGCAGCAATACCACCCACCGAAAACACGTAATAAAATGAAAAAAAAAAATACATGCAGATCGCCTGCTCTGATACCATAAAGAGAAATTGATTTATTGATTATCTTGAATGATTCACAAGAACCCTAAGAAAGTTTAAATAATATTATAAGACTCCTAATATAGAAAGATCTCTAAAAGATAATCCTAATCTAATCAAATCCTAAATTTAAATTTAATTGATTCTTTCTAATAGTGAAGAGATACACTGATAATGATACAGTGTATCTCATTCACTTTATTACAATAAGATATTCTCTAATAATAGATAGATGAGTGAGGGATAGTATGAGAATTGAGTAAATATTCAATTAAGTGTTTGTCTTATATGATGATAATAATAAGTGTAGTTTGAGAATTTTGTAAAATTTATCCACGTTTTTAAGGGCTCATTATAAAGATAGGAGCAAATAGTAGTTTTAAAATTACAAAAGAACATGAAGCATTCTCTTTGTATTAGTAAAGAAAAGAAGAAGATGCTTTATGCATGAGGAGAATTATTTATGAGAAATTTGGAGGTAGGAGGTTGATAATTAGGAATTCTAGTTTTGAGTGTTTAATGCATATGCTATGGTTTGATTTAGACTCCAGATTCATATTTGGCCTTAGGTTTAATTTCAATTGTTCTTTAAAGTTTGATTGTGGCAGCAAACCAAATGGCAGTCAAAAATCAAATATTCCGACCACCGAGATTTCCCATCAGGCCGCATCCATGTTGATTGCATCTTAGTCGGCCTCTGGACCTAATTTGGACCTTAGGACCCGAGCCCTTTTGAATTTATCTCTAATTATTTGGTATATTAATGCCTATATAATTTGGAGAACAGAAAAGATTTAGACTTAATTGGATCCCGTCCAGACAAGTTTTCGATGGTAGCTCAGCTCTGTGTGCAGTTGTTGCATTGGATATGGGGCCAGGATCACAGTTTTAAATGGCGGCAATTTTTTTTTTATAAAAAAATCTATCGTGTTGTTGCCATTTGAAATGATGATAGACCTTGTTTAGACTGAATCCCATTTGGCGGTGAACACTCTGTTGCCAAAACTATTTATGCCCTATTGTATTTACTACCAGTTTGCTATTTGTTTTGATCCAATAGTCTTAGAAATTGGGCTAGAATACCTCAGAAATTGGGTTAGAAATCGGCTTTTCAGCTTTTTAACTGTGTTTAAGATTCACCTACACGTAGAGTTCACCCACCTACCCTTTATTTTTAGAAATTTTTTTTTTTTTTTAAACTATGGTTAAAAAATTTTAAAATATTTTTTTAAAAACCACATATAGGTGGGTGAACTCTTAACCACAGTTAAGGGGTGTCAAAAGAGACACATGACCACAGTTAAGGGGTGTCAAAAGGGACACATGCCAACCTCAAGAGCATAACCGGACTCCCCAAGCCGGGTTATAACAATAGAAGATTTTATTCCTATGAGATATTAAAGAATTGCTAGTGTGGTGTCACCATCACCATGCCTTGAGGCTCTATTTGTGAGAGGGAAAGGTACTTCTCCAAATCAAATTAGGTAAGAAGTGGCTATTGATGTTGAATAGAGAGTTGAAGATATTAAGAGAGGAGAGTGGTAGCTTTCACGAGGGAAATATCTGATGGAGCAGTTACCAACCTTTCTTCTTTCGAATGCCGTTTTTAAAATTTAAATTTAGGAACATTTTTAGGATTTTACTATATCGTCCCTAGTTCCACCTAAACATCCAAGCCAAAAAAATTATCAATTTTTAGTGGCCAAAACTTCAGAAATTGGAACCAAATCCTTAGGGATGTGTTCCTTTTATGAAACTGTAAAACCGTAGGAACTTCAAAGTTTCTAAAACATCAAAAATCTAGATTTTGAAATTGCTGAAATAATTGTAATTATGTTTCTTTTCAACATGAATTTTTATGACTAAATTATTGGAACTTCACAATTCTACTGTTCTTTTGACATGGAACTTTAGGGTGAAAATTTAGCTATTATCGACAGATCCTCCATCAATCCTTATTCATTCTCGACATGTGTCCCTTTTGACATCCCTTAACTGTGGTTAAGATTCATTAACTCTTAGGATTCACACACCCATCCATGGTATTTTTTAAAAAAAAATAAAAAATATTTTAAGCTTTGAAGGGGTATGATAGTGTTGATAAACGAGAATAAGAATGTCTCTGCACCATGAGATATGGATGAATATAATTGTGTCAATGCATGAAGTCAGATTCGAGAAATAAAAGTATGGATGATAAAGCTATTACACGAAGCCTGACACAACATCTTGAAGGGGTGGGATTAAGTGCTTATTTTCCCTCTTTGTTGGATGGTGGTAGAGTTCTACCGCCAACTACAAATAGAAACTTCCCAATTGTGAGTTAGCGGGAATGCTGGGTCTCCAACTACTCAGGGTGCTTCGGGCAGGTCATTCATTGGTTATGGCACGGGTCTCCATCTCAACCTGGAGAACGAACTCGAACTGAATCGATTATCTTGCCATATAGGGAGCTCAATCCACTCAATGGGGTGGGTTCCTTCCGGGCCAACAAATTGAACTGGGGCTCCATATGTCATTTCAACCAAAAGATGCATATGCTGTGGTTTGATTTAGACTCCAGGTTAATATTTGGCCTTAGGTTTAATTTCAAATGTTCTTTAAAGTTTGATTGTGGCAGCAAACCAAATGGCAGTCAGAAATCATATCCGACCACAGCGATTTCCCATCAGGCTGCATCCACGTTGATTGCATCTTAGTTGGCCTCTGGACCTAATTTGGGCCTTAGGATCCAAGTCCTTTTGAATTTATCTCTAATTATTTGGTATATTAATGCCTATATAATTTGGAGAACAAAAAATAAATAGACTAATTTGGATCCCGTCCAGACAAGTTTGGATGGTAGCTCAGCTGTGTACAGTTGTTGCATTGGATCTAGGGCTAAGATCACTGTTCTAAATGGGGGCTTTTTTTTTTTTTTGAACTATAGTATTATTGTCATTTGAAATGATGATAGACCTTGTTTAGACTGAATCTCATTTGGTGGTGAACACTCTACTGCCAAAACTATTTATGCCCCATTGCATTTACCACTAGTTTCCTATTTGTTTTGATCCAATAGTTTGCCTCAGAAATTGGGCTAGAATACCTCCTATTTCAGTTTTTTTTTTCTATTTATCCAAATTTACAGATTCTATTCCTGGTCCTTAGCAACATTATTTATGACTTTAGGTTAACTTATACTTGCCATGCACTATGCGCCATCAACGCATGAGCTAAAATTACTAAGGTCTTTATAAAATAAATTTTTATTTATTTATAATATGCCAAAAAAAACTCCATAAAAAATTTAAAACATTCAAATTAGCAATTTTTTTGGAACTACCTTTGGGTTGATCCATGCAAAATGAGTACATAGGCAACACCATGCCGGTTCAACAGCCCTATGTTACCCTCAAAATTAGAATAGGTGACGACTCTCAAATCTTTTATGATTTTGGACATTATTTCAAATTAGAAAACATTCCCATATGGGACAGCGTTTCGACATCAAGTCGCTCACAAGATCCTTATAACTATTATCTCCCCTCGTTATTGTTGCTCATCTCTAGATAGCAGAAGCTATAACCATTTGGAATGGCCTTTGGTAGGCCCTCAAAATTGGCTAGCCTTGTATTGAAAGCGATTCATACTCACTTTCCTTGGATAATTCATAATTATATGTAAGATTTCCGCCCTCCCAAAACTCCATTACAACATTCGATGCATTTCTTCACCTCTAGGTTTAGTGAAATTCCATTACATCATGCAATGCATTTCTTCACCTCTAGGATTATCACCCCTACATCCCACCAATTGGCCACTCTCCAACGATGTATTTTGCACAAGAGGAATGTAGCCCGAATTTTTTATTTTTTTTTCTCATTTTCTCTACAAGATCAACAAGTGTCCTCATTTTTTCTGGCTACTTTGTAGCCTATTAAAACTTCAACATCCCAATTATGTTTTTTCTAATTTTTTTTAGTTTTAACTGGTTGCATAGATAATGGGAAAAAGTGAAGACAATTGTTGGTTTTGTAGAAAAATTGAGGAAGAGAGAAATTGAGGCCGTCATTCCCATTTGGACAAACATCCAGATGTTGAATCGTCTATAGAGTAGCGCACATTCGTAATGGTTCCTTTTCACATGATAATACAATTTTTTTTTTCATAAAGAGACACCCTTTAAACACACATTCATCATTATTTTCATATTTTTTGGCTTGCATCGAGGTCCTATTAAGGCATTCAAAAGGGTCACATTAAGAACAAGACTTGGCAGTCCATTCTGTTGAGCTGCAGCACAAACATGAAGAAGGCGTTTAGTAACTCTAAACTAAATAGGTAGAACTTATCCGAAAATTGATCTTATTTGGACTTTAGATTGTTAAGTTAAAGTTTAATTAAATGTCTAAATCTTTTAAAAGTAGAGACTTTACCTTTATAATAATAAAGAGACATGAGCTACTTTTTTCTTTAAAAGTAAAACATCTACTTCAAAAGATTTAGACATCCAATTAAACTTAAATTAACAAGTTAAAGTCGAAATAAATTTAGTTTTCGGATAAGCTCTACCTATTTAGTTTAGAGTTACCAAACTCCCTCTAACATGTATATGTTAATTCGGTGTTTACGCGGTAGGGCTGCCAAGTGCCAAGTATGATTAATATTCTCACGTGTTAACCGCTTAAGGTTGAATTGGACCCCAACTCATACTGGGCTTGGGTACCCAATTTGACCCAACTCGACTTGAGCTAATCATTATCACTACTTATAGTACTATGTGTAGGGGTGGTTATCTAACAAAGGTACTCGCGATCAGCTCAACTCATTAAAAGCTCGTACTCATTCGTTTATTTAGTAAACAAGCCAAACTCAAGCTTGATTTTTGAGCTCGTTTAGTTAACAAGGTAAGCTTGAACACACACTTACTCAGCTCGTTAAAAGCTCGACTCGATTATATATATAATTAACCTACTAAAATATATAAATATACGTACTTTCATTTAAATATTAAAATTAAGTATATTTATTATATATTAATAAAGATTAATAATATATAATGTATTTTACATAATAAGAATATTCTTTATACAATTATGTACTTTTTTTTAAAAAAAATTTAGGTAATATTGTAATTTTTTTTTAAATTTTATAAGGATAATAAAATAAAATTTAAACCTTATAAATAGCTGTATGTAATAAATCATGCTGCTCATGAACTGCTCGAGCTTGGTTTGAGCTCGTGTGTGAAAGCTTAAGCTCGTTATTTAATAAACAAGCCAAGCCCAAACTTCAATTTTGAGCTCATTTACTTAATAAAAAAAGCTTGAACATCTCTACTCGGCTCGATTAAACCATAGCTATGTGTCGTCCATGGTGTGGAAATTAAAAGAAGTCCATATTGGTAGGTGGGATTTCAAGGGTAATGAATGGCCTCGGATTGTCTCTGGGAAAGAAAGGGCTCTCGGGGTACCATACATTGTGTGACAGTTGGCATAAAAATGGGGAGAAGTCATTCCATTTTCTCCCCATAATTTTGACCTCTTCCGATTTGATATCTCTTATCCTTATTCTCACACACCTATCGGCACATGTTTTATAATGGGTGGAGAAATCAAAATCATGAACCCCATGATTTTGATTCATTCATGATTTTGACTTCTTCACCACTTGTCACCTATTCTATGGAACCCCGAGACAAGCCCTTTCCGGAGAGAATCCAAGGCCGTAATGAAGACGCAAAAAACCAGTCATCACCAACCACCCAAACCACCGGTATGTCCCTCGCCTCCATCTAACTCATGCTCATGGGGTAGCTGGCTCCCATTTCTATGATGTACACCCCCTTTGATTTAATATAATTTATTTAGTGAGCCAAAAAAAAAAAAAGTTGACACCAAAACCTCACGTTTTAGAGCAATCAATCCCCTGTAGATAAATGATGCCTCGTACAGGAACAGCCAGATATAAAAACAGATATAATCTGTCTCTAGAAAAGAAAAGAAATGAAAGTACTGGTACGAGAAGAGACAAACAACACAAAACTAAAAGAAAGCGAGTCTCATTATTATTACGTATTAGTTAGATATATATTAAAAGTAGATTCCTGAGGAGATGCTGCTGTGCTGTCAGCTGTGGTGTACTATCTATTATGATTAATTTTACCACTATTAATTTACAGAATAAAAGAAGCAGGAGAGGTTATAGACTCCAATTCAAAGTCACACCAATTGTTCTTCACCTGCTTTGATGGAGAATGTGTTGGGTCTTCTCAAAATTCGTGTCTGCAGAGGCACTAATCTGGCTGTTCGTGATACCCGGAGCAGCGATCCTTATGTCGCGATCACGTTGGGTAAACATGTATGCTTTGATTGCCTTGTTATCATTTCTGGATATGCAGTTCTTGGTTTTTTTATGTTTAATGATCTTTGAATCAGTGATTTCATTCCTTTTATGGTTTCTGACCTGATTCTTCTGAGTTTGTTGGTATTGAATTTTTTGGAGTGAAACAGGTTCTTTGTGTAGATTTTTTTATTAAGGTGCTATGGGTTTGATGCTTAACATTCAGATTCAGTTTAGTATATATTGGTCTCAGAAAATCTCACTGAGATTCTTATTATGTCCTTTTTGTTTGAAAAAAGGCTTGGAACTGCTCTTAGATTCAATTGGTTTTCATCAAGTTTGAGGTTTCTATTTCTTGGCCAAAGCTCTGCCAATAAAAAATGTTTGCTGTCTAATTGATCTGCTTTGGTACTTTTTTCGCAAATCTTTTGTCTGGTATTTGGATTTTTCCTCTGAACTGATGCCTTTTCAGCAGTCCTTGAAGCCGTTTAGCCCGAAGTACATACTTTGAATTCTCTCCATCAATTTTAGATGTTACAACTATGCAATTCAAAGACATCTGCTTTTGTGTAAATGGGTGAAAAATCTAGAATAAAGGAATATGTTTGCTGGACTTTGAACAATGACATACAAGGTTGTGTAGTTTCTCTTGCAGCCTTTCGCCTATTTTGCCTAATGACTTTTATAATTAGATGAAGCTTTGAGTAATGCACATCTATATATATATATATATGTGGAGAGATGGCTATGACTCTCAACACTTTCCCTCAGTGCCAACTCTCACTGAGTTTTATTCTAAATTTCATGAACTTCTTGTAGCACAATCTATAAGTAAAAATGATGGGAATTTTCTCATCTAAACGAATTGGTATGAGAAAAATATCTCCTTGAAGTACCTTCTCCCTGACAAAATGCTGATGTACCTCGACATGCTTTGTTTGACATTAAAAAATGGATTTTTTGTCAACTTGAGTGTGCTCTCACCAAAATACAAACCGATCATATATTCTGTAGATTGATGTAAATCTTTCATAACATGCATCAACTAGGCACTCTTCTATGATGCCATCATTGCTACCTGATTCTGCCTCAGTTGTACACAACGATATAGTCGATTGTCTCTTACTACATCATGAATGACTATTTTTTTTGGAGGATAAGCTGGGGTTAGGCGGACACCTACCAGATATATTAAATCATCAAAGGGAAATTATAGTCTAAGTTATTTGCATCCTGATCGAACCTTTTCCACAATGGAAACAAGGGCAAGAGGGAATTCCCTCGGGAAGAGAGTAGCGGAGGAAATAGAATTACAAAAACTTGCCAAAAAATCCGCCGCTCCATTAGCTTCACGCTATAGTAACAAAGTCGGGGTTCGGGAATAATTCAGCAAGGGTAAAGTTCGGAAAAATCCGGGAAAAATTCGGGAACAGTTCGGGAAAAAAATAAATAATTATAAAAAGATATCCAACAATTTGACTAGATAATATACAAAATAAGCAGTTTACTTAGTCAAACTAAACGAATTATTACGAAATTCGTGAATAATTCGTGAAATTCGGGAATAATTCGCAAATACCGCAAATAATTTGAGAAATCTAAAATTCGCGAATAATTCGTCACACCTAAAATTTGTGAATAATTCACGATTTATTAAAAAATATGGAGAATTTTGTTACTATGCTTCACGCCAAGAATGAGCAACTGAGAAAATATGTAGCTCTACCATCTTAGATCTAGTTGCATTTACCAGGTTTTGCATGTGCCAAGGGGGCTTCTCTCTATTGGAGAGACATCTAGAGGCCCCTAGGGAGTTGAAAACTATAATTAATTATAAGAAGCCGTTTTCTTTCGCAACTTCAATACCTTTGAGAATAGCTTCGATTTCCATCATAAGAATGTCAGAACTAAAGACCCCAAAAGCAAAGGCAACACACGGATTGCCGAGATGATCTCTAATAATACCTCCAAAACCGGCTGCATTTTGTCTAACTGTCCCATCACAATTTAGGATCCATTTCCCTATCGGAGGGGGAGTCCAACCACACCAAGTAGAGGGCTTGACTGAGAAATTGCCATGCATATTCCATCTCCCTAGAAATTCCCTGTTGGATTCTGAATCTTCAACATGGTGGTCTCCGTCAGCGAACCGAAGTCTAGTATCACAAATGATACCCCGGATGATGAACTCTTGCGATTTGAAGATGTTGAAAATATGATTGTTTCTTTGAATCCAAATATGATAGATTGATGCGCAAAAGGAGACCCGTTTGATTCCAGCAATCAGGCCCTCACCTTGGAATTCAGAAGTAGCCCATGCTATCTCTCTTTCCCATGGTAATATAGGGCGCTTGTGGTATCTACTTAGGCTAAGAGTGTGCTTCCAAATGATTTTGGTGAAACAACAATCAAAAAAGAGGTGGCTTGATCTCAAACTGAAAACATATCCCATGGTAGAACTTCAAGCGGAAAGGTCTCCTGCATAGCCCGCATCACAAAACCCCCTACAATTTCAGTAACCACCTTTCATATAAGACATCAAAATCCAGCGTGCCTTCCACATTCCTCAATATTCAATGAAGTGCATGAAGATATTGTATCTTGTCTTTTGCATGAATCAACTCATAACACTGACAACTTGAGCTATGTAAAGTCTAATTAAGGTCAAATATATTAGGCTACTCACTAGCTTCCTATACATACTTACACCTTCACGTTCTTCACCATCATCTATTCGAAATTTCGTATTGACCTCCATTGGAGTGAAGATTGGATTACATAGTCATTCCAAACCGCTTGAGTAGGTCTTCAGCATATTTCTGTTAACATAGAAATATCTCATTCTCAGTTCGATCCACCTCAAGACCAAGTAATGCTTGAGCTCCCCCAGACCCTTCATTTGAAAATGTGTCCCAATATTGATTCACAACCCTATCATCTCTGGTGTTAATTAGACTGTCAACAAAAATTAGTATGGCTTTGATTTTACTAACCTTAATCTGACGATGCTAATTAGTATCCCCTCGCTGTAAGGAAGTCAGATATCTTCTCATACTAGGCTCTAGAAGCTTGCTTTGAGTCATATAGAGCCTTTCCTAGTTTGCACATGTTTTGGGTTCTTCGAGGTCTCAAAACCCCAAGGATACTCTACGAAAATTTCTCGATCCGCTTCACCATGTAAGACAACATTTTCCATAACTTCCATCCTCTACAAGACTACAAGTGATAAGAGCAATGATTATATGAACAATCATAATTTTGGCTATTGGACTGAACATCTCATAATAGTCATGACCATACTGTTGATAGAATTCTTGAGCTACAAATTACATTTTGTACCTCTCTATAGATCCATTCGCTTCGGTCTTGATTTGTATTCTCACTTATAAGAAATAGGTGTCACTAGTCCGTCATGGTACGAGATCTCACGTTTTGTTTTGCTTCAAAGTTAGGATCTCCTCTGCAATTGCTTTCTCCCATTCAAGAGTGCCTTGAGCATCTTCAAATGACCATCTAACCTCTTCATCATTGCCTGCCTCTACAAATTTCGCATTCACATATTTTGGATTCGGCTTATGTATTCAAGAGGATCTTCTTGGCTTGCTCCTAACTTCTCTGGTTTCAGGATTTTCCATTTTAGAGTTCCTAATGTCTTTTGCCGTCCTTGTTTGATGAACACCTAATTTCCATGGCCGTCTCTTTCCCTTCTTGGACTTAGTGAAGAAACTTCTTGATTTGCTTCTCTATGGATCACCTCCTCTTGATTTTCTGTTGATTTTAGGTCACCTCTTATATAGACCCTAATTCAAGTGAAATTTCTGACTTCATTTTATCTTGCGACTTGGTTTCTAGTTTTTGACTGCCCAGGACAGTGACATCATCTGGTGACCACCATGATGATGTCTTATCAAATACCATGTTTCCGTAGACATGTACACGACCTATAGAAGGGGTTCACACATCTCTGGTCCTTCCTCTCCGAGTTGCACCCTGTGAAAATACTCCAAAGTGCATTCTTATCAATTTTTCTATGCAAATGACTAGGTATAGAGACATAACATACTAACCAAAAACTCGATAATGGCTTATAGTTGGTTTAGTACCAAACAAATTTTCATATAGTGAGAGAAACCCGAGCTTTGGCTGTGGAAGATGATTAGTGACATAGGTAATAGTCTTCATACATTCAGCCCAAAAAATGAGCTGGTACATTCTCCACATGCATCATGCTTGAATCAGCCTCTGCCAAATGTTTGTTCTTTTTCTCAGTCACCCTGTTTTGCTGAGGTGTGTTACGACAAGTGAATTATATGCAAATTTATATGTTGTGACTATTCGATGAGCATTCACCACCACTTTGGTTCTAAGGCTTTTGATCTTGCAATCAAGATGATTCTCCACTTGCTTGAGGAACTCTTGAACTTCCTGAGCACTTCAGATTTCTCCAGAGAAAATAAACCCCACATATAGAGAGAAATCATCAATAAACGTCCACATGTAGCACGTACCTTTTATAGAAGGAACTCGTACTTTACTATAAACATCTGGAATGTAGTAACTTGAGTGAATTCTACTCAAAATGTAGACTTGGTAAAAGAGAGCTGATGTGACTTTCCGTACCAACACCCAGGGCACACTGTGTTATGTTGAACCTCCAACTCATGAAGTCCATTCACTAGCTTATTCTTTATCATGATCACCCCTAGTTTGTGTACCCGACATGTGCAAGTTAGTATGTCAAAGAGTTGCAGTATCATTCCTTCAGGTTTTGTCTATGTACGCATTATGAGCAGACAGCACATAGATTGATTTTTCTCTCATCCCTACATAAAGGAAGTACCAAAATCTACACCACCTTGTAAATCTTCACATCATCAGGGCTAAAGATTACATAGTTACCTTATTTCGTAAGCTAAGATACAGACATCAGGTTTTTCTTCATATCCAAAACGTTATAGAAATCCTTGAGTAAAGTTTGCTCCTCAATGGCTCTCATAATGCAAGTAGAAGTACCTATGTGGGTGATGGGGATTTCTACCATCTGTCTGCCTTTGTATTCAGTCTTTGTCATGGAATTTTTCTCATCCCATGACATGAGATTGAACATCCTGAATCGACTATCCAATCTCTGGAATAGTCTACTCAATCTTATTAGTTTGTCTCTAATGAGTTGGCGGCAACCACCACTTCTATTTTCCTCAGAGCTACTTCGCACGAATCAGGTTTCTTTTTTACAATAGAGACAAAAGCATACCCCATTCATCCTCACTATCCTTACTAGGCTCATGATTATAAGAGGTTGTGGTATTTCCTTCCTTTGAGTTCTTCCTTGGCGTGCGACAATCTCGAGCAAAGTGGTCAGGTTTGCCACAATTGTAGCATTTCTTCCTTGCACCTGAGCCCTGAACCCGCCTCTTAGGCTCACGATTCCTCGCTGGTTCCTATTTTGAGAACTCTCTTACCCTTATTTAGAGTTAAACTTGGGATTTCTCTTTTAACTTTTTCTTGAATCGACAGTATGAGATTTTCTTCCCTGATTAGTGAAGACGCATTGTTGTTCTCGTTCATTGAAGTGCATGCCATTTGCTTAGCTAGACTCTCTTGGTTAGCTAATAGGCTCTCAAATTCAAATAGGTTTCCAACCTGCAAATAATTATCCTACACATGCGAATCCATGATTTTAAACTCCTCATGGAGATGTGAAATCTCATGAAAAATTCCATTTACTTTCATTATGGACGGAGAAGTTGTCATGTTTCCTTGAGAAATTGAGCCGATTTCATTCCAAGCATTTGCAGCCTTACGATGTTTTTTTTTAAAAGAAAAAAGAAAAAAGTAGACAAAGCATCCCATGCGTCCTTTGGAGATTTGGCCACTGAATATGTTTGAGCATGTCCATTTCGACGTGACTTCAACACGAACAAAGATTTATCAGCTCTAATCTTCCATTTCCTCGTAGCATCTGCGGTCTCCCCATTACTGTTGGGACGATTTACTTCTTTTTTTTTTTGGAAGGTAACAGTTTTGCACATTAACTCAAGGTTTTTTTTTTGTTGGGGACGATTTACTTACTGTCCCTGAAGATACAATTCTATGCAAGATTTTCAATATTTGTAGTTTGTGTTATACAAATCCTGTTTACTGAATTGGCAAGATCCATCTAACAATCAAGCTGATGATGAAAAATGAAGTAAGATCCTAGACCTACAACTTCTATGCTTGGTCCCTAACCGTAGACGTTTCTAACTTTTGTCCATATAGCTTGATCTTGCTTCAAACTGGTCTCTGACTAATGGCTTTGATACCACTTGTAAAAGATTATAACACAATTGAATTCTCATACAAGTCGAAGTCGTCAGATATGTAAAAGCTGAAATTACACAAACTGATATTAGGAGAAGAAGATTTAAAGGAGAGAGAAAACTCACCTCTAGGTCACACACACTGCACCACTGTGAAGAAAAGAGACCTTTCTTTCTTTAAAGCAACTTTATTTATAAAACAAATCAATACAACTCTTTTCTTGTAAATATGATATAACTGTGTTTTTTCACTCTTAACTCTACAATTGACTTGGGTTTGAGTCTTTTTATGGTGAGGCTGTTGAAAAGCTCCCAATTTACTAACCTACTAACATACTAAGAAGTGTCAAGTGTCAGGAGTCAAATAACATAGCTAAATGATGTTGTATACCCAAAAAAAATTGTGGCTACTTCACCACTAGCACTATTCGTAATAAAACAAATCTAATATGAAGAACTAATTGAGATTAAAAAAAAAACTCTATCAAAACTAATCTAGGCAGGTATGATAAACCAAATAAACTCTAAAACTCATGGCTCTTCTAATTAGTATAAGATTCTCTCTGTTTTTGAAAGAAAAAAAATCCATTAAACATTGGAGAAGAAGCAAAACCAAGATTTAAAAAAAAAAAAAAAAAAAAAATTTTATTTTGTAGATATGAATTATGGCGAGATTCCTAGACAGAGCCCATGTGTCCACCAATTCCCTCAAAGGGTAATGCTTTTATGTCTCACATATATATGTTTAAATCAATAATGTTGAGAGTCATCACCATTCCACAAGAAATAAAGAAGTTGAGATGTGCACAAATGTTTTTTTGGTTATTGTAAGCACCCCATTTTTGCGTCCCCTTTCCCTCCTGCTAATTTTCTCGAGAGCTTCGTAGACCAACCTCCCAAATACCTTACCAAACTCTAAATAATCTACATAAACACAAAACCCCTTAACCAATTCCCAAAACTCTCCAAAAAGGGAGAATCGAACACTGTTCCGTGAAAATCCTATATTGTCTACGCATACTCTACTGCCAAATTAAAGAACGGAACAGAGCAGTAGGAGCTACACGTCATCTACCGCCCAAACTGAATCTGGCTGTAAACACAATACCACCAACAACTGTTCTAACCTAAAGTGAGCTCACCAACCTTGTCCTAGACCCATGGGCCAAATTTTTGGGAAGGTACAGTAAGTGGTGGTATTCAATGTGTAGACAAAACCAATATTTGCCTTTCTCGCAATGGTTAGTACATCATGTACTGCTCCCTTGCAGAAAACTAGCAACCTGCAATTTCCTATGGGAAAATCCTTTTTTGGACTGTTTATCCTCCCAACCTCTGAATTTCTTCATCACCAATAATTTCTCCTATGTCCTAACCTCCCTAAACTACCTCTATACTCATTTTAGTCCCACATTGCTTAGAAGAGTTTTCTCCCCCCCTTCACCGTTTCCTATATAAACCTTTTACCCTCTCCCTTTCAACTCACTTCTAGAAATATCCAAAAACCTCAAGAACCCTTAGGCTTGAGACTTGAAACCAGAATTCTCCAAGTATTGAACCCTTGGAACTAAGTTATTTGAGGGTGGAAGCCATTGGCTAAACCCCTCTAGGATAAATCCTTTCTTTGGCCTCCCCCTACCTCCTTGGAGCTTTGGTTTGGATAATAAGTCATAGGGAAGGAGCCTTTCATTGCAAACCTTACCCCAAGGTTGGGCTTCCCCTATATCCCTTTCCCTTCCATTTTGTTTGTTGCTTGCCTTAATTGTTTTATAACTAAGTTCATATTGCTTTCTAGTTACTTTCATTCATTTTAAGTTAGTTTCCTTTATCCTATTGCATTCCCAATCATTTTGCATATCTAGAGGTTTGGTGGGGGTTCCTACCTCCTCTCCAAGGTTGCAGGATCTCCTACATCACTTGGAGGAGGGATAGGAACCTTTCACCTCTTCCCCTTTATTTTCATTCATGAGAAGGAGAATGGGAGGAGTATTAAGCTGAGCCAAGGCCTCTGAGGAGAGTGATGCACTCCCATATCACTATTTTTGCTTCTATATCAGTTGGGCATCACTTGATGTACTGCCCAACCTAGTAATAAGTACCACATCATGTATGGCCTAACAATCAGTGTCTTAAATAGTGGCTTTCCCCCTTTTTCACTGGAGACCCCTGGACCATATTCCCCTGCCTACTCCCTACAGACCCCTAGGAGTCTAGTTTTGGTGTTTTGGCACAGTCCAAAACCAAAGGGGTCGTTGTTTTGAGCAGAGCTCTGAAGAGCAGCACATCATTTACTGCCCAACAGAGCTTTGCACAAGATAGTGCACATTTCACCTCCTAGAGCTATTCTGGAGCTCCCCCTTAAACCCATTTGACCTCTTTATATCCGCACATATCCTTAAGGATCGATCAAACCTATTTTGGCCCAAAAAACAGCATGGGGGTGTGCTGTTCTAGGCAAAGCTCTATTGGAACAGAATAGTAGGCAAAACAACATGCTTTGGCTACCATATCCTGAAAATTTAGGACTCTTCTTTGCTGTCCCAATCCGCTCAGATCTCCTGGGGTTGGGTCAAACTTATTTATCCCACACAAGACCTTGGACCGAGGCAAAGCATTACTAATTTTAGACAAGACAGACAGTGTTATAAGCAGCACTATCCCCACTTATCCCTTGGTTTCTCAGACTTTATACCTTATCTAGGTTAGTTTTTAATCATAGTTAACTTGCATAGTCCTCATGCTCCATCCTAGGATGATCCTAAACTGCTTAAGCCATCTAAAACACCAAAATCATTCCAAAAATAAACTCTCAAAACTCAAAGTTAGCATGTATAAACTACGTTTGGCTTGATTTTACTCATTTGGGTACGTATTCAGCTCTCACAGGTTCAGCCCAACTAATTTAGTTTCTTCTTTTGTCTCGTGTACGTATGTCTTTTGATTAACCCAAATAGAATGATTAATTTGAGCACATGTTAGCCTTAGCACGGATTATAAAATATAATCTTTCCTTCTTAATTTTTGTTTGGACTTAAGGATAAGTAACTCTCCTCGGAGGGAGGTTTAGGGGTGCCTAACACCTTCCCTAACCTAAATGAATCTCTTACCTTTAAGCTCATTTTGACAATGCCTTATCCATTAGAAATAGGAATCCTATTTTTCCCCTAATTTAAATAGGTGACGACTTTGTCTTTTGGTTGTTTAGCGTCATTCCATTTTAGGAAAACTCTTCTCAATTTGGGAAGGCAATAAATTTTCATTTCTACAGTTACTATTAGGGGTGTCAATGAGCTGAGCTTGGGCCTAATTTTTTAGATTTTTTAAAAATAGGTACAACCCAATCCTAAGCAGTTTTTAGGAGATTTTTGTGGCTTGGATTCGGCCCGTTGACACCCCTAGTTACTATTATATGCTTGTATAGGTAACCTCTGAGTTAGGCATATTCACACAATGTATTGTGATATGGCATATAATGCATCATCTAGCCATTCCCTCTGGAATTCAGTAATGTTCTTCTAATTGCTTACCTTATTATTCTTGGTCATGATCTCTATTTTACATTATGCTAGTTCCTGTCTTGAAATGATTTATTTAGTGAAGATGAGAAGAAGAAAACTGAGCGAACAATGTTTAGAGGTAGAAAAAGGTTTGAGGTCAGTTGATGCCTCCCTTTTATATTACCCACTTCACATCAATACAATTAGTAAATAACAGAAGAAGTAGATAAACTAGAAAAAAATAACAGTCCCAACTAATTATAAAATTTGAAAGTAATTCAAATCCTTTTAATAATTAATTGCATCTAGTTTGTGAAGAATGTTATGAGAATGACTGGCAGTCATGATGAAGATATCTTCAGGTTGATACTCTTAGTAAACAGATGGATGATAATCTAATTAAACATCATTCTTTCATATAATGACAGCCCATTTCAATATGTTTATTATATCTGTGGTTGAAGTTTCCTTAGGGACTAACACCTTGGAGTTTGCAGAAGGAACTTATAATCATGAGAATTAAGTTTTGGCATTTCATCTCTACTCGGTAAAGAAGCGAGCTACCTAAGTTGATATAGTCCGTTAGTTGTTGATATATATATATATAGTCTTATCCTGGGTGTTAATGGTATCAGAGCTTTGTAGATGGGTGAAGGATGGTAGTCAGACCACTGTAGTTATGACCGGAGTGGGTGGTTACGCATATGAGTAACAACAGTTCTACAGACTAAGATGGTTGATTCAACGTTCTGTAATATCCCGTGTGGATACCAAAGACTTACACTGATCTATTCAGTTGAACCGAAGTGCAATGAACATAAAACTATATATTTAAAAACTTACAACTGGAGAGGAGGAGAGAAGGACTGGGGACAGGGACGATTACAGACTCTGGATCTCAAAGGAGTTACAAACTATGATATTCGAAGATATCTTACCATGGATAAGGCCTTGGCCTTAAATAAAAAACTAAAAGCTAGAACACTTGATTACATCTGGAGAGAATCTTGAAAGTGGTCTACAACTATTCTGGAAAGTAGTCTTATTTTTGAATGAATCTTTGAAAGTAATCTTGAACTCTGGAGTGCATAATTGTTTTTTGGAGAAAGGAGATGCCTTTCGGTGCTATGTCTTATGTGTTGTCTTCTTTTACTCTGGGTAAATACTTTAACTCTATAGTACGAATCTTGAATAGTATTCTGGAAGTCAAAAGGTAAATAGTAGGAGACTGTAGATACTTTTAATCAATTTGCTGGGGAATTTGGCAATATATCTGGAAATTCTTGAAAATTATGGCTAGAGGTTAGTTAGAGAGAGCATCGTCATACTGAACATGATTTCCTTGAAAAACTGGTCCAAAAATTAACCTTTACGACTTTTTACTACTTATGGAAAAGCAACCGTAACCTTATTCCAATCTATAGGTTTTCCTGTTTGCAGATAACTGACCAACATTTTAGAGCAATCTTTTTACAAGCTGTAAAAGATCAGAATTATGTTTATCCTTTTCCCCTAGTAAATATTAGTCCTCGTGAAGCTTGCCTTATTGATAATCTTTGGTTTGCTAAGACTTTGAAGTCTGACAAACATCTTACCAAAACTATTCAAGCATTATGTCATCACTTCCAGATATCTAAACATTTAATTGCTTCCTTTATGTCCTCATTACCACCTCCAAAAATATCTCATAAAATATTAGATCCTACTCCAGATCCTAGAAATTTACAATCCCATTTTGGCTTTTTAAAATCCATTCATTTTAAACTTAAAATTACTATTTCCAAATTACCCTTTGAAATCCATCATAAAATCAGAATGCAAATTCCTTCAGCTCAAACCAAATGGCTTGAAACTTTTGCCATTTGGATTGGATGTATGATAATACAAAAGATATTAATCCTCCAGAAGAAATCATTGATTGGGATGTCTGGGGTCCAGACAATTGAAGACAATTGTTCTCCAGAAGACAAGACAATTATTGTTAGATTCTCCAGCAGATTGGTCAAAAGTATTTACAATCTCCTACTGTTCACTTTTTGACTTCCAGATTACTGTTTAAGATTCGTACTAAAGAGTTAAAGTATTTACCCAGAGTAAAAGAAGACAACACACCAGACATAGCAACGAAAGACATCTCCTTTCTCCAGAAAACAATTATGCATTCCAGAGTTCAAAATTATCTTCAAGATTCGTTCAAAGATAAGGCTACTTTCTAGAATAGTTGAAGACCACTTTCAAGATTCTCTCTAGATATAATCAAGTGTTCCAGCTTTTAGTTTTTAATTTAAGGCTAAGGCCTTGTCCATTGTAAGATATCTTCGAATATCATAGTTTGTAACTTCTTAAGGCTAAGGCCTTGTCCATTATAAGATATCTTCGAATATCATAGTTTGTAACTCCTTTAAGATCCAGAGTCTGTAATCGTCCCTGTCCTCAGTCCTTCTCTCCTCCTCTCCAGTTGTAAGTTTTTAAATATATAGTTTTATGTTCACTGCACTTCAGTTTAACTGAGTAGATCGATGTAAGTCTTTGGTATCCACACTGGATATTACAGAGCGTTGGATCAATCATCCTAGTCTGTAGAATTGTTGTTCACAGTTTAGTCGTAGTGTTTATGTATTTCAATTTTTTATTTATATGAATTTTGAGTTTTGTTTTATCATGAGTAACTAAACCCATAATAGTTTAGATGTATCCTGGAATATAGCATCACTATATATATATATATATATATATATATATATCTGGGCTCAAAACCTGCTTCCATCCACTAGTTAATCCATCGACTACCCTAATTCTGTGCTTTATTTTTCTCTAATATCCTTAAGCTTAACCAATGCATCCTTTTAATTTTGAAACTTCCATATGCTTTTCTGTTAAGTTGAGCTTAAAATTGACTATTATTTGTCATAAGTCATAACATGATTAGTAATACAGTTTATTTGTTCCACTAATATTCATTCACCTTGTTATTTGAATCTAAGTTTTTTTTGTCCCGGTTATTATTCATTTATTCTAATTTTATATAATGTTAACATTTGATGCAGATGTTGAAGACTAGCGTAATGAAAAACAATGTCAATCCCGAGTGGAATGAAGATCTAACACTTTCAATTGAAGATCCTAATCTTCCTATAAAGCTTGTAAGTAATTTTCTACTTGTTGGTTGTTGCCTCTTAATGTAGGGGACAAACATCAACTAGCTAACAATGATAATAAATCTATACTAGAATTTTTTTTTAAGGACGTCCACTATACTTACATTTGGTAATGCAACAAGAGATTAATAGTAACTAGAAATTATGGTCTTATAGTGTATTCCCCCCCTCCTTTTTGACCTAGTATTTATCGATTATGTCCATGTTCTATTAAATGTCTCCCATGTCTCTATTGCATATAGGTAGTATTTAATTGTCTATATATATATTCAAATAGGGATAGTTTTTCTATTTCTCTTACACTTTTCCTTACACATGTCCTCATTGTTACCTTTTTTTTGTCATTAGTTGGTGAGAAAAATTGCCAACAACTCATTTATTTCCCTTTTATATCAAAAAGAAAAGAAAACTCAAATTTTTAATAAAGAACAAAGCATATAGAGCTTGGCTGTGAATTTATGCATCATCGATATAGTGTCGAGCTTTTCTTCCTCATCTCTATGAAGAGGATCAATTGGCACACTTCACAAAGTTGCATATTAGTAATGGGCATCAAATTTTTAGTCTTCTATTTTGATGGAGATTGCTTATAGTAAGTTTCAGAAATCGATTTAAATAGGTAAAAAAGAAAAGGTCAAGTTCAGAGAATTTCTCTACTACTATCTTTGTTAAGGTTTTTTTGTTCAGTAGGCAAGCAGAGTCTTATAAGTTTTTCTGGCCTTTAAGAATTGATGTGTTGAACTTTTCTTCTGTTTTGCATAAAAAGATCTTCCTATATAATAGTTCATTAAGTATAAGGCATATCAAACATTTCTTCTGTTTTTCTGGCCTTAAAGGAATGCCTCCTGCTCCCTATGATTCTGATTGCACTATCTTGCTAGTTCTCGTGATGGATCTTTTCTCCCAAATGTTTGAATTTAGATTCTGATTTATAGTTAGTTAGAATTGATTTTTCAAAGAGTAAATGTCTATGTGATTTTGTAAAACAGTTAGAAAGAACCTTGATTCAAATAAGGATTCCCAAATTTCTATCTTAACCAATGGTAACAGAAGGTAGCCAAGAATCCTCAAATGGGATTTTCTTGTTCATTACAGTGTGACTTTTAATGGCGTAAAGAGTCCAGAAACATTTGTCTCCATGTTTTTTCAAATGTTGCACATGCTTTAACGTACCTGAAGATAGTTATTCAAGACAATGGCTAATTCATGCAAAACCTTGAAGGTGCTTTGTCTAATGTTGTTAGGCTCCCAAGGTTTTGGCATCTAGCAAGAAAAAATGTCAAGAATCAAAACCTTGGAGGCTGACATTTACAATTTCATCTATAAGATTATATAGCATACAAACTTGGTCCCTTCCTTATTTTCTATGCAAACCAACCTGTGACTTCTATTGATGGTTCTTTCTAATGATTTTCTGTTGCAAATTAATTGTAACCACATTGATTGGTTTGTACTAGGTCATTCTAGTGTACTATTCTTGTGTCCAATGAATTCATCGTGTTCTAAAATTTAACTGCGAACTTGGAATGCTGTAGCATGTTTAACCTATTATTTTTTAGATTGTAGTTCTTTTGATGAATGATTAGATTGAAGTCCAAGCTCATGAAGAATAGTGCTCACATTAAAAGGAATAGGAGATAAATAACTATTGCATTATTAACTCAAATGAGAATGATTGAGAAATTCACCTTTTCATTTAAAAATCCTAAACATTCAAAGAATTGATATAGAAGGAATGAAACATTTAAAGTAGAGGGCATGGCATAAAGCCATAAACATCAGTCCCCACATGGCATGTTTTCTTTTTATTGTATTGTTGTTGTGATAGGTGTCTAATATTCTGTAGAGCAGTGCTTGTGGTGCTTTATATATATATATATATTCTCAGTTGGAATAGAATTAGGTCATACAAGGTAAAAATTGCTGTAACTGTTGTAATTCTTCTTTGAGAAGATAGTGAATTTGCAGGGGCTGAATTGTGGATGTAGGTACAACACCTAACCTCGTAGATTTGTTGTGTCTCTAAGTGTTTGTTCTCTTTATTGTTTTAATTTTCTACATGTGTTCAGAAAGATGATTTTTTTTAGCATTCATATGATGTTCACATGGCTTTCTATAATTCTTGTGATCATAGTTCCATCATTTTATTTTGTGATTACAGGAAGTTTATGACAAGGACACATTCACCTCAGATGACAAAATAGGAGATGCGGAGTTTGACATTAAACCACTTTTAGAGGGTGTAAAGATGCACTTGGAGGGCCTCTCAAGTGGTACCGTATTCAAGAAAGTAGAACCGAGCATGCAAAATTGCCTGGCCAAAGAGAGCTGCATTATCTTGAGTGAGGGCAAGGTTGTTCAAAATATGTATCTTAGACTGAGAAATGTGGAATGTGGTGAAGTGGAACTACAACTACAGTGGATCGACCTTGTAGGTTCCAAGTGTGTTTAAAGTTCATATATGCTATGTATCCACCAGCTTGCTGTTATGTCTTTCTTATAGGCTAGTTTCAAGTTTTACCATATAATATCATGAGTTTCATAGATTAGTATGTTTGTTCAGTATAACAAAGAGACCTTTACAGTATTTTCCTCTTATGTATTGGTATGAATCATAAAGTTTAAATAGGTTGGAATAGTTTTTGTTTCCCACAATATATAAAATGCCATGTCTTATGTCTATTTTCATCATTTATTGAAAATTTTCTCTACTCACAATTGCAAACCATGAAATCATCTCCTTGTAGACTACCTAAGAATCTTCGGTTATAGACAAAGTGTCATCTCATTATATTTCTATTTGCTACAGGAAAGGTAGATATTTAACCAAGGCTTAAAACTTCATTGTCAGTAACGTCGTCGTTTACTAAAAAAGTGGAAACATTTCTAGAAAGTTTAAGGAAGCTTAGTGAGAGATTTATAAAATTAAGAAAACGTAGGAAATATTAGAAAAAAAAAAATTAAGATGAAACTCAAGTAAATGATGTAATAAACATAAATACTAAATTAGAAGCTATTATATAATCAAAAGCTACAATTTTGAGTTGAAAAAGTGAGATAACTAACAAGCGACATATGCTCTAGTGTTAATGTCTGAAACTCGAAAAGTTAAAGAGTTACCAATAATCTATGATTTACAACAATGGTCATAGAGTAATACATCCCCAAAAAAGGAGAAGCATTACATAAGATGGCACCAGAAAAACTCATCCATAGAGGTAACATGTAGCTTCAAATTATCTTATAAATGTAAAGATAACATATTGAAAACTAAATATTATACTTACTATAGCTCAAATGAAGAACCTAAATTTCAAAGTGTTAATTCTGTGTTTTTTTTTTTTCTAATTTTTTAAATTGATGTCATAAAAATATTATCTAATACCAATTCTATATGCGGCAGGATATATCATATGCACATGTTTTATGTCCATGTGAAATTTATTAGTTTATTCCCTTGTATATTTCTATATTATTAAATAATATAATTTTTATTAAATAAACTTAATTTTAGTTAGGATAAGTGCATTGGTGGAACAAATACTTTCTATTGTATCACGAAAACTACACTTTGTTTTTGAAAAATAAAGCTTAGTGGGAACATTTCTGTACTGGGAACATTTCTCTACTACGGAAATGAAATGAGATTGATCAAGATTTAGTGTAATACTTTTCAAAACCATGTAGTTTGTTAACTACATATCGATTTTGTATTGGGACCTAAGGAAATCAGAACAAATTCCGGTCGAAATTGATTTAAGACATTATATTTACATAACAAAGAAAGTGATATTTTGGATTTTGCTAGCCCCAGTCGCAAATCTTCCAAAGACGCAACTGGGTGCTACAAATGTCCAACATTTTCTGACTTCTACTTTTTAAATTGTTAAAATAATGAAAGATCTCCACATGTTAACCCCATCTTGCGTCTATGGAAAATTTTGGAGTAAATGCGGTTAGGGTTAGCACTCCTCTATATTTTTATGCAAATCACGCATTGTACCAAAATATTAGAAAATATGTTGGAATACATTGTGATTTTTATGTGGTAGGTAGGTTTTGTATTGGTACTCAAGGAACAGGAAATATTTCGCAGTGATATGAGGAAATGTGAGGATTTCTAAATCCATGCATTTAACCTTAACTTAAAATTTCTTACTTGATGAACAATATTTATCTTTACCTTTTCCCATATTTCTTGCAGGGTTATATTAGAACCTATTCAGTCCCATAATGACATTCAAGTGCCCCTTTATAAAAATATTCATTTCTTAGACCTACATTTGTAGAAATTTGAGAAATAGAGACCCACTACTAATAGTGGTTAGGATTTAGATTTGAAATGAAAATATTACCGCTATAAATATTTGAAGAAACATTACTTAATTTAAGTAATGATTCTTCAAATATTTATAGCGGTAATATTTCATTTCAAATCAAAATCTTAAACCGTTAGAGGTGCTTAACAATGGGTCTCTATTTGTCAAATACTTTAAAATGTAGGTTAGAGAGTATTTTTTATGGGTACTTGAATGTCATTTTGTTGGATAGCGTTGCTTGCCCCATTGGTAGTGTGTGCTAATCACCACTCTAGTGATCCGGGTTCCATGCCTGAGAGGGTGTTGAGTGTGTTGTCATCTCCACCCACTTATGACTTAGAACAGATACTAACCTACTAACTGGGGTTGCGGTCTAACCGCGTCTCTCACCCCCAAAAAAAATGTCATTTTGTTAATGGGTCTCTATTTGTCAAATACTTTAAAATGTAGGTTAGAGAGTATTTTTTATGGGTACTTAAATGTCATTTTAAGATGACATAGGTTCTCATACGTAATCAACCCTCATTGTGTTGTACCAGAATCTTTAAATTAAAAAAAAAATAGGAGTGTGTCAGACTTGTAATTTAACAAGAAGTTTACATATGGCATTCCTAGCAGCCTCAACAAATTTTACTCACCAAAATAACCAAAACTCACCTTTTCCTATTTTGGCTATCCACTTTTTTAAAACACTCCCAACACCCTCACCAAAATAGCCAACACTTACATTATTTTATTATTTATTATGGGACCACAATAAATGAATGGAGAGAGAAACCTTTATTTTATTATTTGTGTGAGACCACAATAAAGGAAAGGAGAGAAATATTTAACTTTAGTGAGTGTACATGTGAGCATGGGATCTTCCTACCCACTTTCACAATTATATGTTTTGACTTGAGTCGCCACCTATTCATTCTTAGGGATAGGTCCCGGGTATTTTTTTGTTTGGATAAGGCAAATGGTCTTTACAGAGTTAGGGTAAGCGGTTCGATTAAGTCATGGGGAAGGTATTAGGCACCCCAAGACCTCCGTTTTATAACGGTTACCTACTCCCTAAACTAAAGCCAATTATAATCTCAAAGTTTAATTAGAATGTCCAAAGTTTTTAAGTGAGTGCTAATCCAAGAAAAATAGAAAGCTAGATAGCTAGGGTCGAACCCAAGTTGAGTTGCCTACGTACTCACATGGTGAGATCAGACCGAGCGTAGTTCTGGCACATGAGCCCGTGCCGAGGCTATGGGGGAGTGTGTGTGTGCATAGGATGGTCAAAGGGTCTAGCCTAGAAGGCTATGGTTTAGTTGACCGGGGAGGTCAAGTGCACAAGTGTTAAGTCTAACCACGGTTAGAGGGTATTTATCCATGGTTAGATGAGCTAACCAAAGCTAAGGAGGTCCTACAAGTCTCTTTTTGTTCTTTTTGTATTTTTTATATTTTTTGAGATTTTTGGGGATATTTGAATGTTTTTTATATTTTGGTTATATTTGAATGTTTTTGGTGTTTTGAGATTTTATCATGTTTTTGGTATTTTGAGATTTTATCATATTTTTGAATTTTCATATAGGTAAGGTTTTGACAAACTTAACTAAAGTCAAATTTAGTCCAAGAGTTTGGCTAAAAGATTATAGTTTAAGACATAAAGAGAGATGTGCCTTATGAATAGTAAATGGTCTATTACCAACACCTATTTTGTTGGATTGATGTTGATAATAGATTAAATACCATTGTCTTTAGTATGAAACATTTTTAAGAATGTCCTCTTTAAGTCCTTACACCATCATTTATCTTAAGTCCTTAAACCATCACCTACCCATTCAACATAAAACACGAAGGAAAAATAAAGAAATGGAAGAAAATGAAAACTCATTCTCTCCCTTTTAATGTGGTTCATTTACACCATTATTAATGATGTAATGTTGCTCTAAAGAATGTTAGGGAGTGGATGAGCTTTCACAAAAAATTCTAGAAAGAGGACTAGAATCTGAAAAGAAAACAAAATGAAAAAGAGAGGTATAGCTTTAGCTTCCACTCTCTATGGGCCTACCCATATCCACACTTGTAGGTACATAAAAAAGAAGAAAATATGTATATAGAAAGGAAAAGAAAAAAGGAGCATCTCATTGCCTTTCATATGGGGTCCCTCTACACTATTAGATTGGTGTAGAGAGGCCCAACTATGCTTGAGAAATGAGAGATCAAGAAGAGAGAACCAAATAAAAAAAAAGATAAAAAAGAAGAGAAAATGAAAGAAGGAGTGCCTACTCCTCCAAGAATTCTCTTTCAATGCTCCAAGGGGTAGGGTTTTAGAATCCACAAAAGAAGAGAGTTAGTGAAGAACTCTAAGCTTTTAGTCTTAGAATTCTTTCCAAACTCTAAACTTTAGTTTCTTCTCCCTTCTTCAAACTCAAGAGAACACAAGTGGGTGGGAACCTTCTAGGGGTCTTGAGGGATGGATCTAAGGGGCTAAGGGATTGGTATTTATAGGAAAACTAAGAGGTTGGGTTGTGTCTTTTACATTGGGGATAAAAGGAGCTAGTGGGTAAAGACTTGAGTGTTGTAAGGTGAGTTGATAGATTGAGTGTTGTAAGGAGTGTAAGAGAGTGTAAGAGAGTTGGTGGGTTGAGTGAACTATGAGTTATATAGGTATGGGTTGATGTAAGAGAGGTGTAAGAGAGTTGGTGGGTTGAGTGAACTATGGGTTATATGGGTATGGGTTGTAGGATATAGGGTATGTGGATATGGATATGTGGATTAGGTCTTATGGATCATGGGTTATTAGTAGATGGGTCATGGGTTATGATTATTGGACTTTAACTATGACATTTGGGCTTGGGCTATGGAAATAGGCTTTGGCTTAGGCAATTGGGTGATTGGGTATTTGGGCTTGACTACTTGGGTTGGGTAATAAAATTAGGTAATTGGGTTTGATTGAGTTGTCTAGGTATAAGTTTGGTCAAATGGGCTTGGGCCTTGGGTATACCTAGGGCTTACTAAGGTTAGGCTAGGGCTACCTAGGGTTTGGGTTTAGGACTACCTAGGGTTAAGCTTAGGGTTAACTAGGGTCTTAACTAGGGTTTAGTCCTATGGTTAAGGGTTTACCTAGGGTTTGGAACTAGGGTTGATCTAGGGTTTGGACCATAGCTAAATTAATTAACCACGGTTAAGGGGGTGTAAAAATAGGGTGCTGACAGCTGCCCCTCTTTGTCGGAGAATGCCAGGTTGGCAATTGAACGACAAAGACTGGAATCAACCAATTTTTACACCAGAGCACGCAAGGTAGAGTGAGGTGATGGTCGATCTCACAACCGCTTCACCGAAGATAGAATAAGGTGACGGTCAAACTCATAACTGCCTCACCAAAAATAGAGTTAGGTGATGGTCAAACTCATAACCGCCTCACCGGAGATGGAGCCGGGTGATGATCAAACTCATAACCGCCTCACCGAAGATAGAGTTAGGTGATGGTCAAACTCATAACCGCCTCACCGGAGATAGAGTAGGGTGATGGTCAAACTCACAACCGCCTCACCGAAGATAGAGTTGGGTGATGGTCAAACTCACAACCGCCTCACCGAAGATAGAGTAGGGTGATGGTTAAACTCATAACCGCCTCACCGGAGATAGAGTTAGGTGATGGTCAAACTCACAACAGCCTCACCGAAGATAGAGTAAGGTGATGGTCAAACTCACAACCGATGATAGATGAGGTGAGGGTCGATCACACAACCGTTTCACCGAGGATAGATGAGGTGAGGGTCGATCACACAACCGTTTCACCGATTATAGATGAGGTGAGGGTCGATCACATAACCGTTTCACCGAGGATATATGAGGTGAGGGTCAATCACACAACCGTTTCACTGAGGATGGATGAGGTGAGGGTCGATCACACAACCATTTCACCGAAGATAGATGAGGTGAGGGTCGATCACACGACCATTTCATCGGAAATGAGGTGAAGGTTGATCGCACAACCATCTACCGGAGATGAATCAAAGCAATGATGGGTGCAAGATTAGCGTCACTGGAGGCTGTAAACGACAACCGGTCACACGACCGCATCCGTATACCCCTTGATTAGTGAGCTAGTAGAGCAAGAAGAACTTCACTGGAGGCCGCAACTAACACCCGGTCACACAACCGTGACAGTATACTCCTTGATTAGTGAAAGGGAAGCGAACCAGTAGACAACCACCCGATTGTCTGACAAGGATGAATAAGGATAAAGACAGCCGCCCGACTGCTTCACCTGGTAGCAAGCCAAGATAGTGTAGACAATCGCCGGATTGTCTCACTGAAGGGGAATGCGACACAATGCAGACAACGGCCCCATTACCTGACTGGGTAACAAGATAAGGAGGGTAAAGACAGCCGCCCGACTGCTTCGCTTGGTAGTAAGCCAATATAGTGTAGACAATCGCCCGATTGTCTCACTGAAGGGGAATACAACACAGTACAGACAACGGCCCTATTGTCTGACTGGGTAGCAAGATAAGGAGGGTAAAGACAGCCGCCCGACTGCTTCCTCTAGTAGCAAGCCAAGAGTGTAAAAAACTCCCCGATTGTCTCACTGAAAGGGAATGCAATACAGTGCAGACAACGGCCCCATTGCCTGACTGGAAAGCAAGATAAGGAGGATAAAGACAGCCGCCCGACTGTTTCGCCTGGTAGCAAGCCAATAGTGTAGACAACTGCCCGATTGTCTCACTGAAAGGGAACGCAATACAGTGCAGGCAACGGCCCCATTGCCTGACTGGAAAGCAAGATAAGGAGGATAAAGACAGCCGCCCGACTGCTTCACCTGGAGAGATCGAAATAGGTTGCTGATAAGAATAAGCAAGAGTTCTAGAGAGTATGACAATGAGTTTGAAAATTTGAAAGAATTGGACATGAGGGAGTGAGAGTTGTGACCCTGAGCCATTGCACGTATCTTTGCCTCTCTGTATACATCCGACTTGCTGAACTGGATTGCCCCTGGCTCAGATGGTCTAATTGTTGGTACTTGCCCCCAAGGTGTACTGATCTTTTTCAAACATCTGTGACATCCAGGATAGTCTACTGACTTTGCCTTGCCATGGTTTCAGTGTTTTCCTTGCACCAGCGAGAGTGAACAGTCGACTTTGAGCTGACTCTACTGGGGAATGGACTTTGACTGATTATGAATGCAAACGACTTGATAAAAGACTGATGGATTGACTGACAGGTGATGCGAACAACTTAAAAAGATTGATGGATTGACTGACTAGTGGTTTGACGGTAGATTGACAGTTGACCAGCAGACTGCTTATAATGAAATCGATCATTTGACAGTGTGCCTGAGATTGCCTGCAATGGGAGACCTAGCTAGGTTCCTTTGCCTTTAGGTAAAATGATTAAGCTGTGGTTGATCATCTTTGGAGTAGATCTGTATTTCCTCCTGATTGATCAATGCCCAAACTTATATTGATTATGCTTCCTTATTTTGCTCCTGAACTTTTCCACTTTTCACCGGAACTCGGTTGCACATTTTGATTTTTGTCATTTTTTTTGCCCCTGGACCTTTTTAGGTTTTTACCAGGACTGGGCTTATGTAATTTTTGAGCAATAGTAGGATTGATGACTCCATACTATGCCCGTGCAATTTGAAATTTGATTTATCCCTTTTTTGCCCCTGGGCCTTTTCAGGTTTTCTCCAGGACTGGGTATACAAGCTCTACATTTTTCTGTTCTTGAACTTTGCTTTGATAATTCTCCGTTCTCCCCTTATCACCGTCTGTCGGAAAGTGAGGACGAATGCTTTTGAATGTCCACGCTCAATTCCTTTCAAAGATCAAAGAGGGCTTAGTGTTCAGTACGAAACGTGGTTTGGCTAGAAACGAGATAAGGCTCAAATTTACTGTTTCAGCAAGGGTAGGGCACCCTATGATACTTGTTCAGTGTCGGGGTGGAACCAGCTTCTGAATGCATTGTCCTTTGGTGAAGCTTTGCTTCGTCGTTGGCCAAGTACTTTCTTTTTCTTTTTTTTCTTTCTTTTTTTTCTCTTTTTTTTTTTTGTTTTGTTTTGTTTTTTTTTTTTTTTTTGTTTGCATGATTGTCTTGTATTGTTGGCATTTGCTGTATTATGACCGAACCTGATTTCAAGCTGCCTACGTACCCAAATAGGGATCAGGTCATGATGTAGTTCGGCTAAAAAGCCACTCTGTTGTTGTTCTTTGCCGGTTGTTTCTCTTGCATTGTTCTTTTGACTTTCACGGGGTGCCCATGTGTGGGTTTTGAAAGAAAGGCTATTAGGCTCAAAGGTCTAACTAGCGGATATATATAGCATAGGTAAGCGAGGTATAGTGAGGTTTATCAAAAGATGGCCTCTTATCATTTCCTTAATTGGTCAAGAGCATGTACATTCATTGCATCGTCCTCATTTCAGTTGGTTGGGATTTGACGGCTCAAAGAGGTCTTCGTTGCCCCTGTATTACTCTTGCATTGGTTCATTCAGTCTTGAGGGAATATCTATCGATTTGAACACTATGATTTCCATTGAATGATCAATTTCCGTTATCAAATTGTCCCTTATGGGCATTAGAAACTAGTTCAGTTCCCAAATTAGGCATCTCAGAGCACAATAGAAGTTTGATTTAAAAAAAAACTATTTCATTGCATTGCACAAAAAGGGTGAACATACTCGATGTAAGACAAACATGACTCAAAGGGCCACTGGCTACTCGACTGATTCGGACTAGATGACAGGACTGACACGGGCCGACAAGCCGACTGCAAGACATTGATAATGAAATGAAACAAAGACACGACAAACATAGAGTTTGCTCAAAATTTGACTGTAGGGGCTTCCGGCTGATGCGCCTTAGTTCCCAGGAGTAGCATGATTAGGCAGAGGGACTTGGGTGATGTCGGTGTTCCCTGGTGCAAAGCAAATTGCTTCTGTCTCCAATAGGTCCTGGACAGCATGCCTTAGGTCATAGCACCGATCTGTAGGATGCCCCGGTGATTGATGATATCCACAGTGCTGCTCCGGCCTGTATCCCTTTGGAAGGTTGACTGGTGGAGGCTGAGGCTCCTTAAGTGTGATCAGCTTCTTGCCCAACAGAAATGGGAGAAGTGCCGACAAAGAGTACGGGATCGGTGTGAACGCTCGATTTTTCCTTTGTTCAAATGTCATTTGGTGGGAGAGGAGTTTTCCCTGGTTTTGTTGAGCTTGCTGAGGCTGCCGAGCCTGCTGGGGTTGCCGAGGTTGTTGGGGCAAGTTAGGGACTCGTATGGCTGCAATCATTTGTCCATCATTTTCTCTTCTTCTGTTGTCCTTTCTCGGAGGTAAGGGAGCACGAGAAGAGGATGCACCTTTTGACCCCTTGAACATGTCAAATGCCCCAACGTTATCCATCGTTGCCTCAATCCGGGCGCCACATTTGGCCATAGTACTGAAGTCAGAGATCGGTTGTGCGGCCAGGAGTGTCTTGGTGGATGCTTAAGAGTAGGAAGGAAAGTGGTTACTTGCTCCTCCTCAGGTAAAGGGGTGCTCATTTTTCCGGCTATTTCTCTCCACCGAACAGAGTATTCAATGAAGGTCTCGTTATCCCTCTGTGACATTCTTTCTAGGTCTACCCTTTGCGGGACTAGGTCAACATTATAGGAGTACTTAGCCAAGAATGTCTCACACAGACCCTCCCATGTCCTAACTTTGTTGAGATCGACCTTAGTAAACCACTGCAAAGCTGCACCCTTTAAACTTTTCTGAAATAGTTGGACCAATAGCTTGTCATCATGTTCCAACTGGAACAACTCTCCGCGGTAAACTCTCAAATGCATCTCGGGACATCCCTTCCAATTGTACTTTTCAAAATCAGGTATTTTAAAATCTCTGGGCAATTGAATCCCTGGGTGCATGCACATATCCCTGAAATCATTAGATTTGCGGGTTCCCTGAGCTGTCCTCACCAACTCTTCTAGCTTCTCAATTCTTTCCATGTATGCATCGGGAATCTGGGCTGTGCTGGAGGATATGTGAGCGGACCCAGTATGAGGATCTCCACCGGCCCTGGCTTCCTCCTCCTCAAACTGGTCTATGGTAGGTGGTGTGACGTGAGAAATGAGTTGTGGTTGGACAGGTGGAGGCGGTATGTTGAAAGTGAATTCCGATGGTGGATGAATATGTGGTTGAAGGATGTTGATGGTATGTAGTGGTTGTGGTTGAACAAGTGGTGGGATGACGATAACAGGTGGTGGAGGGATAAGATTGGTGACATGTGGCGGATTGGTTTGTGATGGACCTAGCACATCGACCGATCGGGGATTTGAGGAGGAGAGAGCATGTGTTATGGCCCGCATGAAATCATGCACAATGTTTTTCAGTTCTTCTATATTTTGGGCATTCTCAGCTATTTTTGCCTCAAGATTTGGGGCTTGTGCTTGTTGTGATGTCGGTGTGTCAGGGTCAGTCTCTTGGCCATCCCGAGGATCCATGCTGCAACTGGTTTTGCTTTTCAAATACGTGCTTGACTCAGGGTCTGCTCCTGAAATGATTGAAATGTACGGAGTAAGAATCAGAATAGGTAAGAGTGGGGGAAGACTAAAAAGCATGTAGATGACCTAACAAGATCTAATTGACATAGGGACTATGCCCCTAGTCATGCAAGAGAGATGATTTTTTTTTTGTTTTTTGGTTTTTTTTTTTGTTTTTTTTTTATTTTTTATTATTGGGTGTGACAAGGCATATGTGATCTGATAGGGCAAACGGATAGAGGTCTGACATGCTTTAACTCGGGCTGTTGGGAACCGTGGACCTATCAGGTCAAAGGTAGAGGTAGGTCTGGTGAAGACCTATTTGCTTGAGATTTGAACCTCATATGCTATGTCGAGATGCAAGGTAGGGTGTGTTTTATTACAAGCACAACAAAAGGCTCAGTACAGGCCCCCTGAATGGAAGCTTATAGGGTAAAATTTGTCCGGGCAGTCAACTATAATTGAGGGGACAGGTATAGGATATAAGCAGGTTAGGGTTTACAATATCCCTCCAGGTGGGCTGCTTATAGACTATACCATAGCCTAGTCTATATGTATGCATGCAGGTGTAATGCAGGGTGTTCCTACAGGATGAGGGATCACATAACACCGTATATGCGACTCCCTAAAAAGGGACGATTGGTGTAAGCGGGAGCGTTCAGAACCGTTTCCTGAGGATAGTCACCCAACAGGCAAAGTTCCGCGGACCTCCAAGACGGTTAAGCCCCTGTCACTGAGGATAGTCATCCAGCAGCCGTGAGCGTAATAAGCCTGTCTAATGGGTTTAATGGGTCATTTACACTACAATGATATGTATGAAATGCACATTTACAAAAGCACCCAAGAGTTATAAAGAATTAACAATTAATTAAGCTTTTAAGCATTTTGATTAATGTTGAGATTAATTTGGCTTAAGTTTAAGTTCCGGCTTGAACCAAATCCCCAGCAGAGTCGCCAGAGCTGTGAGCATGGGATCTTCCTACCCACTTTCACAATTATATGTTTTGACTTGAGTCGCCACCTATTCATTCTTAGGGATAGGTCCCGGGTATTTGTTTGTTTGGATAAGGCAAATGGTCTTTACAGAGTTAGGGTAAGCGGTTCGATTAAGTCCTGGGGAAGGTATTAGGCACCCCAAGACCTCCGTTTTATAACGGTTACCTACTCCCTAAACTAAAGCTAATTATAATCTCAAAGTTTAATTAGAATGTCCAAAGTTTTTAAGTGAGTGCTAATCCAAGAAAAATAGAAAGCTAGATGGCTAGGGTCGAACCCGAGTTGAGTTGCCTACGTACTCACATGGTGAGATCAGACCGAGCGTAGTTCTGGCACATGAGCCCGTGCCGAGGCTATGGGGGAGTGTGTGTGTGCATAGGATGGTCAAAGGGTCTAGCCTAGAAGGCTATGGTTTAGTTGACCGGGGAGGTCAAGTGCACAAGTGTTAAGTCTAACCACGGTTAGAGGGTATTTATCCATGGTTAGATGAGCTAACCAAAGCTAAGGAGGTCCTACAAGTCTCTTTTTGTTCTTTTTGTATTTTTTATATTTTTTGAGATTTTTGGGGATATTTGAATGTTTTTTATATTTTGGTTATATTTGAATGTTTTTGGTGTTTTGAGATTTTATCATGTTTTTGGTATTTTGAGATTTTATCATGTTTTTGAATTTTCATATAGGTAAGGTTTTGACAAACTTAACTAAAGTCAAATTTAGTCCAAGAGTTTGGCTAAAAGATTATAGTTTAAGACATAAAGAGAGATGTGCCTTATGAATAGTAAATGGTCTATTACCAACACCTATTTTGTTGGATTGATGTTGATAATAGATTAAATACCATTGTCTTTAGTATGAAACATTTTTAAGAATGTCCTCTTTAAGTCCTTACACCATCATTTATCTTAAGTCCTTAAACCATCACCTACCCATTCAACATAAAACACGAAGGAAAAATAAAGAAATGGAAGAAAATGAAAACTCATTCTCTCCCTTTTAATGTGGTTCATTTACACCATTATTAATGATGTAATGTTGCTCTAAAGAATGTTAGGGAGTGGATGAGCTTTCACAAAAAATTCTAGAAAGAGGACTAGAATCTGAAAAGAAAACAAAATGAAAAAGAGAGGTATAGCTTTAGCTTCCACTCTCTATGGGCCTACCCATATCCACACTTGTGGGTACATAAAAAAGAAGAAAATATGTACATAGAAAAGAAAAGAAAAAAGGAGCATCTCATTGCCTTTCATATGGGGTCCCTCTACACTATTAGATTGGTGTAGAGAGGCCCAACTATGCTTGAGAAATGAGAGATCAAGAAGAGAGAACCAAATAAAAAAAAGATAAAAAAGAAGAGAAAATGAAAGAAGGAGTGCCTACTCCTCCAAGAATTCTCTTTCAATGCTCCAAGGGGTAGGGTTTTAGAATCCACAAAGGAAGAGAGTTAGTGAAGAACTCTAAGCTTTTAGTCTTAGAATTCTTTCCAAACTCTAAACTTTAGTTTCTTCTCCCTTCTTCAAACTCAAGAGAACACAAGTGGGTGGGAACCTTCTAGGGGTCTTGAGGGATGGATCTAAGGGGCTAAGGGATTGGTATTTATAGGAAAACTAAGAGGTTGGGTTGTGTCTTTTACATTGGGGATAAAAGGAGCTAGTGGGTAAAGACTTGAGTGTTGTAAGGTGAGTTGATAGATTGAGTGTTGTAAGGAGTGTAAGAGAGTGTAAGAGAGTTGGTGGGTTGAGTGAACTATGAGTTATATAGGTATGGGTTGATGTAAGAGAGGTGTAAGAGAGTTGGTGGGTTGAGTGAACTATGAGTTATATAGGTATGGGTTGATGTAAGAGAGGTGTAAGAGAGTTGGTGGGTTGAGTGAACTATGGGTTATATGGGTATGAGTTGTAGGATATAGGGTAGGTGGATATGGATATGTGGATTAGGTCTTATGGATCATGGGTTATTAGTAGATGGGTCATGGGTTATGATTATTGGACTTTGACTATGACATTTGGGCTTGGGCTATGGAAATAGGCTTTGGCTTAGGCAATTGGGTGATTGGGTATTTGGGCTTGACTACTTGGGTTGGGTAATAAAATTAGGTAATTGGGTTTGATTGAGTTGTCTAGGTATAGGTTTGGTCAAATGGGCTTGGGCCTTGGGTATACCTAGGGCTTACTAAGGTTAGGCTAGGGCTACCTAGGGTTTGGGTTTAGGACTACCTAGGGTTAAGCTTAGGGTTAACTAGGGTCTTAACTAGGGTCTTAACTAGGGTTTAGTCCTATGGTTAAGGGTTTACCTAGGGTTTGGAACTAGGGTTGATCTAGGGTTTGGACCATAGCTAAATTAATTAACCACGGTTAAGGGGGTGTAAAAATAGGGTGCTGACAGTACACAGTACTCACCAAAATATTTAGCTTTGGTGAGTGTACAACACTCACCAAACTTGGTGAGTAATATACACTCACCAAACCGAAATGGTTATTTTGAAGAGGCTAGTGGAAGACCCTTTTTAAGCATTTTTTAGTACTTTGGCTCACCAAAATAACTTTTTGGTTATTTTGGTGAGGCTGCTAGGAATGCTCTCACACAAGCAAACTCCCAAGTTATTCTATTATTCTAAAGACGTTGGCAAAAGATTATGTTAGACCTTAGGCCCACACTGCATGTCCATGGTCAATGCAACCTGAAGATCAATAGGGCCTCAGATTCTCTCGGCGAAGCCAAGGCTGGTTTCGGGCAACCACAAAATAGGGGACATGTGGCGGAGAAGTCATCATGATGTCCCCATGATTTTGACTTCTCCACACATCATGTGACACATTGCGATAAAGTGGTGAGATGAAGGGGGAGGAGAGATATCAAGTGAGGAGAAGTCAAAATCATGGGGAGAAAATGAAATGACTTCTCTCCTTTTTATCGCTGCATATCCCCTATTTTATGGTTGCCCGAGACCACCTTTCTGGCTTTGCTAGAGAGAATCCGAGGCCAATAGGTAGTAGTACATGGTATCTTATGTGTGCTAACATTTGCCAAAGGGAAAACCGAAAATGAGCCGTAGAACATTTGAAACTAACCTACAAATGGGGTTGTCAAAGGGCCGGGTAGGGGCTGGGCAGGGGTCAGCCCTAGCCCTACTCTAGCCCTTCAAGGGTCGGGGTTGATTGGGCCCTAACCCTACCCTCAAGGGCGAAGGCGAGGGCCGGTCGGGTCAAAAGGTAGGAAGAAAGAGTCAGATTATTTTTGTCTTATGAGATGACGGGAATTTTTTTCTACACTGACTACAACTCCTGAATTTATTGGCGAGGAACTACACCTTACCCCAGTTCATGTAAAAAATGAGCAAGCTAAAGGTTCTGATCATCACAAACCATGGAGTCATGGACCATGCAGTGCCAAACTAAGCGATTTTCCTTGACTTGATTCTTTGTCCCATATAAAGTGTAGAACCCCGAATTTATTATTTCTTAATAACTGTGATCTTTATTAAATGCTATGGAAACATGTGTTTAAAATTTTAATGTATTTAAGCTTATAAATTAATGCGAAAAGTAGTGTTTTTAAAACCCGAATAAAACACTCAATTTTAATCCGTTTTTGAGGTTTAATTGCATGAAAAGGGAGAAAATAAAAAAGTAGCAAAAAAGTTAAAAAAAAAAATCGGCGTCATGGCTGATTGATCGCCGACCGTCGGCGATCGATCGCCCACCGGCAGCGATCTGTTGCCCCTGGCGACGACAGATCGCCAAAAACGTCGTTTGAGCTACTTTTTGCGTGTTTTTCCGACTTGTGGAGTCCCTAGGGTTCCCAACACTATAAATACCCCTTATACTCGTGGGTTAAGGGTTTCTAAAACTTTTTAGACCTAAAACAGAGTGAGAGAAGAGATTTTTGAGAGATCCAAGAAGGGAGATTAAAGGTTTTTCAAGGAGAAAGGGTAGAAAAAGCTTAGATTCATCCCGTTCGCAAGTGTGTGATCGTAGGGAAGCGATCGTAAGAGGTAAATATGACTTCCTTCCTATCAATATAGGGATTTTTGATATAAATATGATGAAGTAATATATTTAAAGCAAGAACAACAAGAGTAAATATGTTTGTGATGTTTTAATCTATTATGGAAAATAAATATGATGATCTTATGATGTTTATATCAAGATTTTCCTATGAAAAAATATATATGATGATTTTGTGATGTTCTAAATCACAATTTCCCCTTGAAAAATTTATATAGGATGTCAGAGAGTTTTAAAATCATGATTTCTTATGGACAGTATATATATGATGAATAGAAAATGTTCTAGATGGTGATTTCCTTGTGAAAATTATTTGTGAAAGACGTTCTTCATGATTTATAATTTTATATCAACAAGGGGAAAATGGAATGATTTTTTTTGTAGTGTATGGATGATGAGAATGGAGGAAGGGGATTGATGAAACCATTATAAGTTTGCTCGAGATTATGATGTGTTATAAAAATTAGAGTTCTGTGAGATTTATTTGATTATAATGGTGTATTGAAAATTTAGACACAATAAATAAAATCGTCCTTTATTTTATTTGATAAATCTATGTTTTATATTGATCATTATGAGAACTCTTACATGTTCAAATGTATGCATGATTTATAAACATTTTTATTTCACGTACACTGATTCACGAAATCTAAACATGAACAAACATGAGAATAAACAAGATGACAAGTATTGTAAAAGTACACAAAGACACAAGCATTATGCATGATTGAGTTTTGCACTGACCGAGTACCCACAGGCCTATGATCAAGGCAAGACCAGCCGTATACATCGGCCGAATGTATAGACAAGCCGTATACACCGGATAATGTGTAGACAAGCTGTATACACCAGAAAATGTGTAGACAAGCCGTATACACCGGATAATGTGTATATTGTGTGGTACCTCAGAAAGTAGGGTATATGTTAGTCTTTACCCAATATATGAGGTAGAGTTATATTAAGTTATTGCATTTGCATGTTGTTGGATAATTCACGAACAAGAAAATAAGCAAGATAAACAAGAGAAATAAGCACAAGTGATCATGTGTAAGAATCGAAATTGAATTATACTTCCGCACTCTGAATTGTTACCTATTTACATGATATGTGAATCTTAAAATATGTTTATATTAAATATCGTTATATTGTTAGATAGGATTTTATATATACGCTGGGTAACTTGTTACTCAGCCGATGACTGTTGTTGTCGGCAGGTTATAGTTTTGATACCGGTGCTCCAGGACATTGGGAGGAGGAAGAGTACGAGGAGGAGTAGGAAGAGCCAGTAGGTGATTACCCTGATGGGGAATGGAATTTGGATTGCTAGCCATACACTAGACATTAGATCACTAGTATTTTGAATTTTGAATTTTAGACTTTGTAATAGACTATGGATTTATAGTTAGTTTAAATTTATGATTGGGGATTCATAGAGGATGATTTTAAATTGATTATGATGTCTTAGTATTTATTTCAGACATTGGACTTGATTAACATTTATTTGAAGAGAAAAATTTTTAGGTCAATGTTTTTAGAACTACCTTAAATGCTTTATGACAGGAAGTTATGAAATTAATGATTAAGTCACGTGCCAAAGTCTCACATTAAGTTAGGTGAGATTTTGAGGTGCGACATAAAGATTATTAGGTTGGAGCAGGTTTTAGCTCCTTCCCTTCGTGAAGCCACAGAGCCATTGAAGAATTTGCAGAAACTGCCATTGGTAATGTGTGAGGTCAGCCAAGCCTTGAGTAATTGTATTATCAAGAATCCCAACATGTTGCCAAATCTCATAGAGATCGACATTGACTATTGCAATGATCTGATGGAATTGCCTCCAGGGGTCTATGACATCATCCACCTGCAGAAGCTCATCATCACCAACTGTCATAATTTATCAGCAACACCTGAAGGAATTGGCTGTATAACAGATTTAGAGGTTTTGCTCTTGATAGAGCTGAGAGATCATATAAGTGTTTAAGGGTTGTGGGCAGTGTTTTAGAACACGAAAACTCGGATCGACTCGAGACCTTATCGAGTTGAGTTAACTCGAAAACTTGGCCAAAAGGCCCAAAACTTGATATAACTCGAAACTCTAAACTTGAAAAATATAATATTATATATATATATATATATATATAATAATAATAATAAATTAAAAATTAAGGATAAAATTACATCTAATATGATATTAAATATATAAACTTGAATAATCCTTTTATTCAACTTATACATTTTTCAACCATACATTTTCAATCCAATTGGATAGAATCCAGGTGTTACAACTGGTTAAACCGAAGACACCCCTTATTTTCTTTTGCTCTAAAAGAGTTGGTCTAGGCAGTGTTAGACATATATGCCCAAGAAAGCCATTCCGGAATTGTATTTATATATTTAATAAATAAATGCATATTTTACATTCACACATTGTCTTCTACTTTGGGTAACATATCAAAAGTATCTCATTGGATGAAACTACTTTGTCCCTTAGGTAACATTGTAGGAAAACCATCCAATTAGTTGATAACTGATTGCTAAGGAGATATGGTTTTTCCGGTTTCTTGTAGACCTAAAATTATTCTAAGTTAATCTGAATGCATCTGGACAATGTATTCCTAATAACTTATACACTGTTAGTTTCATATAATGGAGTGATGAATCTCAATCACTGAGAAAAAGGTTTCTTGACTAAGATGTGGATATAAATAAGAAGTACTTATATTGTAACTGGATCGCTCAGTGGATACCCTTAGAAATATACTGTCTTATATTTAGGGTAGTCCATTTGACACATTGTCCTTAACTTGAGAGGTCAACATCTTCTCTGGTATTTGCCTATGTAACTTTGATGTAACCAATCGTCAATGTCCAACACACCAGACTAAATACGGCTCGTTGGGTTATGTAAGCTGTACTAGAAGAAGTGTGTGTACGCTCAACAAGGATTCTACTACTCTTAACATAGTAAATAATATTGAGTTGATACTTGTCAAAGTCGGACTTGAAAAACCCAGTGCTGGTATTTATCGATGGAATGGTTTTATTGAGGAGTTTATTTTCTGTATAAAAGAAATGTAATTATTATTATTATTTCTTTTAAAGAATTTCTAAAATATTTCGAAAGTCCAAGTTTGATTAAAAGTATCAAAGAGAAAGAGTTCTCAATATAAGCCAGAGATTACAGACAGTATTAGATATTGTCCCGTAAGCTTATAACAATATTGGAAGTGAAGGAACGCATTTGTAAACAAATCTTGAGATAGAAATACTTGCAAGTAATTCTCTATTTTCTGGAGGTTAATCACATTGTGTTAATGGACATTAATTGTGATAGGTGGAAGTCCAGGGATATAGATGATATTCTATAATTTTAATGGAGTGTAAGAAATGTGTTTCCTAGTAACAATGCTTTAACCAAAAGGTTGAGTACTTGGTCCCACAACCGGAAATAGGAGATCCCTTTAGATCCTACACACAAGGACTTTCTTAAAGTATTTAATTCAATGATTTATTAAATTAATTAATTTATCTAAGTAATCACTATATGGTATAGTGAAGCTCTAAAAAGTGGAATCACATTAGATGTGAAAAACCAAATGGGTAGGACCCATTGGGGAATATGATAAAAGATCATATGAGATGACCAAAGGGGGTTTGGAACCCTAGGGGCGTGTGGAGTGGGGCCCACCTAGGGTGGGACGCCCACTTTAAGGAGGTAATAATAATAATTGTTATTATTGTTTAATTAGTTTCTAATAACTAACTACTTATTGGATAAGGCTAGTTAGTTAGTTAGAGTTAATTACTAATTAAAGATTATTTATTGGACAAAGATTCTATTAGTTTCTTGTTAATCAAGGAATCGTAATTGGATTAGGAGAATGACAAAATTAGTTGGACACTAATGTATAAAATTAGTTTCAATTTTGATTAATCCTAATTAATTATGGAGAAATCAATAAGGAAACAAATTGAGGAGTCCTTATTGGATAAGGATTAGGAGACTTGGGTTGCAAGCAACCCAAGCTTTCCTATTTAAAGAGGTGGACGTCCAAGCATTGAGAGACAATTAATTTTCCAGAAATTTCTTTCCCCTCTCCTCATTATCTCATGCCTTCTCCATCTCTCCCTTTGAGGTGTACGATCAGCCCCATTCCACCCCCTTTCTTGTTCTCTTGTCTTCTAGTTTTTGAATATCAAGAAGAATATCAAGAAGCTATTTTTGATCATCAAGAAATGTTCTTTATAATAAAAGATTAGATCTTTTAATCAAGAATCAAGAGCTGAAATTTTTTGGAAGGACCATTAGCTTCCATTAGAGAAAGCTTTAAAGAAAAAGAAGGTCCGTGTGGATTGCGAAGGAGACTTGACACTTGTGAAGTTTTGCCGGTATCGTTTTTATCGTAGATTTGACTTAACAATTTCAAAGTCACAAAGGTGATTGTGATTTTTACTCTCATTGAATAAAATCAATTAGAATCTTAGTTAGATCTTGGGATTCGATGTATGCCCCCCAAGAACTGTGCTTTTAAAATTAAAAAGAGGCATACTTTCAGGCAATAATGGTCGTTTGATCATATTGTTGGGATTTGAACTACACGTTTAATCCCTAAACCCTTTGGATCTTGGAAACTATGAATCACACAAATCACACAGCAAATAGAAAAATTGCAGATAATAAAATAGAGACAAAAGACAGAGATATACAAGGTTCGGCAATGTGCCTACGTCCTCAGGAGCCACACCAATTCACTATCTTGAAGATACTGAGTACACATAGTTTTCCTCTCTCAGAAATTAAGGCCACTTCTCACACTTGTTAACCTAAAAAATATGCACACTGCTATATGTTTAGGGTTAAAATTGTAAGACTGAAAATACCTCTATAGAAATGCTAAATATCGTTTGCAAGGGGCTCTGCCACCCTTGCAATCCCCCAGGCAATCTGGGCAATTTGGGCAATCTGCTGAAGGTTGTCTACATTCCCAACACATATCTTTGTCTTTTGTTTTTGTGTTCAATTGTTTGATTAGCTTACAGCAAGATGCTCTCTAATGCTTATGATTATAGATTAGTCATCAAATCAAAGAATAGTTTATTTGGTTTTAATTTGCAGTCTAACATAGTATTACATGTGCATTAACATATAATAATTTATTTTATATCAACTAAAGAATGCTTTACAGTTTGCATTGTCGCACTGACGGTGATAGTGTCATCAGCCTATCACACAATGTTTTTAAATTTTTTTTCTTGTATTGATTTCTGAACAGAACACGGGTTTGTCACAAGGAAAGTGACAAATAAACGAAGAACACATGTTTACAAATGAGGACTGAGAAGAGGACCCCAGGGTCCTCTTCTAAGCTGATCGTAGTGTCCCCGTGTCCCCTTTAACCCCTGTTTAACCATGGTTAAGATTAATTAAATTAAAATAAGTATTTTTGGTTTTTGTTTTTTCTAAAAACCACGGTTAGTTTGCTTAACTCTAAAGGGCTAACCAATGAGGTCATTGGGGTCAGCTTCTAAGCTAACCCTAGGGTTCGTTTTCCATTTCCCTTTATAAATTCAGAGTTCTTACACACCTCTTCAGTTCAGCCACATGAAATCTCGCCGGGATTCAGCCACAATTACAAAAATTGGGTATTGCAGGATAAGTGCCTAATCTCGCCGTTTTTCTTCTTCTTTAAACTTGAAGACATAGAGAGTTTCATTCTCTTGAGTTTTTTTTAGGGTTTAATATATAGAGATAAACAAATCCCTTTCATCATTCTCTTTGGTTTCTTAGAGTTTTAAATTAAAATTAAAAAAATCTCAAAAAAATAGATCTGTCTGATCCACTCGACTCGGTCGAGTCGACTCATCCATGACTCGGTGAATCAGGCGAGTTTCGACCTGAGTAGTAATACTTCTGATTTTCTAACCGAGTTGGCCCGAAATCCTATCGATCCGAGTTGACTCGGTCGAGTTTCGAGTTAACTCAGCCATTTTTAAAACACTGGTTGTGGTATATAAAGAAGGAGGTGTGAAATTACATTTATAACCTCATATTAAATCTATTAATTAATGGGGTTATAAACATAATCTTAAATATAATAAAACATTAAAACTAAGTAGATTATAGACTGTTTTTCTGGTGTAGTGGCACTAAGGGTGGGGCGGGATGGGGAGGGCCGGGTTGGGGTGTGACCATGCCCGGCCCTATGGAAGAAAGGCTTTGTGAATCAGGGCCTTGCCCTACCCAAGGGCTGGGGAAGGGCATGGCTTGGGAGGGTTTGGACGGTCCAAGTACTTCGTTTACGAACCTCCCAAACCCGTCCCAATAAGGGTTCGGTTACCCGATTAACCTAACATGTTGCCATCCTTACTAAGGAGACTCTTATTTAAAGTAACAAAGTGGATTTCTAGCAAAGGCCTTCTCCCCCATTAGGGTTTCTCTCAATATATTTCATTCTCTTCTTTTTTTTTTGTCAACTTGCTTGTTATTAATTATAACTTGTAGCTGCAAAAATCTTAAAAGAAATAAGTGATACTAGGGACTTTTTTGTGTCTTTTTACCCTCACGAGTCACGAGCCATGAACCTAGTGGTGTCAATGGGCTGGACTTGGGCTTGCATTTTACCCTCATAATCTCACTGTGAATTCTGACTCTAGTCCAAACCCTAGCAATCCCGATCTAGAGACATGTGGGGAGTAAGAGTAGTCTTCTCAATAGACGAAACAAATCCTCCACTTCCCAATTCAGTGTTTGTGCTGCAGGGCTTTCCAAATCTGGTTTTCCCGCGTTAACTTCCAAAGGTCGAATTGGACCTCCAACTCGAACTGGGCTTTGGTACCATGCTGACCCAACCCCATCTAATCATTATCACCTACGTCCATGGTGTGAACAAGAAATCCACATTGCTAGGTGGAAGAATCCACCAAGTCCCTAGGGAAAAAAAAAATGCTAAGCATACTCCCATTTTCTTACCGTCACTCAATTATGTTAATAAAACAAACGACCATATGTTATGTGGGGCTACCGAACATATATAAAATTGTTTTTTTTTTTTTTTTGGTGGGAATATAAAATTGTCAAATGGTGAGAATATGGCTAGCATTCCTTAAAAAGCAAAACCTAAAACATTGGACACGTTTTCCACTGCGGCAAAAAATTAGCTCAATGCACAGGCGATAATTTGGAGAAAAGTCATTTTATTTTCTTCCCATTTCATATCTTCCTCTTTTAATTGCCACATGTCCAATGACTTGTGGATGTCCGAGCGCCCAGATTTTTTACCACCACCAAAAGCCCACGTTCCAGAACAATCTCCACTAAGATAAATGATACCTCGTACATCCACGTATAAAAAAGCAGATATTCTCGGGAAAAGCAATGAAAGTGGGCATCGGATTAAGGAGAAGTCATTTCATTTTCCCAACTGTTTTTTGTCTTCTCCCCGATGATATCTCTTCTCCTTTTTTATCCTTATGTGGCATACAATGAATGAATGGACGGGTCTCCATCGTGCACTAGCCGATGCCATGAAAGTGCGTGTCAGAAAAGAAAAGACAACACAACACAAAACTAAAGTCAAAGAGAGTCTCATTAAATTAGATATTTAAAGAAGATTCTGTTGAGACATTGCTGCTCTGATGTACTCTTATATATTATTATTATTATTAAGAGTTTTTCCTTTGTTTTTGTTTTAGGTTCTGTTTGTAAACTAGAATATTAATTTATTACTGTTCAATGGAGTCTCAAAGTCAAAGTCCCACCACTTGTTCTGCATCTGCATCACCCTCTTGGATGGTGAATCTGTTGGGTCTTCTCAGAGTTCGTGTGTGCAGAGGCACTAATCTGGCAGTTCGGGATTTCTGGAGCTTGCGCAGCGATCCTTATATTGTGATCAAGATGGGTAAACAAGTATGGTTTGATTGCCTTGTTATGAATTCAAGATATATATGATATTTGTATTTATGTTTGATGAATTTTTTATTAGTTCTGGGAATGAGATCTTTCATCTTCTATAAGTGTTGTTAGTATTGAATTGCTTGGAATGAAAACCCCCCTTATATAGGGTTATGTGTTTGATGTATAAAGTTCAGATTCTGTTTAGTGTGTATTGATGATATGAGAAAATCCCACTTAAATTCTTATTCATCTGTTTTTTTTTTTAATCTTATGAATGAAATAGCCACCATTGGAGGGACACAAAGGGAAACAAAGGACAATCCAGGAAACAAAGGACAAACCGCAAACCCAGGGGTCTCGAGGTTGATTCCTAGGCTCCTCTCAATATCGATTGTATGGGGTGGGGGTATTTCCTATGTAGCATGTAAGACTAGTCCGAGTCTTTAAGGCTCTGGATATCCACGCAAAAAAAAAAAAAGAAAAAAAAAAGAAAACAAAGGTTGTTTCACACACCAAGCAATATATATATACGATAGCCTCAATAGCTTCACTCTACTGTTAATTTAGAAATTGCATGTCTTATTCCAGTTGCGACTTTGTCCAACAATTCTTTTTTATTGAACAAGATGGTTTGACACAATACTTTTCCCCTCTTTTATCTTTTGCGAATAAAAGGTAGTCATTTTACCATGAGGAAACCCATCCTCACTGTCCAAGGAAGTCTTCAATTCTCCAAAGTCATGTGGTCTTCCTGAGAGTCACATCCCCCCAATTGGCCAACTATTAGAGCATCTCCATTGGCAAAACCATTTTTTTCAGTGTCAAAGCTATTTTTTGGTACTGCTACAGTGCCAAAATACTATAATTTAGCACCGATGCTCCAATGGTACAAAAGCTATCTTTTGGCAATACTACATTCAATAGGCCATTTTTTTGGGATAATGACAAAAGCGTAAAAAAAAGGGTTAATTGGTCAAACACCACAATGGTATTAAATGACTTTTGCCATTTCTCACGCCATATTTGGCATGAGAAATGACAAAAGTCATTTAATGCCACCAATTTAAACTATGCACTGGAGTGTGTTACCTTTGGCTCAAAGCTTTTTTAGCTTTGGCACTGCGATTTGACTATGTGCTGGAGATGCTCTTAGGAAGTTGCTTTCTTTAAGCAATTGACCATATTATAAGGCGTAGGGATTCGATGTTTGAATCAGTGTTCTCCGAAACGCATCTCAATTTGAAACCTTGCCGACTCGACTTAAAAACTCGGTAAAGATTTGATTGACTCTGACACCTAAAACTTGAAAATTATAACATTTTCTTATTATTTTATATATAATTATATATGGTGTAAATAAAAAATTGGTGATAAAATATTCTAAAATAATTTATATATATATCTAGGAATGCAAATTATAAAAAAAGAGGGAGCTATTGAGAGAAATATATATATATATATATATATATAGAGAGAGAGAGAGAGAGAGCTTCACTGAGAGGGAGCATAGAGAGAGAGAGAGAGAGCATCTGTTGGTTGGGGAGACTTGGAGAAAGAGAGGGAGGGAGCCTCCCCCCTCTTCTTCTTCTTCTTCTTCTTCCTGCTTTGATTTTTGAATGGGAGCCCTAATCCCTCCCCTCATTTTATATATTTCTAATGATTGACTCGACTAAGTAACTCATCAAAATTGGTTGGAACAAATTTGGGGGCGACTGAAATTGAAACCCTGTCAAATCAAATCGACTCAGCTAAGTTTTGACTCGACTTGATGAGTTTTAAAACAATGGGTTGAATGCTTTATCTAAATAATAATGAGATGACTTAAAAATGAGGCTACTCTCGAAATTTTCAGTTTTGCCAATCAATTCTATTAATGTTTCTGTCGGTCTTAAAATTGCAATCTTTGTTTCATATTGGCATAACGATAGTTTGCATGGTAATCTATTACTTAGGTTTATAGTTGGTACATTATGTTACATTTAAGATCTTTTGATTGAGGAATAGTTTTAGTTACAATCAAAAATTCTTATTTTTCCAAAGTTTGTGTTATATTTGAATTTGTTCTTGTTATTTCCTTTGGTTTTTTGGCTTAACATACAACTTAATATATATATATATATATATATATATATATATATATATATATATATATATATATATATATATGGTATTTGGTTTTCCCCTCTAAGCCGATGCATTGTTAAAGTCTCTCAAGCTGTTTAACGCTAAAGTACATTCTTGAATTCTTTCCATCAATGACAGATGTTTCATCTATACCAAGACGTGTTATGGTGTGAAATGAGTGATTCATTCGTGAAATCTAGAACATGGGTGAAGAATTAAAAGGAATATGTTACTGGGATGTAAACCATGACATTAGGTTTGTGTAGTTTCTCTTGTGAGCATTCAACATAGAATAGTCTACCTAATGTTTTGCACATGCCAATTCCATTTGTAGTGTAAATACTCTTAGCTATTGATGTAACTATTCATATCTCCATGAATTAACTAGATTACACATCCTTTTATTATTTCATGTTCTCTTTTCTTTTTTCTACATAAAAAACACACCTAGTGAGGGTGGGGGGCTCATTTTACGATTATGAGAAATTCTTGGTCATATTTTCTAAATTACACAATACTAATTCATGTCTTGAAACCATATACATTTGGGAAGATGAGAAGACATAAGAAGAAAAGAAAGAGATAAATGAATAAACAAGGTATGAGGTAGGTTGTTGCCTCCACTTTTTCTGTTACCCACTTCAACATGACTTGGATAGTAAGTTTTCAATATAAAAATAAAATAGAGTAGATAATACTAGAAAAGTAACAATCCTTACTGGATAAAATTATGGAAAATAATCCAAGTCCATTTGATAATTAATTCCACCTTTCTTTTCAAGAATACTGTGAAAATGATTGGTGTCATAGTGAAGATATCTTTAGTTGATAATCTAATTAAAAAAATGGGTGAGAATCTAATAATACATCAATCTCCTTGATGAAATGATAGTCCATTTTAATATATTTATTATGCCCGTGATCAAAGTTTTCTTGGGGACTAATACCTTGGAGTTTGCATAAGGACCTTCTTGTCATGAAAATTAAAAATTGTTATATCATCTATGCTGAGTGAGGAAGCTAGCCAAGTTGGTATAGTTTGTGAGTATTAATATATACACCTAAGCTCAAAACGTGCTTTCACCCACTAACCTGCTAATCCATCCACCATCTGATCGCTTCTAAAGGGAAAAAACCCTCCAATACTCAGTGCCTTAATTAATTTTCTTTCAACTTATTTCCTTAAGCTCGACAAATGCATCCTTTTAGTTTTGAAATATTCATATGCTTTTCCATTAAGTTGAATTTGAATAGTGACTATATTTAGGTAATGGAGTTTAGTGGTTCCAACTAATATTCAATCCCTCTACTATTTGAATATAAGATTTTCTACCCTTGTTATTGTTCATTCCTCTAATTTTATATAATTGATAACATTTGATGCAGAGATTGAAGACTAACGTAATTAAAAAGAATGTCAACCCCGAGTGGAATGAAGATTTAACACTTTCTATTGAAGATCCTAATCTTCCTATAATGCTTGTAAGTAATTTCCTACTTGTTATTGCCTCCCAATGTATGGAACATAATCTAATTAATTAACAATTATAATATATTCATACACAATGTGAAAAATATAACGAAATCCACTATATAGACACTCTTGTACAATAAGAGATAAGAGATAAGTTGTAACTCAAAAATTACTAGATGTCTTTAAGGTAATAGAAAAGGACCAATGAGTAAGAAATGATGTTAAAATTGATGCAATATAGAAACTCAAAGTTTTTTGAATCTAATTGATGAACTTGAGGACTTATCTTATGTTATATCCCTCCTTACTTCAATATTTATCAACTGTAGTTCATGTTCTATTAAATGTGTTTCATGTGCATACAACAAGTATTGAATTATCTAATCGTCAAATAGTGATGGTTTTCCCTTATCTCACGTATTTACACGTATCCTTATTTTTACCTGCTATGCATTTTTTTTGTCATTTGTGTGAAATAAATATCAAAGAACTCAAATTTTCCTTTTTCCTTTTTCTTTTTAAAAAAGTAAACTCAATTTTTCACAAAAAAACAAAGCAAACATATAGAGGCTTACTTGATTTTAGGCACCATCAATATAGTGTTGAGACTTTCTTCAAAAAGTTGCGTGTTAGTAGTGAAAGTCAAATTTAGTTTAATTTTCTACTTTAAAGAGTCCGGTTAAGGTGAATTTCAGATTTTAATTCAAATAAGTTAAAATCATGTTAGAGGAAATTTTTTATTAAGTTTTTGGTTTAGTAAACAAGCTGTTTTCAAGTGGATGTGGTTTTAAAATAGGTTTGGGGGGCCTCTCTCTCTCTCCCTCTCTCTCTCTCTCTATATATATATATATATATACCACACTAGAAGAGTAAATTTAAGAAACCTATTTTGTGTTAGGTCTTTCTTTTTTAATTGTTTAATGTGATACAAAATTTATTTTATTTTATTTCTAAAAGATTGTCTCTTGTTGACTATGACTCTAATCACACTATCTTTTTGGTTCTTGTAATGGATCTTCAACTCCTAATGTTTGAATACTTTGTTTGAAACATTATTTTTTATAAAAAAAATCTTTTGTTCTAAATAAAAAGATCAACCTAAATTACAACTCATAAGGCACAAAAAAAAGTGTTGTGGCTCTAAAAGAATCTCTCTTGTTGCATATGACTCTGATCGCACTATCATTAAGGTTCCCAAGATGCGTCTTCAACACCAAATGTTTGCATTTGGATTATGATATATAGGTGTAATAGAGGAAGGCTATAAACGACCTTGACGACGTGACTTTAAGTGATGTTAAAAGCTTAGAGACAATCATTCCAAAAATTAGTTTACTTATTTATTAAATGATCATGACTTTTAGGGGTGCTAAGAGTTCAGAGAAAAGTGTCTTTATATTTTTTTCAAATGGTTGACATGCTTAAAGGTACCTAAAGAGAGTTATTCAAGACTTTGGATAGCTCATACAGAGCCTTGATTTAGATTAAACCATGAAAAACTTCAAAGATACTCTGACTTTGAAATCAAAATTAATCTTTGGAGCTTGTCATTTCCACTTGTATCTATATAATTAGGGCGAGTGTTAGGCATATATATAGGAGACTTAGACATATTTTCTTGGCAAAATGACATATTTTGGGATAGGGTTACTTAATTCGCTACCTACTATATTGAACCACAAACCAATTCAAAGTGAACCAGTTCACAGTACTGTTCATTTGGGTTTGTAAAAATTGGGCGAACCCTGAACTCGAACCCAATAGCTTTGATTCGACGATTTTTCTGTTTGGGTTTGACTAATTTAGCTTTTGGGTTCGTGAATCACCCACAAAAGATATTTTTACGCTTTTAAAAATAAAAATTTATAATATATTTATTTAGTCAAAAGAATATATATAACGAACCAAACCAAAGAACCTAAGTGAACCGAGAGATGAATTATCTCATCCCACCCCTAGCAAACCGGGTTCACTCTGGAGTGGTGGATTGCGAATCGCGAACCCGAATTAGAACCAAGTGAACCAACGAACTAGGTAATATTGCTTTGGGGTGGTGCCCAGAACCTAAGGTGTTCCTCATTTTTCTAAGAAAGGGGCATCTAAGACCTCGTCACATTTACAACTATCAAAATCCTATAATTATATAACATATAAGCTTGGGTCCCTGTTTATTTTTCATGCGAACCGACTATCTAAGTGCTTTTGATGGTTCTTTCAGATGGTTCTCTGTTGCAAAGTAGTTGTAACCACATTTGAATATTTTGTAACTTGTTTAATGCATTGTTCTTAGGTCTAACAAATTTTGTTTCTCCTAAGATTTTACTGTGAAGTTGAAATGCTATAACATCTTTAGGTTATTATTTAAGATTAAGTACAATTTTTTCCTAGAAGAGCCCACATATTAGAAGGGATAAGATAAATAACTATTGCATTAATAACTGATCAAAAGAGAACATGATAGTGTATGAGAAATTCTCCTTCATCATGCTTAAAATATTGAACATTAAGAAAATCAAAGAAGGAATGAAGTGAAAAAATTAAAGTAGAGAGATGTTGTAAACCAATTCACATATGATATGACCCATTTTTATTTTCTGAGGAAAGATTATTCTCTTTAGAATTTATATGATTTTTGCATGTCTTTCTAAATTTCTTGTGATCATAGTTCATCATTTTTTTTTTGTGATTACAGACTGTATATGATGAGGATAAATTCAGCCTAGATGAAAAAATGGGAGATGCAGAGTTTGACATTAAACCACTTTTAGAGGGTGTAAAGATGCACTTGGAAGGTCTCTCAAGTGATACAATATTAAAAAAAGTTCAACCGAATAGGCAAAACTGTCTGGCCGAAGAAAGCTGCATTATCTTGAGTGAGGGCAAGGTTTTCCAAGATATGCATCTCAAATTGAGAAATGTGGAATGTGGGGAAGTGAAACTCCGACTACAATGGATTGACCTTCCAGGTTCCAAGGGTGTTTAGAGTTTGTTTGTGCTTTGTATCTATCAACTTGTGTATAGGCTAGTTTCAAGCTTCATCAACTGATATCTTATGAGTTTCATATATCGGTATGTTTGTTTATAGGCATGTGTAAAAGGAAAATTTTAGCAATATGTTTCTCCCTTAGTATAAATCATACATTTTGAATAGGCTAGAACTTGTTTTGTTTCTCTTGTTATCTTACTTACCATGTTATACGTCTATTTTCATCATTTATTGACAATTGTTTTGATTCGTAAGTGCACACATCATTTGATCCCATGGTCAACTAACTCAGAATCTTCTAAATGTAGAGATTTAACCTAGGTTTAAAGCTTTGGTTTTAGTGTAAACTTCGGTCATTGAAAAATTGGAAATATAGAAAACATTTGGGATATGGTGAAAATTTAAAATGAAAATCTAGGAAATGATGTAGTAAGTATAAATAAACTATTAAAACTAATTATTTATCCAAAACTAAAATTTTAATAGAAAAAGTAACTTAAATAACAAGTGATATAAGACATGTCTGAAACTCTAAAAGTCAAAGTTATGCATAATCAATGATCTACAATCATGGTTATAAAGTGATACCCAAGAAAGAGAAACACATAGAAGCCATAATACATTCATATCCATAGAGTTAAAATGTATCTCCATATTATCTTACATAATGTTAATATATCAATCAAAACACATTATTATGCTTACTATTAGAAATAAGATCTCATATGAAGAAATAAAATTTCACTGTGTTTTTTACATTTTTGCTTATGTTCTAATTTTAAAAAAAAGATTTAACCATAAAAATAATGTGTAATACTAATTCTACAGGCAGGATATATATGCACATCCCTAATCTGTATTAGGGCTTTTGAGACTGAGAAGAGAGGCCCCCAAAGTTGTTCTAGAGTTACCCTATTGTGGATTATTTATCTCTTTGAGCTCTCTCTCATGTTCTAGACTAGAGTGCAAGTTTCTATCAAAATATCTTTCAACTTGCTTTGTTAGATTCTCACTATTCATGAGATCACTCTATGTCTTTGTTTAAAATAATTAAACCCCTCAAACTCCTTGTGAGTATAAACTTGGTTGACACGTGTCAAAACCTTTGAAGAAGGAGATTGGTCCCTGTAGCAGATCGTGGTTATTATAGTCGGAGAAATCCGGAGTCGCTTAAACGGAGATTGATCAAGAGATCATGGTTGCAGAAATCTGAGAGGAGCACAATCAGATGCTAGTTGATCAGGTTGGCTTGCGAGCGCGTAGTTGCTTATTGAGGCATTGTGGACAGGTTAGCGAGGATCGTTGTATCGAGTCCGGTTGGGTACAGTCCGAGTCTGTAAGTATTTGTTTTTTTTGCTCTTAGTAAAATCTCTTTCATATGGATGAGGCCCCGTGGTTTTTCTCGAGAGAGTTTTCCACGTAAAAATCTTGGTGTTGTGGTTTGTGTGCTTGAGTGATTGTTTACTATTTCCGCATCTTTAATTGATAAAATTAAAATTGATAGACAGACCTTAGAAAACCTATTTACCCCCCCTCTAGGTCTTGCTGATACATGAATGGGTAATTTCACTTAATTCATTTATTATAAGTTAAACTTGTTTTATTTAGGATATTATCAAGGGTGGAGCCAAGGGCAAGGGGGGAAAGTGCCCCCTCAACTTAAAAAAAACCATATATTATATAATTTAAGATAGCATATGCATGGGGTAAGAGAACACTTCCCCTCTCCTCAACATTTGATAAAAAAAAAAGGTAAGTTTTATACTATATTGTTTAATTTAATAGTGCATACCATGGGGCAAGGGAGAAGCTGTCGTACTACCTTACAAAAAAATTTCTTTATAAATGGACGAGATGACTCACAAACTTGGCCCTCAAAAAAAAATAAAATCGGAGGATAAGTCCTGAACCCCTACACCCTCTAGAACATGAATATTTCATACCCACCTGATCATTATTCACAAACCTATCAATAATAATTATCAAACGACCATTGCTTGCCCCTACAAGAAAATCGTAGCTCCTCCCTCGGATATTATGATAACAAGAGAGAGGATCTCTCTAATCATCCTTTCCTTTACTCCAATGGGGTTTATATAGAATTGTACATTTACATACAAGGTAACTAAATTAATTATGACAAATTAGGATAGAAGAGAGATTGATTCTCCTCTCTACTAAAGGAAAGTATAAATAATAATCTAGGACAGTTACAACTATCATAATATCAGATATGAAGGCTACGACTATTACCCCTCCAAATTAATGCAAGGGATCAATCAACAATAATTTGCGTACAAGAAAAAGAATGTCTGTCAGCCATTGTACTCTTCATAAGAACTAATTTTTATAATTTGATACTGAGACGTTGCATGAGGAAGAGAGATAATTCTAGACTAAAACTTTTCAGGAATAAAATGATATCAATACCATGCGCTTTGTCCTTGCATGAAAGAATGGATTGGAAGCAATTTGGATAGTGTTGGTGTTATTTACATGAGGCATGTGGAGGTTAACAAGTTGAACGACAAAATTTGAAAGTAATTTGTTGCCCAGTAAATGGACCCTAGGGGGGGGGGGGGGGGGGGAGGAGTGATTAGGGTCAATGACACAATAAAAATTTGCCTTGGTCTATTTTGCGGAATTGAAGAATTTAAGGCAATACAATAAACAATAATAAATATGAATGAGAGACAAAGAGTCAAAAGAGATACAAACAACAAGAGTTTGTTCACGAGGTTTGACAACTTGTCTATGTCCCCCCCTTTAAGCTTCCAGCTTCAAGGATTCTTATGATTTTACTTGTACAAGCTTCTTTCATGGGTGAAGCTCAAACCTTTTACAATCTCTTCACAGGTTAGGATACCACCTCTACAATCACCTTTCACAGGTATAGATAATGACCTCTATTACAAGAGAACACCCTCTCTTGACTTCACAAAGCTCTCTGGCTTCACAGACAAGAATCCTCGATTCTTGATTTCACTCAATGCAAAGGTGTGATTGGATTTTAATCTAGTTATAGGGCTCATTGATGAGCTAAATAGAATTAGAATAATACATCTACAAATCTCTCAAAGGATTGAGAGTTTAAAACTCAAATAGGAGAATTGGGGATTTCTAAGATTTTCAACATGTGATTGATGAGAATTGAATGATATGATCAATGAGTCTTCAATAGTGGATCAGTAGTTGTTGATTGTTCATAAATGAACTCAATTTATGGAGCTAGGAAGATTATAACCGTTGGTGGAGTATTTAATGCGATTATAGCCATTAAAAAACTAGCCGTTATGATTTTCCCACAGCCAGACATCGACGTGGAGGTCTGAGTGAGGTTTACACGTCGACGTCTGGATCACCAAAAAACTTCCTGAGCTACTGCAACACCCAAACGTCGACGTGTGAAGATCAATTCTTCTCAGACGTCGACGTCTGCATTGATTTTTCACAAACTTCTTGATTTTAAAAGACCTTTAAGATGAAAATGAATTCATAGGTCTTTAGGCTTCCCATTATCATGTTTTTAGCCATTATTTAATATGTCCTAGGGCATTGGAATATTATCCAAATGGGTCAAGACTTCCTAATGTCAATCTAGGCTTTTAAGCTTTTGAACTTTTCAATCAATCAAAGACTTTTTACATAAGTCCTAGACTCTTTTAAGTAGTACAATTTAAACATTTTTCAGTCTTCATTCTTCTAAACTTGATCTTGAACGAGTTCTCATTTTTAGCTTCATGATCCGACTTGGACTTTGGTGAGATCTTGAATCTTCAATTGAATCTACACCTTGGGATGATTGGATTTCCTCTTTGAGTTCTTATTTGACTTGAACTTGAGTAGACTTTTGAGCTTGAATGAGAATATGGCTAACTTAGCCTTTTGTCTTGATTTCTCTATTATCATTGAGTCTTGTCTTTGCTTGATAGAACATTCGGGTAATGTTGAGTCATTCTTGAAATGTGGACTAATATTCCTTAAATCTGAAATTGACATTCACTTTGTAGAACAATTAGTAACAAAAATGCTCATTGCATTATTGTGTTATAATCAAAATTATTAGGGGTACACAGGGTTGTAACCTTTAGTTTAACATAATCTCCGTAGCCAAACAATCTCACTACATGCGGCAAACATGAATTTAAACTAGCTTAGTCATTGTGCTAGACTTAGAGACTCTTGGTTTATTTTTAAACTTTCAAGATATAAATGACGTGCCAACTAAACATACAATATATCATAGTGGATTGACAGATGAAGCACACCCGACCCAATCGACATTAGTATAGCCAATAAACTCAAAGGGAAAGGTAGGTGAAAAGAACAATGAACTATCTATTGTCCCTCTCAAGTATTATAGAATTATCAAGACGTCATTCATTTATAAGGTACGAAGCTCGGCAACAAATTGACGTAAAACCTATCTAACATAGGCAATGTTAGGTTTATTCATCGTTAGAAATACAAGACTGCCAGCTAGGCAATGAAAGAATGTAGGTTGCTCCAAAATAGTAGGGATGGATTCATAGGAATTTCTGGAATTAATAAAAGACATCCATTCCCTAGGTGCAAATTTATCTTGAAGAGTTGTTGGACTAAAATTAAGATGTGTACATGATTGGTCTTTTATAGTATAAGCGATAAGTTCATTTTGGTTTATAAATTTATAATCATTTATCGTATTAGTGAAAAAAATAGATTCCGTTAATTTGCTTAAAAATATCCTCCATGTAATTAGTTATGCTTGAGAACAAACTTGTCAGTATTTCCAACATGGTTGTTTATACTTACGACCAACTCAATTGTTTTTGAAAATAAAACTAGTCCTTTATAATATAAACACCCAAATTGAAGACAATATTCTTTTGTAGATATTTGTTGTTGTGTAAATTGAATCAATGAAATAATGTGAAATGCCTCTCTAGTCTTTTATATATAAACGATTCAAGAAAATTGTTCATTTATTATAAAATGTCATTCTCAACTTATGAAATTTTCACTCAAGATATCCTTCACTTTAGACGCACTTTAGTACATTTTTGGGAGTAAGTGCTTGAAAATAGAATTTCAAGGTCTATGAAATTAGAGATCCGTATTCACTTTTATACCATTATCTTAATTAATAAGGGTTGAATTGCCAACGATGTGTTTTAACATGTGTTTGATGTTAATTGAATGATGTGAGAGTCTAAATGGTCAAAGATGCGTTTTAATATATGTGATACCTTGTTCCTTGATGATCTTAAGTTAAATTTAAAATGACTAAGTACAAGAATTTTCGAAATTATAAGAAGGGTGTGGTTTTAGTAAAATCATAAATTGTCAAATTTTGAGATGATTTCTCCTAAAATGGATGTTTATAGATTAAATAAACGTATATGATTTTAGAGGATTTTATTATTAAGTATAGAGCTTAGTAACCCAAACCGTCCTTACCCCTGTCTGCTCCCGCTCTCAAACCTCGCTCCCATGATTTGAGAGCGGAAACGCCATGGGAGCATGGTCTCTTAATCTACAGAGCGGGTTTCAATATTTAGGAGCTCGGTTTCATCTTTTCCAAACATTTGATCTGCGTTTTAAGTCTTGTCATTTGCTTTTCTTCCTACATATGTACACTATGTCAGGAAAAGACTTAAAAGTCTTTTGCTTTTTCTTCTTACATAGGTACAATATGCTAGGAAAGAACTTAAAGTCTTTTCGTCAACTTAGTCTTTTCAATTTCAGTTTTTTATTTAAATTTTTTTTCTATATTTCTCCTTCTATAGTATAGCCGAGATAAGAGATCAAACTAATAACAATTGAACTCTCCCTAAGTTCAACCGGGAGAGTTCAATCGCACCCTCAACATGCGTTTTTTTTTAAATTCTTATTAATTGTGATTAAGTTTCACTAATTTATGGAGTTTAAAATTTAACTTTTTTTTTAAAAAAAAAAACAATTAAAATATAAATTATATATATCGACGCTCCAGAGGCGCTCTCGACCTTATCCTAAATTAAAATTTGACACTTTCAGGCTCTCGCTCCTGCTCCCGCTCTCGCTCCCACTCACCACTTTGGTTACTTAGGTATAGAGTGGTTAGCTCGACTATCAAAAATCTTACGATGATGAGATTTTCAGTTTTTAGCCTAAAACTGGAAAATGAGATTTTGATTTATTAGGAATTGAATTTTCTAATATTTTTTGTTGAATCCAATTGGGGGAGGGGGGGGGGGGGGGGTACTTCCTTATTTTAATTTAAAACTTAAAGTAAATGTATTACTTAAATGTTTTAAAGTAAAATAAGTGTACCGATGGGCTGATGCTGATGAAAGAAGGGTGTTGTTGCTGTGGAGAAAACATGAACTGTGCTAGCTACAATCGATCGCATATTGTGCACATGATTTTTTTAAAAAGCGCAGATTTTAGGGTTTTAAACCTCTCGTCTATAAATAGGACCCCCAAATTCGAGGTTCTTGAAGTTCCTAACCTAATTTTGGAGAGAAAAGGAAAACTTAGGATTCTAAGTGGGTTTTGCTAGGGGAAGAAGATTTATCTTGGAAAAAAAGGATTGAAGCTTGGAGATTGCTCTAAGATGTATTCTCTAGCGTTTGGATCGTAGGAAAATGATCTAGGAAGATAAATATGTTCTCCCCACTATCAATACCATGAACCATTAATGTCTTTAAGTTTAGAAACTAAGATCCTATGTTAGAACAAGATTAAGTATGATTTATTGTAGGAATGCCTCTCTATTGATATTTTGTTCATGATTGTGGTATATGGAAATGAAAATATTTGATTAAATGCGGAGGAAGGGAATGGTATAAAATTTTGTGATTGAAAAAGCAGGATGGGATGTAGGTTTGGGTTTGAAATGGTGGATGAGTAGTATTGTGGAGCCATGGATGAATTATGTGTGGTTTTGTGTGGAATGATGGTTTGTGTATGCAAATGAATGAATCTAGGGTTAGGAATTTTATGTGTTTATGAATGTAAATGATGGATGATTTTCATTTGAATATTATAGATGACAATTATGCAAATATGTTTTCACATCCTAAATTATGCAATTATGTCTTCACATGCTAGATTATGTGATTATGCCTTAACCTGTTAAATGATGTGTAAGCACCCAATTTTTACACCTTGGTCAACCTCCGTTGTCCCCGGCTAAACCCTAGTAGCCCTAGGTAGACCGTAACCCAAGCCCTAGGTAAACCCTAGACCTAACCCTAGGTCTAACCCTAGCCTAGCCCTAGCCCAAGCCTTAGGCAGAGACCCACGGGCTCAAGGCTCATTTTAAGTCCAACACTCCCAAAAAAAAAATTAAACCTTTTGGGCCCAAACATGGGCCCACTAAGCCCAATCCAAGTGGGACCCATATCACCTTTATCAAATTCAATTTTTTTAAGGGCAAAGTACTTTTGGCCTTCCCTACACATGTGGTGGTTTAGCCCAAAAAGGAAATAAAACAATAGTTTGAAATTCAAAAAATAATAATAACAAAAAAAAAAACCACGATTTTTTTAGGGGGTGGGACCCACCCTAAACCAAATAAAAAGATTAATAAAAGAAAAAAACAAAAACAAAAAAAAGTGTTTTTTTTAGGTGCCCACCCTTGTTTGTCAAAACCAACAAGGGTGTTGGCCCATGTGTAAGAAGGATAAGCCCAAAACGGTAAACAAATAATAATAATAATAAATTTACAAAAAAAAAACAATAATAATAATAATAATGATACCAAAAATATATATATATATATATATATATATATATATATATATATATATATATATATATATATATATATATATATATATATATATAAAAAAAAGGTTTCAATTTTTGGGAGACAACCCAATGTGGCAAAGCCAATAGGCGTTGGCCCATGCACATATGGGTTGGGCCCAAAATCAGTAAGGCAAACAAAAAAAAAAAAAAAAAAAAATTTTTAAATCAGCTGGTACTGTTCATCGTCTTCTTCGTGAAGACGAGGACAGCCAGCACGCTGCCACACCTCCTGTCGCCCTGCCCCTGCTCCTGCCTTGTCTCCCACGCCTAGTGCCACCTCGTCTCATCCTTATTCCTTCCCATACTCTCTTTCTTCCTCTATTTAACCCACATAGTGACCACTGTTCCACAGCGTCCAGCCCATCCACACCATACCCATCCACCTTAGGCAAGCCCTTAAACCTTTCTCAAGCATACCACTACCTCTATACCACCTTAGGTTTCACCATCTACCAACACAACCATAGCCACTGTTCAAATGGGAGGAGTTTTTCAAAAAAAAATCTGTTAAAAGCTTCGGTCCGCCTACGTTCCATCCAATAGCCGTTTCACCCCTGATTCTTCACCTAAGAAGATCAAAAACAGCACCGGTTGCTGTCCCAATCCTTCACAACCTCCACAGCACCACTTGCAGCCGCCTACAGTCGCCGCCACAGCTCAACCGTGCCCACTCGCAGCTGCTCCACCACGTGTTCCAAGGGTATACTTACCCCTTTCTTTTTCTTTTTTTTTGCTGCTATTACCCTCATTGTAAGGGACCCCTGGTCCCATTCCAGGGGTCCCCATTTTGTTTTTTTTTGGTTTTTGTTTTTCTTTCTTGTTTTCTAATTCAAGAACCATAGGTGGCTTCTCTTGAGGCGTGGCCACAGGCACCACCACCCCCCATCGTGGCGGCCACTCCAAGATGTCTAGGGGGGTTCTCAATTCATGAGGAACCTCCCTAGACTCTCATTGGACAAGCCAAACAGCCCCAAACCGGTTTTTTCAAAAAAGAAATTCAGAAAAAGAACATTCCCAGACAGCGACCTGTAACCAAGGTTTAACCGTGGTTAGACCCGGCCTGGATCGAATCAAAGATCATGGTTAGACTCCCCACATTCCCAGCTAACCTTCTGTAAAATTTCAGCCGTTAATACGCCTGTTAACCATAGTTAAATCGACCCCAAAGTGGGGTCGACAGTGTGAAAATCTGTGCAACGGGACAACTTTGCACCTTTGTGGAGCCCACATACGAACTTCTCTTGGGCCCCAAAAGGGTTCACATTGGTCCTCTCATATCAGGCTTCGCGACCATAGTCTCGGATCCCTCAGGGGTTGAGCCAATCAGCGGCAAAATCGCCGCAAAGTTTGCAAAAAACACTGTTTGGGGAAATCGTCATTTTATGTGAATTTCAATGGGGCAACTTTGGGCCTCTGTGGGGCCCACATACGACCTCCCCTTGGGTCCTAAAAGGGCCCAAATTGTTCCCCACATATCAGGCTACCCACCGGTAGTCTCGGATTCCCGCGATTCCCCCGTTAACCATGGTTAAATTCATGTTAACTATGGTTAAAAATTTGATGGAAATTTTAGGTTTTTTTACAATTTTTGATATTTGTGGGGGCCCAGGCCGGGTAGGAGGCCAGTCTAGGCCCTGCCATGGACCCTAGGCCCACTTTTGCTTCAGTCGGCCCCTTAACCATGGTTAAGCTCACCCGTGGTTAACATTTAACCATTGTTAAGCGGCCCATGACCTAGCAAAATTCTGGAAAAATCATCAAAAAATCATAAATATTACATGGAATCCAGAAATGTTTTCTATGACATTTTTTGTTTTGGTTAAGACTCTTAATCAGAGTCAACCCCATTTTTGATCCTTAACCATGGTTAAAAAATCCTTAACCGGAAAAAATCTGGAAAAATGCTCAAAAAATCCAAAATATGATGAGAAACCTAAAAATGATCTCTTTTGGCAATTTAACCATGGTTAGTACCCCTAACCGTGGTGACCTCCCCTCCTTAACCGTAGTTAAGCATCCTTAACCATTGGGAAAAATCTGGAAAATTCCCAGAAAAATCTGGAAAATTCCCAAAAAAATCAGAAAAATTCAAAAAGATAAAAAATACTGACTTTGGACCTTTTAAGCATGGTTAGCTCCCCTAACCACGGTTTATCACCTTTTTAACCCCGGTTAGCAACCCTAACCCTTGGTTAAAACACCATTGGGCCTACCGGGCCTCACCCCTTGGCCTACCAGGCCTAATCTTAGTCTACCGGGCCAAACCCTAGCCTACCGGGCTCACCCATGGCCTACCGGGCCCAATCTCGGCCTACCGGGCCCAAACTAGCCTACCGGGCTTCACCCTCGGCCTACCGGACCCAACCCCAGTCTATCGGACTTACCTCAGGCCTACCGGGCCCAATACCAAACACTTGACCAACCCGGTCAACCACCCCTAGCCTCCCGGCTAGCCCCTAAGCCACCATTGGTGTACACACACACACCCCTAGCCTCGGCACGGGCTCATGTGCCAGAACTACGCTTAGTCTGATCTCACCCCTATGTGAGTACGTAGGCAGTCCAACCTGGGTTCGACGCTAGTCTAGGGTTTTCTCCTTCTTAGATTAGCATTATCTTAAATACTTAAGGCATTTGATTAACATTGAGTTTAATTTGGCTTAACTCTAGCAAGTAAGGAACCACTGAAAAGTGAAAGTGCCAGGGTGTCTAATCCATTCCCCGGACTTAACCGAACCTCTTACCCTAATCTCGGGCCGCAGACCAAGAACTTATCAAAATCACGGGGACTTATCCCTTCTGAATGAATAGGTAGCGACTCTTAACTCACCCTGTGAGATTCAAACCAGGGTTTCCCCGAAACCCGCGCTCACATGATGCAATTATGATTTCATATGTTAAATTATGCAAATACGATTTCATATGCTAAATTATGCTATTATGATTCACATGCTAAGTCATGCATATATGAGAATGAGATTGAATGCTGAATGATGTAAGAAGGTGGAATTGTGTATAGTGATATATTGTCGTGTAAATAGACATTGAATTACGATCTTGTGGCCTAGGTCTTTTATCATGGGGGTGTACAATGCTATGATAGATTTTTGGGGTACTTGAATGATAATCTAAAGGACCATTTGATTGAGGATTTGTCACTCCACTCACAACTTGAAAAATAATGCATGATGACCGACTTTACCCATAGTAATGTATTGTTGGGAAATAAACTTTAGAAATTCAATCTCGTGAGCCTAAGTCTTTTATCATGATGGTTATGGGACGCATGATGGATCACCTATGGTATGGCCAGATTGATAATATAAGGGTTATTGAGTCACGATTCATCACTCTTCACTCATAATACGATCTAAGTACATGCATGAAAAGATCACGATCATAAATATGAATATAAGTATGATACAAGCCTTACCGCATGATTGAGTTTTGCACTTGACCATGTACCACCAGTCTAAGATCATGGGGTATGCGTACCAAAGAAAGTGAATCATCAGTAATTCCATGAGCACCGGAGTAAAGTGTTATGGGTTGGTACTCGAAATGTAGAATATAGTAATTTCTTTCACCTATATAGTGAATTTTTTAAAAAGTTATTACTCATGTTGATGATGTTTACATGCAAATAAGATAATAATGATTCATGAAAGAAAAGAAAGAAAAGTAACGGCAAATGTATCACCCTTTCCACTCACTATTATGGTAGCTATATAAACATGATAAGAGCATAAACACAAACAATCGAAAGTAAGCAAAGTGTATGTGAAATCGCATGTTGAGTTTTGCACTTGACAGGAACCAACAAGTTTAATATCAAGACATGCGTGCCAATATAAGGAATCATAAGTGAATCCGGGAGCACTGGAGAAAGTGCTAAGGATTGGAATACGGTATGTAAATTATAGTAATCTCTTTCACGTATATAGTGAAGAGTTATTTTAAGTAACTACTAAGGATTATGCATGTTATTGTTGTTCATGTGAAAGTAAGAGAATAATGAGTTATGAAAGAAAATGATAAGATAAGAAAAGAAAGAAAGAATGATGAGACACCTATGATGATTCCACACTCTGATTTATGTACATTTTTTTATTCCAAATACCATGGTGAACTTGCTTATATTTATGAAATGCTATCACAAACCTGTTCATATGAATAATGTTATGAAATGCTATTATGAACCTTTTCGTATGAATAATGTTATGAAATGTTATTATGAACCTATTCATATTGATGATTGTGTATCCATGATGAATATGCTATGCTAATATTTTGATGTTGCTAGTTAGGATTTCATATTCACCGAGCTGTTTGTTGCTCAACCGATATGTTTTCATGTTGGCAGATTCAGGTTCCGAGGTAATAGTGGAGTCGTGGTTAGAGGAGGATTACGGTGCAGAGGAAGAAGGTGACCTTCCCGAGGAGGGAACGAGAGACCTTTACCATCTTCCCTATTGTTAGACTTTGGTGTTGGCCAGGAAATGACCCTAAAGGGGGGGGGGGGGGTGAATAGGGTATATGACATGTTTTAAAATTTTAGAATCTAAGTCTATAATGCGGAATAAGATTAATTTGCAACTAAAGATTAATCAAAATTAATGCTGAAAGTAAAGGAGAAGAGTAAGAAAGACAAACACAGAATTTGTTCACGAGGTTCAGCAATTCCAACCTACTCCTTGCCTCAAGCTATTCCAACTAGAGGATTCATCACGATTCCTTAATCGTATAGACTCCTTCACTAGTGGAGTCTAAACCTTTACAGTCTCTCTTTCAGTTCAAGATATTACCTTTACACACCCTCCTTTAGGTCGGGTTGAAACCTGCAAGAGCTCTTCCCTCTCTTGCTGAAGCAACAGTTTCAAGTGCAAGAATCCAAGATTCTTGACTATCTTTTAATAAAAGATTTGTGGATTTGAAAATCCGAATTGAAAGCTTTTGAATTGAACTGAATAAGAGTGAAATACAAACTCTAATGAAATCTCTCAAAATAGATGAAGTTGAATAGCTCAAAAAAGATTTTTGGGGATTTCTACATATGTGAGTGAGTGAGAAATCAATGTAAGTGAATGAGTAGTTGTTTGAAGTTATTGCACTGATCAAATATTATATTTAGTTCATAAATGAACTCCTTTTATAGCTCTTGATCCAATAGAGCCGTTGATGACACATTAAATGCATAATAGGCCGTTTGAATATAGCCGTTACAACATTTTTTCTGTTTCAGGCTTCAATTCGTTGATGAAGTGGAGTTCCCTCAATTCGTCGCCAAATTTTAAGACAGTAAGTACTGCTTCATTTCCTGTCTTCAATTCGTCGCTGAATTCAGATTGCTCTGGGAATTCGTCAACGAATTCAGAACAGAAATTCTGAATTCTTTTTTGGATCAGACCAAAGTGATGAGAATGAATTCCTAGGTCAATTTGCTATCTTTTAACATGATTTTGTGAATCCTTAGGGCTTTAGAATGATGATCAAAATGTGTCCTAGGCTCTTATGGTCAATCTATGAACTTTGAGCATTCAACTTACCAATATTTTGAGGACTTCTTACATAAGCCCTAGATACTTTCAAAATAATAAAAATACATTTGAAGGCTTCTTGAGAGTTGAGATTTGACTTGAACTTGGGTTTTGTGATTTGGCTTTGACTTCAAGGGACCCGACTTGGACTATGGGTATAACTTGAAATCTTCGTCTTTTTACTTTGAGTTGAACTTTCTTTTGGATAATTTTCATCATTTTTTCCATAATAGGAGTGCTAGCTTCCTTATAATCTAAAATGTTCAAGCACTCAAACAGAATTATTAGTACCATAATTTTCATTTCATTACTGTTTTATTATCAAAATTAGTAGGGGTACCCAAGGTTGTAACCTTGAGGCTAACATTTGGTTTTACTTAGAAAGTTGTAATAGATATTTAGATTGATACAAATACTTTTATATTGGGAATGATGTATTGGAGGATTATAACATTATGAATTCTTTTATTAGATAGATTGTCATAGTTTTTAATCAATACATGTGTGATATGGAAGAAAATTTCAGGTTCATTTTAGTATTGTCTTGCATGCTTATAGGTTAATTCTGGATAAGCAGTGTCATGGGCCCAAAGTCCCATTTTAGCGTAGATGAGATTTTAGGGTCGTTACAATGAAAGGTCCAAATTAAAGGTTGTCTTCCAAACCGTTAAAATGATGAAAATACCCATGCCTTAGAATTAGTTTTTTTATGAGCTTGAGGGATTTAAAAGGGATACAGTTGAGTTTTTAAAGGTTGATGGAAGTTCTAAAGGTGGTTCCCATAGAGTGGGTCTCCCTTTCAAGACTACTAAAAAAAATTAGAAGAATTGCATTGTTTCATTAGCCTAGGAGCACTTAACCGTGAAAAATAGATTCTATAGCTGATATTGTACAAAATAAACAGAAATACCCCTTTTATTATTTGAGTATTTCAAAAATGTCCTTGCAATTTGATGTGTTTTGGAAAGCTCTGGATTTTTTTAAAAATCATTGCTATTGTTCATACTTAAATTGTAAATAGTATTACTTCTTTGTATATGCCTGTTGACTTACACAGAATAGTTTGTTAGAATGATCCCGAACAACTTTCACATTAAAGTAGAAGGCAGCCTAGGACTACCAATTGTGAGGTAGGCCCATATGCACTTCTAGCCCAATTAGTTTGCTGCTATATTCTTGATATATGCACTTCTCTTAGTGTTTGGACTGCTTAGTTTAGATCTATAACTAAAAGGTTTAGCTGAACTGTCGATTGTTTAGTTAGGACCATTTGGTGACGTAGATCTCATACAATGGACGTTAGAGGATGAGCAATTTTTAAAGCGGGAAGAGTATTGTGAGATTTTAAATCGCTTATAATAATAAAATGAGAAATGCTAGCCCTAATCTCAGTCAAACTCTACTCTCAGTCTCTACCAACCAGTTGTCCATTCTTGATGAGAGAGAGTGCTTTGACCACTATAACTGATTTGAAAATGGATAAGTGATTGGTGGAGGCTGAGAGTAGAGTTTAACCGAGAGTAGGGAAAGCACGCCTCTAATAAAATTGTCAATTCTCTACGTAATGTTTTTAACGCCTGTGATGATTAGAATAGCTTAGCACAAAGGCTCACTCAACTTTCTTAATTAAGCACGACCATGATATCTTAAGGGGATAGCTTGTTAAGCATACTAGCTGGTTTGTTAAGACATTCACATAACATTTAAAAATTAATATTTAAAATTTTAAACAAAACTAAAAACAATTAGAGAATGCAAAAATATAAATTATTTAAAAAACAAAAAATAGAAATTTAAGTGCCCGTTTGGATACACTTATTACAAAATTAAGGGTTTTTCATGGTGGTTCAAAACCGCCGCCCATAATACATAAACCGTTGTTAATAGTATGACGGTGGTTTTGCCTACCGCCACTAAATCCCTGGTTGGAGAATCTTTTTGCGACGGTACTAATGGAGATTTGTTATAACCGTCGTTAAATCTGTGCTCTTTTAGTGGTGATTTAGTGGACCATTTAACGCCGGTTATTAAATGGTAATTCCGTAAATTAATGTACTACTACGACGACGGTTTTTAACCGCCGCCGAATATCACATATATAATGGCGGTTTAAAATCGCCTCCGTTTCTAATTAATTAATAATATAAATTTTATTAATGGAGTCGGTTAAAACCACCGTCTAGATATAATAATAATTTTATTTATTTATTAATAGCGGCTGTTATGAAACCGTCGCTAATAGTCATGAATTAAAAAAGAATTTGATTTTAGAAATTTTTTTGTACTTGTAATTTTTTGTACTTGTCAGCAATATAAATTTATATAAACTTATTTTTGACAAAATTTTGTATCTGTAAGCAATATATAGAGTTATTCGATGATGGTTTTTATAGAACCGCCTCTAATTTATTGGCGGGAATGGTCGACGCGGGAAACCAAAATTGTGGTGGGAACGCTTTTTCACGGTGGTTTCTTAAGAACCGCCGCCAATAAGTGGATTACTGCGGCGGTTTCAGAAAAACCGCTGTTAATATAGAGGTATTCAATGACAGTTCTTAAGAAACTGCCTCTAATATGGTGTCGGGAGCTGTATTATAAAACCGCCGCCATATATATGTTTCAGCGGCGGTTTTATCTAACCATTGCTAAAATTTCTCTGCTAAAGGCCCTTAATTTTGTAGTGACTGCTATTTTTACGTTTTTATTTTCAGATTTTAAAAACTGCATACGAATTTATGTTTTCAATTGTTTTAAGCAGGAAACACGTTTGACATTACTAAATGTTACTTGTTTAAAAAAAGGAAAAACAAAAAAATGCATTTGATAAATATGAACATAATAATAAGTAAACAATTTCAATCCATGGTGGGGGAGGTTAGTGGTGGTGGTGGGTAGTATGGTGGTGGTGGTTGTGGGTGGTGGTAGTATTGTGGTGGGTGGTGGTGTATGGTGGGAGGTGGTGTTATGCTCAATGTTTTCTATTTTTATTTTTTATTTCTAAAAACAAAGGTAAAATTTATGTTACCTTGATTTTCAAATAAAATGTACTAATTTCTAAAAATGATAAAATAGAAACATGTTTACTAAACATGTTTTTAGATAATTTTTTGTTTTTAAAAACAAAAAATAGAAAACGGAAGTGATACTAAGCGGGGCCTAAAAAAATCACAAATTAAAAATTGAAAAATAATAAAATTAAAAAAAATGAAAAAGTTAAAAATAAAAAGAAGTCATGAAGAGTGTGGAGGTGGTGGTATAGGCGGCGACAATAGCAGTTACAGTGGAGCAATGGTGGCGGAGAGTGTTGGAGGGGATGGTGGCAGTGGCAGCGGCGGCGGCGGCGGCGGTGGTGACGATGGAGTTGGTATTGGCGGCAGTAATAGGTGAAGGTGGTGGTGGGGAAATGGTGCCGGATGTTGTTGGAGGTGATGGTGGTGGTGGCCGTGGTTGTGGTGATAGTGGGTAGTGGTGGTAGCGGCGGTGGCAACAACGACGGTGATGGTTGTGGTGGCGGTAGTGGAGGTGATGGCGGCTGTAGCAACAGTGGAGGTGATGGTTGTAGTGGTCGCACCGACGGTTCACTAACCGTCTATGAAGTCAACTGCGCCTTAACCGCTAACCCAAAACAGGAGCGGCGGTGGCAGCGACATGTGATGGTGGTGATGACATCGGTTTCTTTCATTTTTCTTTTCCACGGCCTATTTTCTAAGGAACCAATCAATCAGGGGGTTAGCCGGTTAGGCTATGAATTGGTGTGAATTTTGAGGTCCATACGTCCAAAGCGGAGTCAAAGGCTAAGTATCAAGCACGTATTATAACTAGCCTAGAAACTCTTAAGCCTAAAAATCTTAACCACAGTAAAGAGAGATAAAAGAGTTTTGAAAAATTCGTAGGTGGCACTGTGAGGTGCCTACCCCTTGAAGCTGATTATTGTTCCATAAATCCATCCTCTATTTTTTCTCATGAAATAATTCCAAGAGATAAAAGAGTTTTGAAAAATTCGTAGGTGGCACTGTGAGGTGCCTACCCCTTGAAGCTGATTATTGTTCCATAAATCCATCCTCTATTTTTTCTCATGAAATAATTCCACAAATTCTGGCCATATGAACTTTTACCATTTCTGGAAACCATCCCCTCTATCTAGGATGGTGAGGATGTCCCGCTCATTAGGAGGATGTCCTGGTTTAAATTCTGAGGGAAGGAAGTTCTCAATGGATAAAAGTCCAAGAAATGACATATCAAGGTCTCAACCAACGAGGGGTTGGGCTAGTGGTCAAGATCACGCCTCAGGAAGCGGAGGTCTTGAGTTCGAGTCTGTTTCCTTGTTGGCCACCCGCCCAGATTTATCCTGACTTTCTTAGTCTAAGAGGCCCAGTTACCTCGTTCCCAAAAAAAAAAAAAAAAAAGGTCTCGAGGTCTTCCAATAAATTTGTTAAGTTTTAGAAATGTTTATCAGTTATCAAGGTCCAGAAGATGAATACATGCCAACAAAAATTCATGTAAAATAAAACAAATTCAATGCAATAATCTTAAACATCTAATAAATGGCATTTGTGAGCCCTTGAGCAGATGGTCCCAAAGAAAAATGTATTTTTCTTGTGCTGATTTTAAGCTGTCTATACGCAAAATGGAAGACGTTGACCTTCCAGTCCTAACTGAATTTTGTACAAAATATGAATGGCAGGTGAATGAAAAACTACAAATCTTCATGCTAGACCAGAGTATGAAAGACAGCCTTAAGTATTCCGACAAAATATAAATTCCGACAAATCTTCATGTAACACCTCCTATCGATCACCGATTGATCGCACAATATAAATTCCGACAAAACAGTGTTTCTCCAAAACCGAGGTCTACCCACCTCTAACACTTATCCCTTCACTCCCATCCTCCTCATTACCCATTTTTAGATTTTCCATAGGGTTTCACCATCCATAATCACAATCACATACCATTCACACAGACAATCACATAAATAAGAGGAGACAGGCAAGAGGGAGAGGAATTTCACCATTTAATAACATAAAAATAGTTTTTGTTATTTCGACATTTGACCTAACATAAGTTTCCAATATGAAAAACCTATAAAAATGAAAAATGAAGGTTATTTCCTTATCTTCCACAAGAATTACTCGATTCCGATTTGTGAGCACAAAACTATGGGCTTGTAAAGCTGACTGTTCCTGAAACAGAAAATAGTTTGACTAGATTCTGTTTTTTAACATAATTTAAGCTCCAAATCTATAAAAACTACACACGTGAACATCGAAGGTTATTTCCTTTCTTTCTAATGCCACAATAATTAATCGATTCCGATTTATGAGCACAAAACTACGGGCTTATAAAACTGACTGTTCCTGAAGTCGAAAACAGTTCGACCATATTCAATTTCTGACATTTAACTTAATTTAAGTTCTAAATATGGAAACACTACAAACATGAACATAGAAGTTTATTTCCTTATATTTCTAATGCCACAAGAATTACTTGATTCCAATTTGTGAGTACAAAACTACAGCCTTGTAAAACTGACTTGAAACTGATAACAGTCCGACCAAATTCTGTTTTTCGATATTTAATCTAATTTAAGTTCCAAATCTGAAAACACTACAAACATGAACATAGAAGGTTATTTCCTTATCTTTCCAATTCCACAAGAATCACTCGATTACGATTTGTGAGCACAAAACTATGGGCTTGTAACGCTGACTGATCTTGAAACTGAAAAAAGTTCGACCAAATTCTGTTTTTTGGCATTTAACCTAATTTAATTTCCAAATCTGGAAAAGCTACAAGCATGAACATCGAAGGTTATTTACTTGTCTTTCCAATGCCACAATAATTACTTGATTCCGATTTGTGAGCATAAAACTACGGGCTTGCAAAGCTGACTGTTCCTGAAATCGAAAACAGTCCTACCAGATTCTGTTTTTTGACATTTAACCTAATTTAATTTCCAAATCTGGAAAAACTACAAGCATGAAAATTGAAAGTTATTTCCTTATCTTTTAAATGCTACAAGAATTACTCGATTCCGATTTGTGAGCGCAAAACTACGGTCTCTTAAAGTTGATTGTTCTTAGAAACTTAAAACAGTTTATGCATGTCAACATCTCAATCCAACCATGATATGGACAATAGGGAAGAGGGAGAGGAATTTTACCTCTCCTTGAGCGTGGATTTCTCAGAGAAACGGCATGGAAGAGGCACGAGCACAGCGTATCATCCCTTCCTCTTCCTTTCTTCTCCTTTCTCTTTCCTCTTTCCTCTCTCCTCTTGGCTTGTGTTCCCAAAAACGTGAGAAAGGGGAGGTGGGGTGGGGTTTATATAGAGAATGAGAGGGTGAGGTGACGTGTGATGTGGCGGGGCACATGGGGGAGACATGGTGGGGGGGGGGGGGGGGGGCGTGGAGGCTAGGTGAGGTGGCACTTTGACCCAATTTTTTTTTTATAATACTAATCAACTCGCGAATCCCTATACTTTGGCATGTGGCGCAATCTAGGGGCCGTTTGGCATCATTCCGGATCAGAAACAATTCTATTCCCTGGAACAGTCTGATTTTTTTGGAACGTTTCTGTTCTCAGAACTCGTTTGGATGCAGTAAACCAAACTCTGTTTCGGGGAACAGAAATAGCAGAATCGCGTTTGGATGACAAAAAAAAAGAAAAAAAGAATCACTTATACATACTATAAATTGATCAAATAATAAGTAAATAATCATCATACTCTCACAATTTCTACTTCCACCCTTTTTAGATAACATATCAATTAATAGAGTTACTTATTCATGCCAAGTGAATGAAGCCGAAGCCGAAGCCAAAGCCGAAGCCATTGCAGTCACCAAACGAGGAGGCTGTCAGGGTCAAGCATGTCCAGAAGAGACAATTCTCTCTTGGGCTAGACCAGATTCAAACGAGTTGCCTTATTGGGCTCGGGACATAGACTGAAACTTAGGCCATTTCACATGGGACATAGACTGAAATAGACAACTAGGATCTTCCAACTGGTGAAATTTTGAGCAATGCCCAATCTATTTGACAACCAGGTTTTGTGTTAAGTTTGAGTATGGTAAGGTTAATAGGGAACCATAGATATACCAAGGTTAATAGGGAACCATACATTTACTAATTGGTATAAGACTCATCTGAGTCTCCCTCTTCAGCTCATCTGCATTTCTAATACAGGCATTCTTGTGGTTCAAATCTGTTCAAGCTGCTTAAGATCAAGATTGGAGATATGGATATCTCTAGATTCCATTTTGCAGCTTGCATGAGCCAATATGGAAAGCTATTTAAGGCATGAAACATATCAGACCTGGATTGTTTTCTGGACCACTCGTATCATGCCTAATTGATATTTTACCTTCCTAGCTTGGATCGTGAATCTCAGTCCCCAACATGTGCATAGTGCTTATGAGAATACATATATACCTTTTTGCATACTCAATCCACAGAGAAAAGGAAAGGTACAAGGAAATTTTAGCAGAAATTTTCGAGTGTGCACAACAAACCATTCTTATTATTATATAATACTGGTGAAAGCAACTTATGAAATGAATTGTGTTTGTTCATAACAGATAATAGAAAAACCAATCTCTTCCAAGGTAACACCCCACCAAGAAGCCAAAACTAGAAGAGAATTTGCATATGTATTGCATATCTATTCAGAAGCCAAAGCTTGGCAGGCCAAAACTAGAAGAGAAGCCACTATTTCCCACCAAGAATAAGACAAGAACAAGCAGTGCCATAAGGACCCAAATCCATGGCTGAATCCTTCTCCTACCCTTGTTACGAAGTGACAAGGGGAGAGGCTTTGTCTTCATCTGCTTGAGTGATGGTTTTTGAAGCCTCTTTGCCACTGTAGTAGGTTCCTCTTCAGTTTCGGGTTCCAGGGTGGTTTCACTTGGAGTGTTTTCTGAGCTTGGAGCAGCTTCTCCTTCATTGCTGCCATTTGTAGCCTCCATAGATGACAACATAGATTTAGTCAAGATAAAAAATAAAAATCGACGATAAATGATAAACATAGCATGACCCACTAAACGATAGCGAAGATAGATGCAATTTGGTGATAACCCCATTAACATACGTGGTGGAGTATGGCAGCATCTTGATTTGATCCTTTGCTTCCTTGTTGAGAATGAAGAGAAGCAAGTCTGGAAACTTCATTGGTACCAATAGTCCCTTCGACAAATATCACATTTTTGTTGCTGTCCTTAGTCTCTTGACTCTCTGAAGAAGAACTGGATATGCAGATTCCCATCCCAACTGATCCAATTCTTGTAAAATCCGATCATTGATTAATCAGTCCCCTGCACTAGAAATTTAAGGACACCATGGCCAGGGGCTTAAGTTAGCAAATATATTCACAGTAGCAGGAGATGTGGCTCCAAATAGGGTCAATACCCAAACTGCTTCAAGAAGTCATACTTTTTAATATTTGAGTATTATGTCAGACTGCCCAAAGTTTACTTAAATAACAGATTAGGTGTTATCCATGTTGGATAAGTATCTTAGAAAATTAAAATTAAATAGTATTGGTGGTTCCCTCTAGCATTGTTTCCTATAGACAACAATTCAACCTTTTTCCCCACATCATATAAGGCGAAGAGATAAATAAGAAGATATGGATGCACAGCATATCAACAATGCAAATTTTGTATTCATAACATATCATTGAACATAACTTACTTCCTTATCATTATCAGTGAGGGTGGGCATATCAATACGAATTTGAGAGATGTGCAAAGTGAACAATGACCCAGCCAGGGTAGCAGAATTCTTTATCACACAAACCACATCTTCCCCTTTCACCTCATCTACCTACTTAGGAAAAGTAGAACTGCTCTATCAAGTAAAAGATTAGTAGTCCAACTCAACGACAACGTGCCATGCTTCAGTGCCCTGGATTTCTCATTTGCAATTTTACTTGACATGGTCAGGTAGGAAAATCAAGTAACTGTCATTGCATTCTATAAAAAGATAAAGAAAGAAATGTTTGCTTGGCTAGTAGTCAAGTTTACTTGCAAGCTGAAATATGAAAAGATTGTTCTATAATTGACAAGAAAATCATCTATTCTACTATGATATACTAAATTATTTCAAGCATCTTAGAGAACAATGAAAGATGCATCGTTGAAGCATTTTATCTGTTTGATTAATTTGATCCATTTGATTGTGCATTTGAAGCCCCATTCGATCCAAAATTTCAACAGCATAATAATGAAGAGATGATAGCAGCCCCTAGGATACCCATCACATTCCTCAAGTTCGATAAACAGGAGCAAAGTATACACTGTCCTGATACCAGCTCAAACAGCCCAAATGCAATGAGACCAGAGCATGATTAAGATATTGAGAGAAAGAGAAATCACATTATATGAATATGTTTGTTGCCATCAAATGTCAGAGCTCCATTTAGACATATATGCAGTCTGCATATGCCAGTAGCATCCAACTTAAATTCCAGTTCTGAAATTCCAGAACCAAAAAAATAAACAGCATGCAAATCAAGCACAAAACAATGCTCTTCCGCATATATGATCTAGAACTTAAAACATAGATGTGCATTAGATGTGCAGAATCTTTTGGTATTGAAATGCATTAGATGTGCTCTAAAACATAGAGATGGGCGTGTGCATTCTGACTCTTCTGATCAACTCTTAACTACCCAAAAATTAACAATATTACAAGCACATAAGAAAGTAAGGTTTCAAACCTGAGAGAAGAAAAAATCTGCACTTTCCTTTTGAGCGACGTGTGCATTAGACTTGCTTCTCAACATGTACAAATCCACCCCAATAATGTGAACGAGATCAATCACCGAACATGTCCCCATTTCTTCATCTCTGCCACCATTTAAAGCTTCAATGAGCTCCTACTGTACCAGATCAATCACCTAGAAATGCATGCATGATCAATTTATGTCCTAAGGTTATAGATCTAGCAAAGTAAGAACAGTGTATGCACTTGAATTTGGGAAATGATCCAACCTGAATTTTAGTAATCTACACCTACCAATTTTTACCTTCCTATATTTACCATACTCACCTGAAAAACAAGCATAATCTACAGGGATCTCCTGACCTCTTCTTGTTTCTACCACCAAATACTGGTACACAAATCCCACAAAACCAAAGCTTCCAAAAAAAGATATATATAAAGCTCAAAAAAAATATATTAATGCACCTGCAAGGCTGTTTGGAGTCCCCATTTACCCACCAAAGTTATATTTACAATAAAACATGTTATGTGTTTACTTTACGAAGATCACAATCACTATTGCCCAAAAAAACATTAAAAGTCCCATAAAAAAACATATCATAGTACAACCACAGGCTGCACAAACGAAAATGCGGTGCCGTTTGCGTTGAATGAGTAATTGCTGAGATGTTTCATCCATATCATTTTCACTTTCACGTTCTTCCACATTATGTTCATCTACCCATATGAATGAATCTTCGTGATCCTAAACAAAATAAAATCCAATTAGCTAATGATTAATTGACATAATAAGTTGTTATTGAAATCAATATCAAAGCATATAAACCTGACGACGTGGGCATCGAAAAAACCAACGTCCATAATTTTTATTTGTTTTCACCATGAACAATTTCATAACGCCCTGCCCATAAGAACAGGTAGGACTTTTGCGGACTCCTGTCATACTTTCAGTAATATCTACAAATATTTCTAAAATTATAAGTACATATAATGCATGTCAAAATAACAATTCATAGACAATGATATGAAAATTAAAGTTTGCAAACGTATAACAATGTCTACCAATGTATCCCCTTGTCACACAAAATTATAAAACATATAAACAATATCATCATACTAAGCTAAGGATGTCCATCTCAATCTCTCGTAACACCGTAATACGCTGCTAGAGCATCTGTAATTTCATCCCTAACGCATGTAATTTCTTGTCGACCTTGTGTTGTGCCTATCTCTACAACTGTTGAGGGACCTACGTCATTGCTAGTTGTATCGTCATTGTTGACAATCATCTCCTCATCACCATAAGCAAGAAAATATCTATCTTGTTGCGTTTGTGATTTGATGAAATTGTGAATAGTACATGCAGCAAGAACAATACGTTTTTGTGCCCGGAGGGAGTAAGTTAGCATTTGCTTTAAGATAGGGAATCGGGATTTTAAAACGTCAAAACATCTCTCAATAACATTTCTCAATGACGAGTGATGATAATTAAATAATTCCTTCTTTCCTCGTGGTTGTCGAGTACGTCCCCTATACTCTTGTAGGTGATATCGCTCTCCACGATAAGGCATCAAATAACCTGGCATACTGGTGTAACCTGAGTCGACCACATAATATTTACCTGAAATAAAATACTTTTAAGAAAATCACTGATATCGATGATACCTATATATATTTCAAATAATGTTACCTGTAGGGGGGTGAGGAAATTCCAATTCTGGTCTTGTTATGGCTTCCGCAAAAACACGTGAATCATTTGCAGTTCCTTCCCAACCGGCGTACACAAATGTGAAACGCATATCGAAAGAACATGCACATAAGATATTTTGAGTCACGGTTGTCTTCCTCCCTCGATAAGGAATCTGATTCTTAGTAGGGACAGATGCACTTACATGTGTGTCATCTATTGCCCCTATACAATCCTTGAAAACGAAAAAAATAAATTGTAATAATTTAAAGAAACACTTTATGACGGAAATAAAATTTGTAAATCATTTATTACCTTAAACCAAGGATGATATTTTGAACTGTTAAGAATTTCTGGTGGAGTTACATTAAAATCTGGGGGACATATTAGCTCTTTTCCCAAATTCGCAACAACCTTCAAAACTCTTTTGAAATGACGGCTAATAGTTTCTTCTGAATGTTGAAATCTATCTGCTATCATTCAATTACATTCATTGTGACCAATTGTCATTAAAAACATAGCCACCTGTTCCTCGACCGCAACAAATTTTGAATCCTTCAAAAGGTTTCTAATTCTCAAAGTTTGACATAAACTTTGGACTACGTGTTTTTCCATCCGAAACAAATCGTAACATCTATCTGGATGTCCGGTAAGTACCTTATGAACAAATTCCGGTCCTATCTCACCACGGTTTCTAATTGGTTTTCTGATTATTCGGTTATTCAATTCATTAAATATAAGTAGAAACAAAAAGTCATCATCAGATTCTTCACTTTCTGAATTTGACTCTTGGTCATGGTCTGAATCTGACTCCAATGTATCTGGATCCATATTACCTGAACATAGTATATAAGCATAATATATCAACATGAAGACTAAAGTCGCATCATTACAAAATAAAATCTACATCTTAATCAATCCATAACAACTACAAAGTTGTAAAGTAGCAACTAACATAATATGTAGCAAACAAAGTTTTAAAGTAACAAAGTTATAAGCTTTCTAAGATCAGATTCTTCATTCTAAACTCCTTAGTAAGAGGAGTTTCCGGCTTGTGGGCACATTCATGAACAGTTCCCTCCAGTTACGATTGCGCGTGATAATCTTCGTTGCCTTCAAGTAGGCCTCATCACTTAGTTCTTCATCTAATGTTGTCAACACCTCACAACACCGGGTAATAGAGAAAGGGTCCTCACTTGCTTCGGACCAAGAACTATTTCTCCTTTGATGTTGTCTCGTAGTGTGGGCCTTACACGCGTCCATCAAAACTGAAGTACTATTCACCTTCTTTCGACGAGGAGTATGAGTCCTAGAAGTACCCTGACTGGTTCGAGTCAAATCTCTGATATCCACATCAAAGTCTTCTTCCAATTGCTCTACTTGAGTTTCGGGAATCCCATCAACATTCTCATCATCATCTGTATCACCTGCACCTTGTGCTGAGGAACCCGCAATATCACCCGTTGCGGTAGTGTCACTATATATTGTTACAAGCTCATCCCACATTGGACACTCTTTATGATGAAATATTTTTGCCCCAAGGTGTTGCTGTTTTAAAAATGATGAGGAGGATGAGTATTATTACGTAATGAAGTATATTTTTATTAATCTTGTTGATAACAAAAGAATAGTAATTGCACATACCCGTAAATACGACTCCCATACGTCATCGGGAGTCGTGACAGTTTTGGAGATTGGGTTCCAACCAAAACTTGTGGGCACATTGCGAAGCGTTTTAAACTCTCGATAGTATAGCCTCAACTTGTTGAACTTGTTTTTGAATTGTTGATGAGAATACTTATGACCCGTTTCCTTAAAGAACTTATCAGTTATATCATTCCATGCTTTTTTTGAGAACGTTGTAGTTGGTCGGTTTCCCTTGCGAACCTCGTTAGCCATTAGCTCTATAAATAATTTCTCATCCCTAGTGCTCCACCTTGCAACCTCGTCAGCCATTACTTTAAAAAAAATTAAAAAATATCTCAGATCTATATCTTCAAAAAATTCTGAAATAAAACCATATATGTTCAGCCGTTTCATAACATCATGTTCAACCATTTCAATTACAACAATTCTGAAAATGAACCATAATGCATTTTAAAATGCATATGAAGTTCATGTCTATCTAAGAACATTTTAAAATGCATTTTACATATTGATAATTGATCCATCTAATACATCTATATAAAACCAATAGCATCATCTATGTTGTTCCCCATTACAGTACATTACACCCTTACCATGATCATTGCAGTATATTACGGTGAGCACACAAGCAAGCATATTAAGACCACTCCAGATCCTTGTAGTCCAATGAACATAAAAAAAATTGCTTTATTAAATATTCTGATCAATGCTAACCTGTTGTATCCCTTCTCTTCCTACTTTTGTTTTATTTACAAGATCTATTATGTTGTGAACCCATAACAGAGAGAACACCCCTTCATCCCTTCATCATATTTCTAAATTCTAACACCAGAGTACAATGGAAAGCTACAAGCCTATCACTAAAGCTATTGAGATATGGAAGTTCATATGAACACAGTGCAAAACACAAAATTATTCAGTTGAATAGGAATCAAATTTCATGTAACCAATATATCGAACATGTGGTGTGCACTGTAACACTACAAATCAAATACCTTTTAAGGACTTTTCCAAAATCAAATACCAGCACCAGACAAAAGAGATCAAAAATACAAATACGGGAAATCAAAAATACAGTGCATAGATAAAAAATCAGATCGAATCTCTTCCAAAATCAGATCTCATTTGAAGTGAGAGAATAACAAAATGGGAAATCAAAAATACAGATCAAGTTGAGAAAATGAAAAAAAATTGATTTACAGATCAAGAAGAGGAAGATCTACCAAAATTATTCACAGATCAAGACGAGGAAGATCTTGCGCATGTCATGTTCACAGATCATGTTAGATCTTGCTAGAGAACCCAAATACATAAAATCAAGATCTGTAAACAAAAAAATAGAACTAGAGAAAAAAAAATGACAGATCTGGTGGAATATGAAGATCGCCGACAGATCTGCCATTTGATGAAGATCATCGGCAGATCTGCCATTTTAGAGAGAGAGAGAGGGAGAAAGAACCACCAAATCTGCCATTTCATGAAGATCGTTGGTAGATTTGCCATTTTAGAGAGAGAGAGAGAGAGGGAGAGAGAAAGATCTTCACAGAACATCCATTTTCAGAGAGAGAGTACCGTTAGGAGTTGTTACCGGCGATGATCGGTGGTTGGAGATGATAATCTTGACTTCGTCTTCCCTGCTACTCCCTTCACCAGCGATTGATGGTTGGAGATGTCTTCTTCTTCCTGTTACTCCCTTCACCAGAGCCATTGAAGTTTGCTTTTTTTTTTTCGGGAACAAGTATAGAGTGCGAGTTGTGTCGTTCCAAGGAGTCTTTTTTTTTTGTTCCAGAAAACTCGTGCCGCTGGAACCCGTTTCTCACTTGGGTTGAACTTATGAACCTTCCCAAACCCGTTTCTCATCTCTCGGGTTGTTCTGGAACGCGGAATCATTCCGCGAGAATGATGCCAACAGGTGAGGTGGCACTTTGACCCAATTTTTTTTTATAATACTAATCAACCCGCTAATCCCTATACTTTGGCATGTGGCGCAATCTAGTTTCGCGAGCCGACAGGTGACTGGTAATTGCCTAGGCAACGAGCCAACGGGAAGCGAGACCAGCGTGACTGCTAACGGCTAGACAGTGGGTCGATGCACACTGGCTAGGATACCGGGCAGGTATCCACTGGGTTTTATCGATAATTATCGGGCGCCAAATCCAATAAATCAGGTGTCAACACCTCATTTTTACACCCCCTTAACCAGGGTTAATCAACTTAACCATGGTTTGTTCAGCCTAAACCCTAGGTCAACCTCACTTGGACCCTAGGACAACCTTAGCCTAAACCCTAGGTCTAAACCATAGTTAAGCCTAAACCTAGGTAGCCCTAGTCAAGCCTTACGTAGCCCTAGCCTAACCTTAGTTAAGCCCTAGGTATACCCAAGTCCATAGGGGTCTAAAACCAGTGGCAAAGCAATATGGGCCCAGGCATGGGCCCAAGATCCAAACCAACCTGTTCAGGAAGGCCCTGGCCTATTAATTTCAAAAATCTAGAATTTCGGTAGATCCTTTACCGACATCCAGTTCTCTGTACAATTGGTAATGGCGGTAAACATATTACCGCCAATACCTGTTGCGTGTTTGCAGGCCTATAGCCACCACCCCCTGCACCACCTACCACTCCAGGCCACCCTACCCCCCCATGCCTCTGATCACCTCCTCAGACCTCCTCCACGCGCCTGGGAACCCCACCTACATTGGTCCTAATCCCCACCATGTCCCTAACCCTCTTCCCTATAAATCCAATCTCCCATTCACTATAAAACCCCATGCCCAAACCCCTGTAGGAAAGCCCTGGTGAGATTTCGAAGCCTCCAACACTTTCACACCACTGGCCCTTTACTAAACTTCGAAGTTCCAACACTTGCAGCTGCAGCCACCGCCCTCCACCACCTGTTGTAGATGATTCGGCTGGGTAGGGACCATCCCTACCGCTCCCCTCTTGTTATTTTTGAGCCCTTTGTAAACCCTTGATCCATATCCAAGGGGTATAGCTCCATATTAGTAGTTTAGGAGGGGTTCCCTGCCTCCTCCATAGGCAGTGGAACCCCCTTTGAACCACCACACACCACACCATTGTGCATAGACCCTCCCTTGCCTCCACCAGTATTCTGGGGGATCCTCAGTTCATGAGGAACCCCCCTGGTCGCATAGTGGAATGGCCTCATAGCTGGATTTTTAGTTTTTTGTAGAAATTCAGTAATGGCGGTAGAATAACTACCGCCATTCTGAAGGTTTTCTTTTGTAGGTGATGTAGCTCACATATGGTGAGGCCTTGGTCTAATCCGAGGCCTGTTTTGAGTCCCTAAGACTCTCCCCCATCTCCCTTCAGCTTTTCCAGTCCTTGGGTTAAGCCTAACTATGGTTAAACTGGGCAAAATTCAAATTTGCCCAGAATGTCGGTAAATATATTACTGACATTCTGGATTATGTAAAACGGTGACATCATGGCTTATGTGGGCCTAATTTGAACCAAGCCCAGGGCCCAAACCTTGGCCCAAGATACTTGACATCCCCTATACTCTCCCCTGGGCCCACCTTCCCACGTGGCACTACCACCGAGCCCCCATGTTGTTGCAATAGTGCTGTTCCTGTAAAACAGGAATGATGCCAGTTGGATTACCGATATTCCCAATATTCATAGTATTAGAAATGGCGGTAAAAAAATTGGCGCCATTCCCTATTTTGCATGCACAACATACTTGCACTAAGTCCATGCCCAATCTTAAGCCCACTGAGGCCATGACACCACTGTTGGGCCCCACTGTGAACTCAAAACATGCTTCTAACTGGGGTTGGTGCAACCCCGGTTACATTATAACCTTAGTTAAGCTTCCCTACTTGGAAAATCCACATAAAATCATAATATCCAAAAACATATAAAATTCAAAAAAATACCAAAAACATTGGTTTGATAGCCTCCTCTTGACCATAGTTGGTCCCTAACCCTGGTTAACTAGACTAAGGTTAGTTAAACCACGGTTAGCTTATATATATATCCATAAATCCCCATAAAATTACCAAAAATATGAAAAATGCAAAAAAACCCAATAGGCTTTTCTCAACTATGGTTAGTCCCTAACTATAGTTGCATCCTTCTAACCATGGTTAGACTCAACCCTTGAGCACTTGACCTCCTCGGTCAACCAAACCCTAGCCCTAAGGTTAGACCCTTGACCACCCTATGCACACACACACATACCCCTTAGCCTTGGCACAGGTTCATGTGCTAGAATTACGCTCGGTCTGATCTCACCTTGTGAGTATGTACGCAATCCAATTCGGATTCGACCCTAGTCATCTAGCTTTCTATATTTCTTGGATTAACATTCTTTTAAACACTTAGACATTTTAATTAAACTTTGAGATTATAATTGGCTTAAGTTTAGGAAGTAGGTAACCGTTTTAAACGGGAGTCCTGGGGTGCCTAACACCCCATTTTTACACCCCCCCTCAACCATGGTTAATAAACTTAACCATTGTTAGCTCAACCTAACCCTAAGTCAACCTCGGCTAAACCTTAGGTCCAAAGCCTAGGTAAATCCAATCAAGTCCAATTAAAAATTTCATTACCCCAAACCCAAGTAGTCAAGCCCAATTACCCAATTACCCAATTGCCAAAGCTAAAGCCTATTTACCATAGCCCAAGCCCAAATGTCATAGTCAAAGCCCAATAACCATAACCCATGACCCATTTACTAATAACCCATGATCCATAAGACCTAATCCACATATCCATATCCACCTACCCTATATCCTACAACCTATGCCCATATAACTCATAGTTCACTCAACCCACCAACTCTCTTACACCTCTCTTACACCCCTTACAATACTCAACCATCAACTCTCTTACACTCCCTACAACACTCAATCTATCAACTCACCTTACAACACTCAAGTCTTTACCCACTAACTCCTTTTATCCCCCATGTAAAAGACACAACCCAACCTCTTAGTTTTCCTATAAATACCAATCCCTTAGTCCCTTAGATTCACCCCTCAAGACCCCTAGAAGGTTCCCACCCACTTGTGTTTCTCTTGAGTTTGAAGAAGTGAGAAGAAACTAAGGTTTAGAGTTTGGAAAGAATTCTATGACTAAAAGCTTAGAGTTCTTCACTAACTCTCCTCCCTTGTGGACTCTAAAAAAAACCCTACATCTTGGAGCATTGAAAAAGAATTCTTGGAGGAGTAAGCACTCCATCTTTCATCATTTTCTCATCTTTTTTTATCTCATTTTTATTTGGTTCTCTCTTCTTGATCTCTCATTTCTCAAGCATAGTTGGGCCTCTCTACACCAATCTAATGGTGTAGAGGGACCCCATATCAAAAGCAAAGAGATCTATTTTTCTTTTCCTTTTCATGTACATATTTTTTCTTTTTTATGTACCCCCAAGTGTGGATATGGGTATGCCCATAGAGAGTGGAAGCAAAAGCTATACCTCTCTTTTTCATTTTGTTTCTTCTTGGGATTCTAGTCCTCTTTCTAGAATTTTTTGTGAAAGTTCATCCCCTTTGTAACATTCTTTAGAGCGACATTACATCATTAATAATGGTGTAAATGAACCACCTTAAAAGGGAGAGGATAAGTTTTCATTTTATTTTATTTCTTTCTTTTTCCTTCATGTTCTATGTTGAATGGGTAAGTGATAGTTTAAGGACTTAAGGTAAATGATGGTTTAAGGACTTAAAGAGGACATTATTCAAAATACTTCATACCAAAGACAATGGTATTTGATCTATTATCAACACCAATCCAACAAAATAGGTGTTGGGAATGGACCATTTACTATTCATAATCCACATCACTCTTTATGTCCTAAATATAATCTTTTAGCCTAACTTTTCCTTAATCTTTCACTTGGATTAAATGTGACTTTAGTTAAGTTTTTCAAAACCCTACCTATATGAAAATCCAAAAAAACATGATAAAAGCTCAAAATACCAAAAACATGATAAAATCTCAAAATACCAAAAACATTCAAATATAATGAAATTACCAAAAATATTCAAATATAACCAAAATACCAAAAACATTCAAATATCTCCAAGATCCCAAAAAAAATATAAAAATACAAAAAAAACCAAAAAGAGACTTGTAGGACCACTTTAGCTTTGGTTAGCTCACCTAACCATAGTTAAATCTCCGCTAACCGCGGTTAGACTTACCCCTTGTGCACTTGACCTCCCCGGTCAACTAAACCATAGCCTTCTAGGCTAGACCCTTTGACCACCCTATGCACACACACACTACTCCCTAGCCTTAGCACGGGCTCATGTGCCAGAACTACGCTCGGTCTGATCTCACCATGTGAGTACGTAGGCAACCCAACTCGGGTTCGACCCTAGTCATCTAGCTTTCTATATTTCTTGAATTAGCATTCTTTTAAACACTTGGACATTATAATTAATTTTGAGATTAAAATTGGTTTAAGTTTAGGGAGTAGGTAACCATTGTAAAATGGGGGTCTTGGGGTGCCTAACACCTTCCCCAGGGCTTAATCGAACCACTTACCCTAACTCTGATAGACCATTTGCCTTATCCAAACAAACAACTACCTGGGACCTTACCCTTAGAATGAATAGGTGGCAACTCTAAGTCAAAACAAAATCTTTGTGAGAGTGGGGTAAAAATCCATGCTTACAGCTCCAGCGACTCTGCTGGGGATTTAAGGTTCAAGCCGGAACTTAAACTTAAGCCAAATAATCTCTCAAATTTAATTAAAATACTTAGGTGTTTAATTAAATGCTGATTCTTTATATCATTTGGGATGTTTCTTGTACAGTGCATTTCATGCATAACATACTAGTGTAACAACCTAATACCCATTAGACAGGCTTATTACGTTCACGGCTGTTGGATGACTATCCTCAGTGATAGGGGTTGAACAGTCTTGGAGGTCTGTGGAATTACTCCTGCTGGGTGACTACCCTCAGGTAAGGATTCTGAACGCTCTCGCTTAGACCAATCGTCCCAGGTATGTTTTATACTGGGGAGTCGCATATACAGTGTTAAGTGATCCCCGCATCCTTTAGAAACATCATGCATTACCTCTGCATGCATACATATAGACTAGGTTAGGTATAGTCTACGAGTAGCCCACTTGGAGGTATACTCTAAGCACTAACCTGCTTGTACCCTATATCTGTCCCCCAATCATGGTTGAATATCAGGGCACTTTATCCAGATAAACACCCATCCAAGGGGTATGTATTGAGCTTTTTGTTGTACTTATAATAAAATATCCCCTATCCTGTCTCCAGACATACATGTGAGGTGCAAAACCTAAGTTGCAGTGAGTTAACCCATTAACCCGCCTCAACTTTAGCCCAGTAGGCTTTGGTTACCAACAACCGAGGTTAGTAGAACGGAGCTCTCTCCGCCTACCCTATCGGGCCACAACTATCATGTCACACCTTTCTTAAATAGAAAAGAATTAAAAGAAAAATCAGAAAATCAAAAATCCTCTCTTGCATGTCATCCGAATTTTCAGACCATGGGCATTGTCCCTGTGTCAACTAGACTCTGTTAGGTCATGTGCATGCATTCTATCTTTCCCGCTCCCCTATCTATTCCAGTTCTCACTCCATACCTCCCCTCTTTTCAGGAGCAGACCTTGAGCTAAGCACGTATCTAAAGAGTGGAATCAATACCTGATCAACCGAGCTATAGCATGGACCCTCGAGATGGTCAAGAGACTGACCCGGATACCCCGACATCACAGCTACAGGTCTCAGATTTTGAAACCAAGCTAGCAGAGAATGTTTGGAGTATTGAAAATTTGACAAACATTGTCCAGGATTTTATGCGGGCAGTGACTCAGGCCCTCTCTTCCTCCAACTCAACCGACCGAGACAACAAGGCCATCACAGCCAAACCCACCATCAACTTCCAACATTATCCCAACACCACCAACCATCAACATTCCACCATTACCTGTTCAATCCACTCAACCATCACTCACTTTCAACATTCCGCCTCCGCCAATCCAATCACAACCTACCCACCATATCTCACCACTTACCATTGACCAGTACGAGAAAGAGGAGGCTAGAGCCGGAGGTGAGCCTCATACAGGTTCTGTCCATGTGTCCTCAAATTCTGCCCAAATCCCAGATGCATACCGGGAGAGAATAGAAAAGCTGGATGAGTTGGTGAGGCAAAGTCAGGGATCCCGCAAGTCTACCAATTTCAGGGATATGTGCATACACCCTGGAATCCAAATGCCTAAGGATTTCAAGGTTCCCGACTTTGAAAAATACAGTGGGAAAGGCTGTCCTGAGACACACTTGAGAGCATACAGGGGAGAGTTATTCCAGCTCGAGCATGGGGACAAACTACTAGTACAACTATTTCAGAAGAGCTTGAAAGGGGCAGCCCTACAATGGTTCACTAAGGTAGACCCCAATAAGGTTCGGACTTGGGAGGGCTTGTGCGAGACGTTTGTTGCCCAGTACTCTTACAATGTTGACCTGGTCCCGCAGAGGGCAGATCTTGAGAGGATGTGCCAGAGGAACAATGAAACCTTCATCGAGTACTCAGTTCGGTGGAGTAAAATGGCCGGAAAGATCACTACTCCTCTACCGGAGGAAGAATTGGTAACAACCTTTCTCCGCACTCTTAAGCATCCTCTCAAGACTCTCCTAGCAGCACAACCAATCTCAGACTTCAGCACCATTGCCAAGTGCTGTGCCAGGATTGAGACGATGATGGGTGATAGTGGGACATTCAATATTCTCCAGGGAACATAGGGGGCATCTTCTTCTTGTACTCCGGTGCATCCAAAGAGAGATAATAGAAAGAAAGAAGAGGATGGACATATGGTGGCAGCTATACTAGTTCGGGTACCCAACCTGCCCCGACAACAAGCTCGACAACCTCGACAAGATCAGCAACTTCAGGGGAAATTACTCTCTCACCAGATGACTCTTGAACAGAAGAGGAACCGGGCATTGACTCCGCTACCGTACTCTCCGACATCACTCCTATCCTTCCTGTTGGATAAAAAACTGATCACCCTGAAGGACCCACAGCCTCCACCGGTAAATCTTTCGAAGAATTACCGGGCGAATCAGCACTGCGTGTACCACCAGTCGCCAGGACATCATACAGACAAGTGCTATGATCTAAAGCACGTAATCCAAGATTTGCTGGAAACCGATAGAATCTGCTTTGCACCGAGGAATACGGACATCACTCAAGCTCCTCTCCCAGATCACACTCCTACAAACTAAGGCGCTTCAGCCAGAATAGTTCTGCAGTTGATCTTTGAACAAACTTCATTTTGTTGTATCTTTTCTTGTACCTCTTTTCTTGGTACCTTTGTCGGCCATGTTGACCCATGTCATCCCTATCATCAGTCTAAGACAAGCAAGTGGCTTGTGGCCCTTGCTTTGTTTGTCTTTGTTGTAAGGTCTGTCCACTTTTGACATTTTAATAAAATAACTATTTTAAGTCAAGTTTCATTGTGTTCTGAGATGCTCAATTCAGGAATTGAACTAGTTTCTAAAACCTAAAGGGACAAATTGATCATCAGTAGATGCACATCAAGACAAATACAGGGACAATGAAGACCTCTCTGAGCCACTAAATGTCAATCAGCTGAAACAAGGCAATGCAATGACCATACATGCTCTTGACCAACTGAGGACATGATAGGAGGCCATCTTTTGATAACCTTCACAATACCTCGCCTACCTATGATATCTATATCCGCTAGTTAGACCTTTGAGCCTAAAAGCCTTTCTTTCAAAACCCACACAAGGGCACCCCTTGAATGTCAAAATAACAATTCAAAAGAAGAACAACTAGAAAAGAGCAACCAACCAAATGCGGCCTTTTGGTTGAACTACGTCATGACCTGATCCCTATTTGGGTACGTAGGCAGCTTGAAATTAGGTGCAGTCATAACACATCAAATGTGCCACAATACAAGACAACCATGTACAAAAAAAATGGAGAAAAAGAAAAGAAAAGGAGAAAAAGAAAAGAAAAGGTACTTGATTAAAAAGCAAAGTTGTACCAAAGGACAAAAGAATGAAGAAGCTGGTTCTATTCCGACACTGAACAAACATCATAGGGTGCCCTACCCTTGCTAGAACTGAAATGTTGAGCAACCCACGTTTCATCCCAAGCATTAAACCCTCCTTGATCTCTGAGAGGATTCGAGCATTAATGGTCAGAAGCACTCACCTCTACCTATTGACAAGCAATGATGAGAGAAGACTGGAGAATTATCGGAAGAAAAGAGCAGACAAAGAAAAGTGCAAAGCTTGTATACCCAGACCTGGTGAAAACCCGTAAGGGCTCAGGGGCAAAAAAATGGATAAATCAAATTTCAAATTTCACGGGCATAGTAGAAAATCATCAATCCTACTATTGTGCAAAAATTATGTGAACCCAGTCCTGGTGAAAACCCCTAAGGGGCCAGGGGCAAAATAGGAAAAAATAACCTAATACATGCTTTACAGACATCCATTCCCAACAAATGCAAGTCTACTATATGGATGATCAAACACAGCATAATCACTTAAGGTAAAGGAGCCTAGCTAGGTATCCCAATGCAAGCAATCTCAGACACAGTTAGTCCACTGGTCAATTGTTAGTCTACTACCAAAACTACATGTCAATCAACCCAACAGTCTTCTCAATAGGTCTGTCGCATCTCTTGTCAGCCAATCCATCGGTCTTTTTTTCAAATCATCATTAATCAGTCAAACTTCACTCCCCAATAGAGTCAGTGCAAAGTCAACTACTCATTTCCGCTAGCACAAGAGGAGCAATGAAACCAGGGCAGGACAAAGTCGGCAGACTATCCTGGGTGATACGGATGGTTGAAGATCAGTACATCCCATGGGGTAAATATATACAGTTGAATCATCCAAGCAGTGGGGCATGTCAAATGCATCAGGCTATATATACAGATGACGAGATTCGTGCAATGGCTCAGGGCTACGACTCTCGCTCCCACATTCGATCTCATTCCGCTTCTCAAAACTCTTGAATCCATACTCACTTCTATCAGCTATCATATTAAATTCATCCACAGCCAGGCAATCAGGCGATTGTCTGCACTATTGAACCATCTATCCTCGGTGAAACGGTTGTGTGATCGACCATCACCTCATTTATCCTCGGTGAAACGGTTGTATGATCAACCCTTACCTCATCTATCATCGGTGAAACGGTTGTGTGATCAACCCTCACCTCATTTATCCTTGGTGAAATGGTTGTGTGATCAACCGTCACCTCATCTATCTTCGGTGAAACGGTTGTATGATTGACCCTCACCTCACTCTATCTTCGGTGAAACGGTTGTGTGATCGACCCTTACCTCATCTATCTTCGGTGAACGGTTGTGTGATCGACCCTCACCTCATCCATCTTCGGTGAAACGGTTGTGTGATCGACCCTCAGCTCACTCTATCTTCGGTGAAACGGTTGTGTGATCGTCCCTCACCTCATCTATCTTCGGTGAAATGGTTGTATGATCGACCCTCACCTCATTTATCCTCAGTGAAACGGTTGTGTGATCGACTCTCACCTCACTCTATCGTTTGTGAAACGGTTGTGTGATCGACCCTCACCTCATCTATCGTCGGTGAAACGGTTGTGTGATCGACCCTCACCACATCTATCCTCGGTGAAACGGTTGTGTGATCGACCCTCACCTCATCTATCCTCGGTGAAACGGTTGTGTGATCAACCTTCACCTCATCATCTCCGGTGAAATGGTTGTGTGATCAACCTTCACCCCACCTTTTGGGAGCGGACGTGCGTTCACTCCCCTTATTCATCATGTTTAGTCAACACTGCTTTACTTATTGATCTCTGGTGGTAAGGTGGTCGTGTGGTCAGCCATCACCTCATCTCTGGGGAACGAACTTATGTTCATTCCCTGTGCTCATCCATGCCTATCTCCTCATCCATCATGCTCTGCTAGCTCTGGTGTAAAAATTGGTTGATTCAAGTCCTTGTCGTTCAATTGCCAACTCGGTACTCTCCGACAAAGAGGGGCAGCTCTAAGCACCCCATTTTTACACCCCTCTCAACCATGGTTAATAAACTTAACCATTGTTAGCTCAACCTAACCCTAAGTCAACCTCGGTTAAACCTTAGGTCCAAACCCTAGGTAAATCCAATCAAGTCCAATTAAAAATTTCATTAGCCCAAACCCAAGTAGTCAAGACCACTTACCCAATTACCTAATTGCCAAAGCCAAAGCCTATTTACCATAGCCCAAGCCCAAATGTCATAGTCAAAGCCCAATAACCATAACCCATGACCCATCTACTAATAACCCATGATCCATAAGACCTAATCCACATATCCATATCCACCTACCCTATATCCTACAACCTATGCCCATATAACTCATAGTTTACTTAACCCACCAACTCTCTTACACCTCTCTTACACCCCTTACAATACTCAACCATCAACTCTCTTACACCCCTTACAATACTCAACCATCAACTCTCTTACACTCCTTACAACACTCAATCTATCAACTCACCTTACAACACTTAAGTCTTTACCCACTAACTCCTTTTATCCCCCATGTAAAAGACACAACCCAACCTCTTAGTTTTCCTATAAATACCAATCCTTTAGTCCCTTAGATCCACCCCTCAAGACCCCTAGAAGGTTCCCACCTACTTGTGTTTCTCTTGAGTTTGAAGAAGTGAGAAGAAACTAAGGTTTGGAGTTTGGAAAGAATTCTAAGACTAAAAGCTTAGAGTTCTTCACTAACTCTCCTCCTTTGTGGACTCTAAACAAAACCCTACATCTTGGAGCATTGAAGAAGAATTCTTAGAGGAGTAGGCACTTCATCTTTCATCATCTTCTCATTTTTTTATCTCATTTTTATTTGGTTCTCTCTTCTTGATCTCTCATTTCTCAAGCATAGTTGGGCCTCTCTACACCAATCTAATGGTGTAGAGAGACCCCATATCAAAAGCAAATAGATCTTTTTTTCTTTTCCTTTTCATGTACATATTTTTTCTTTTTTATGTACCCACAAGTGTGGATATGGGTAGGCCCATAGAGAGTGGAAGCAAAAGCTATACCTCTCTTTTTCATTTTGCTTCTTCTTGGGATTCTAGTCCTCTTTCTAGAATTTTTTGTGAAAGCTTATCCCCTTTCTAACATTCTTTAGAGCGACATTACATCATTAATAATGGTGTAAATGAACCACCTTAAAAGGGAGAGGATGAGTTTTCATTTTATTTTATTTCTTTCTTTTTCCTTCATGTTCTATGTTGAATGGGTAAGTGATGGTTTAAGGACTTAAGGTAAATGATGGTTTAAGGACTTAAAGAGGACATTATTCAAAATACTTCATACCAAAGACAATGGTATTTGATCTATTATCAACACCAATCCAACAAAATAGGTGTTGGCAATGGACCATTTACTATTCATAATCCACATCCCTCTTTATGTCCTAAATATAATCTTTTAGCCTAACTTTTCCTTAATTTTTCACTTGGATTAAATGTGACTTTAGTTAAGTTTGTCAAAACCCTACCTATATGAAAATCCAAAAAAACATGATAAAAGTTCAAAATACCAAAAACATGATAAAATCTCAAAATACCAAAAACATTCAAATATAATCAAAATACCAAAACATTCAAATATAACCAAAATACCAAAAACATTCAAATATCTCCAAGATCCCAAAAAAATATAAAAATACAAAAAAAATCAAAAAGAGACTTGTAGGACCTCTTTAGCTTTGGTTAGCTCACCTAACCATAGTTAAATCTCCTCTAACCGCGGTTAGACTTACCCCTTGTGCACTTGACCTCCCCGGTCAACTAAACCATAGCCTTCTAGGCTAGACCCTTTGACCACCCTATGCACACACACACTACCCCCTAGCCTTGGCAAGGGCTCATGTGCCAGAACTACGCTCGGTCTGATCTCATCATGTGAGTACGTAGGCAACCCAACTCGAGTTCGACCCTAGTCATATACCTTTCTATATTTCTTGGATTAGCATTCTTTTAAACACTTGGACATTATAATTAATTTTGAGATTAAAATTGGCTTAAGTTTAGGGAGTAGGTAACCATTGTAAAATGGGGGTCTTGGGGTGCCTAACACATTTCCCAAGGCTTAATTGAACGACTTACCCTAACTCTGATAGACCATTTGCCTTATCCAAACAAACAACTACCCGGAACCTATCCCTTATAATGAATAGGTGGCAATTCTAAGTCAAAACAAAATCTTTATGAGAGTGGGGTAAAATCCATGCTCACAGCTCTGGCGACTCTGCTGGGGACTTAAGGTTCAAGCCGAAACTTAAACTTAAGCCAAATAATCTCTCAAATTTAATTTAAATACTTAGGTGTTTAATTAAATGCTGATTCTTTATATCATTTGTGATGTTTCTTGTACAGTGCATTTCATGCATAACATACTAGTGTAACAACCCAATACCCATTAGACAGGCTTATTACGTTCACGGCTGTTGGATGACTATCCTCAGTGATAGGGGTTTAACAGTTTTGGAGGTCTGCGGAATTACTCCTGCTGGGTGACTACCCTCAGGGAAGGATTCTGAACGCTCCCGCTTACACCAATCGTCCCAGGTATGTTCTATACCGGGGAGTCGCATATACGGTGTTAAGTGATCCCCCCATCCTTTAGAAACACCATGCATTACCCCTGCATGCATACATATAGACTAGACTAGGTATAGTATACGAGCAGCCCACCTGGAGGGATACTCTAAACTCTAACCTGCTTGTACCCTATACCTGTCCCCCAATCATGGTTGAATATCAGGGCACTCTATCCAGATAAACACCCATCCAAGGGGCATGTATTGAGCATTTTGTTGTGCTTATAATAAAATATCCTCTATCCTATCTCCACACATACATGTTAGGTGCAAAACCTAAGTTGCAGTGAGTTAACCCATTAACCTGCCTCAACTTTAGCCCAGTAGGCTCTGGTTATCAACAACCGAGGTTAGTAGAACGGAGCTCTCTTCGCCTATCCTATCGGGCCACAACTGTCATGTCACACCTTTCTTAAATAAAAAAAAATAAAAAAAAATCAGAAAATCAAAAATCCTCTCTCACATGTCATCTCAATTTCCAGACCATGGGCATTGTCCCTGTGTCAACTAGACTCTGTTAGGTCATGTGCATGCATTCCATCTTTCCTGCTCCCCTACCTATTCCAGTTCTCACTCCATACCTCCCCTCTTTTCAGGAGCAGACCTTAAGCTAAGCACGTATCTAAAGAGTGGAATCAATACCTGATCAACCGAGCTACAACATGGACCCTCGAGATGATCAAGAGACTGACCCGAATACCCTGACATCACACCCACTCCTAGGGTTCACCCACCTATTTTTTTTTTGTTTTTAAATATTAATTCTTTTTCTAAATTCAAAAACTGTTTTAGAGTATTTTTAATATTGAAAACAGTTTTTTAATTTTTAAAAAAGAATTAATATTTTTTTAAAAAAAACCGAAAATAGGTGGGTGAACCCTAGGGATGGGTGAACCTTACCCACGGTTAAGGGGTGTCAAAGGAGACACGTGGTGACTTCTAAGGGTGATAACCGGATTTGCCAAATCAGATTATCATCGGAGATGATTTGGCTCCTTATTGTATATTTTCTTATTGGCATGCAATTGATTTTTGAAGCTTTACGTTTTAAAAATCATTTAGATTTACCAAAATGAACCTGTTTAGGGAACATGCATATTACTAAGTTTATTTATCTATACTATTAATAGGGCTCAAACACTCTTTTATCCATTTTAAAAATATTTGGGTTTAATTTTCTTTTATATAATAGTTTGTCAAATTTAATTGAGTTTTTAGTTTATATTTTTAGAAATTATAAATATGTTAAAAATGTGACCATTTGGGATTCGATATTAAATCAAAAAAGAAAATGATCTAATTGCATTTTTTTTATAAGAATTACGAAAATCAAGACCAAAATATATTTGGATAAGAATTAATCATTATGCTTTAGACAAATTTTATTATTTATTTTAATTTTTTAGTTCTTTTATTTTTAATACAATTGATTTTACCTAATATCTTTTCATACTATTAGTTTTTTTTTTCTCTTTTTATATTATTATTTAATATTTTTTCACTAGTGTTAGAGGAAAGCGAAGGCCTTGATGCCTCGTGCAGTTGGGCACACTTAAAAGATGGCTTTTAAGTAGGAGAAGAGCAAGGAAACTAGCTTTTAAGTAAAGTTTATGTTGGATTTATTCATTAAATCCCCTACATAAGTTAGACAATTGAACAACAACAAATACGCAAGTTGAGAGCATCTGGATTTATAAATATATAATTACACGTATATATAATTCAACACTTTACACTCCCCCTCTCTTGCGCGAGTGGTAGGGGTGTGGCCTTCAGTGGAGGGAGATCGGGGGATCCAATTCCCCCAAGGTACGAGTTGCAAGAGCTCCAATGCCCAGCTAACTTCTGACGGTAGTGACTGTACTAATGTAGGTAAATGATGCCGATACCAAAAAAAAAAAATGATAATTCTATGAATAAGGTAGAGAAAAACTTTCTTGCAAGAAATTTCCAAAATACAATTTCGTTCTCATTTAAGAATTACACTAGTCTAAAGATCAGTTTCTTAATACATACTGGTAAATTTGGACTTAATTGCAGGTAATTAAGTAGTATGAACCATGGAAAGAGAGAAAATGTTTGGCAATAATTTTTAACAGAATAGCATGAGCACCACCTCTTTGTGTTGTGTCAGCATCAAGTCCATCAGAGGATGATTGGTCTCTTGGAGAGAATAACTCAACAAAGTACTTGTTCCGACTGCATGGATCCAATCTCAGAGTAGTGTGTTCTACTGAATACTTAAATCGCATGCTCTGTATCCGTAGCCTTCTTTGCCTGAGCGAAAAGTTGACATAAGTTTGATGTAACTAACAGGGACAGATAGTGATGTCTATTAAAATAGAACCAAAATTAAACTTGAAAGATGAAATTGCTTTACTTCTTTCTCCCAACTAGTGCGTACAGTAATGATCAAGAGAGATAGTACTTGCACAAAGAGCGCGCATATGATCCCCATCCATAGCCCCTGATTGCAACATTTCCGCAACCAACCAGTTTAAGCAAAAACATCAGGATCATTTGTTCTAAGACGGGAAAAGAAAAGAAAAGGAAGGGAAGTAGGGGATCTAAGTACCTTTCCTCCAATATGCAAGACCAAAGCAAAGAAAACAGCAAAAGGGATTCCCACAAGGTAATAAGCTCCTAGATTGACGAATGCACCAATCTTCTGCCAACCACATCCTCTTACAATGCCTAAATTAAAAAGAACACGATCTGTGATTATTATTTATTACAGTCCATCGCAAACTTCAAATTGAATGAACTTCTATCACAGATAAAGAATTTAATAATTATATGTTTGAAATCCCTTATTCAACTAATTATGTTAGAGGTATAAAAAGGGTTCAATATTTCAACTAAAAAGATGTTAGAAGGTATTGTCTTTAATGCTAGTTTAAACACTAGTATAGATGACTGATGGCTAAAGCTCAAACCTGAAAGCGCACATTGGATACCATCCAAGAAGTTAGACAGTGCAAGCAACGGCATCATGGTTGCAACATATCTCACCACTTCTTCTTCATTGCTAAACAAGTAACCCCAAGTGCGACGAAACAAAATCATGGTCAGTCCCAGCAACAAACCGCCTATAGTGGCCATGAATATCACGACACATACTGCTAAGAGCGCAGCTTGTGATCGCCCAGCACCCAGTTCATTTGAAACCCTCGTACTGGAAGAGGAAAACAATAAATGTGTTTCAAGATCTAGACAATATACGGGCCTTCCGAAAAAAAATAAAAAGGATAATATACTTATAAAGGAGCAAGAAATACCAAAACCGTTCAAATTAACTGACCTTCCAGAACAACCTAGACCAAAGGAGATATTAAACGATAATGCACATGTGTTGAGGCTGCAGAAATGGATGAGTTAATAATGAAGGATAAAAGTTTGAAATCAAATAAAGAAATTAGTATTGGGTGATTTTTAAGAGCCACAAGTAATTGGCTGTATTATATATGGTGTGTGTCTGTGCATGAATCTAGAAAGTAGTTGGGGGGAATTTCATACGAATTAATGCATGGCATTGAAGAAATTCAAAACTGCAGAGATATGGAAGTGATACTAACATGATAGACAGCACTGATGTTTCTAACTGTGGGTTAGAAAGACGACCAGAAATAAAAAGCAGCATCTCGAACGACCAGAATTCCAAACTGTTTCAAGTCACAAGAAAAAATCAAACTTGCAAAACTATATATTTAGAAAACAATACATATGCATCTGTGAATTATTATCAGTTTAGTCTTTGTCAAGAAGAGACTTTAGAGAATTTTTACTTCCATCGAATTTCTTCACTTCGAATTTGAAAGCCTTTGTCGTCATTCAAAAACAATAGCTCTAATACCATATTGTTGTGTGGAAACCCCTTAGGATAGAATCAATGACAATGATGAAATAAGTATAGCAAACAAGAGCACACACCACAAAGTAAGATATACTTGGTTCGGCCTAAATGCCTCCGTCCATAGTCGAAGCAATCAAGTAAACTTCACTAATCTAAGAGAAGAATACAAATGGAGGAGAAGAGCCCACAATGAAGATCAAACCCAAGGAAAGCCCATAATGTTCTCTCTCACACAAGTCTTCTCATTCTCTCAACCCAAACCCAAGCTTTGACAACTCTAATACTTTGCCTTAGACTTTAGCCTACTAACCCTAATCTCCGATCCTCTCTTTTATAACCAAAAGAGACCCCAAAACAAAGAGAAAAGGAAACCCTACCGAAATAGGTACCTAACTCCGCCCGAGCGGAATGCTCTAGAACAAAATCCTCATCATGTCGCCAAAACGCTTGGGCAGCCTAGAGGCTCCGCTCAAGTGGACTGCCCAGATTCGAGCCAATTTTCTATATTGTGCTCTACCAAAAAAAAAGGACATATCTTTAGTATTATAATGCGAGAGGCACGCTTACCCTGATTTTTCCGAAATTCCCAAACTATCCAAATGATTTAATGTTTTGCTTTAATTCTCAAACTACCCGTTGCTCATCTATCTATTTAAAAGAAAAGAATCTCAACCAAACGCGATTGAACTCGGGGAGAGTTCAATTGCACCCACGGGTTAACACGTGTCCCTATTAACAACTATTAACTGTGGTTAACTCCTTCTCCTCGCTCTCACATGCATTGTACGTGCCACCCGCTAGTATGTATAATTAAGGTGAAACGAACGATGTACAATAAAGAAACCAAATCCTCTGCTGTTATAACCGGATTTGGGGAGCCCGGTTATGCTCCAGAGATCGTGTCACGTGTCCTCTTTGACACCCCTTAACTGTCGTTAAGATTCATCCACCCATGCTTGGCTAAGATTCACCCGGCTCCTAAGGGTGGATGAATTGTAACCACAGTTAAAGGGTGTCAAAGGAGACACGTGACGACCTCTCAGAGGCATAACCAGATTCCCCAAATCTGGTTATAAGTAGCATAGAGCTGTAAGGATTTGGTTAGGATAAAGCTTCTGAGACCCCCTTAGGGCCGAGACCACGGAGACCGTGCTCTAAGAGCACGGGATTTCAGGTGGGGCCTACCATGTGAAAATGGACCCTACTTGAATCCCGTGCTCTTAGAGCACTCGGTGGTCTCGCCCCTAAAGGGGTCTCAGTAGCAAAGTCAATTTGGTTATTACAATAAAAATAAAAAAGAGAGCAGGGAATGACGTGGCTTACCAGACCATAAAAGCTGAAGGAATAGCAAGTCTAAGAAAGTTACGGACATTATGGAAAGCCTCTTTTGAAAAACCGGTCCAAGTATCCTTGCAGGAAGGAGAGAATTTGACATAAAGTGTCAGTAATATGACGTTGATCCAATAAGAGAGAGAATTTGCCATGGCAGCGCCCTTATTACCGAGGCCAGACTTGAACACTAAAACCCAACACAAGGGGAAATGAAGCATAGTCGTAACTCCTGAGATTATCATCATTGGAAAGACGATGTTCTGCGTTTGTAACAACCTTACAAGACACTGAAGGAGAGCGTAGGCAAAAACCATAGGGATCATAAAACGAGCGTATATTCCAGCTTCCCTGGATATATCTGGATCCTGCCCAAACCCCAAAAGAATGTTCTCCGTGTTGGCCAAGATGAAAGCTACAGGAAGGCCCACAAGTAAAAGAACAAACATGGCCCTCTGCATTTGTACGCCAAGCATATTATACTGCTTCGCTCCATAGGCCTTACCACACAAGCTGTCCAATGCGCTTGCCATTCCCATCTAGTCAGTAATAAGCAAATCAAATTCAGCTAAAATTTAATAATAAAAAATTACAGGGAATGGGCAGGCTAGATGACATATCAAATTCAGCTAAGGGATCGATATGTCCAATATTAGCTATAGATTTTCCATATGCAAATACATATGAGTAGGGAAACTAATTAGCTAGGTGCTATATAATAATTTAGTTGACAGGAAAATGAACTGTTCGTCCCATATAAATTCCCCAATACTACTTTGTTTTCCCTTGTATTGAGGGGGGATTTTTCTTGTTTGGAAGGAAAATTGTGCATGAAATTATTTTCCGGATAAAACCTGCTTTTCTGTTTTTGGTGTGCTGATATATAAATGAGTTTTTTGTCCGAAATAATACTCCAATACTACTTGATGTTCCCTAGGGAAATTTTTTCTTTAAAAAATGAAAGTTATTTCCATGAAAAAGTTTCTGTTCCACCATCCAAACAAACAGTCATAACCAAATGAGGAGTTATTTCCGGTGAAAAATTTTATTTAATAAACCTCAATTTTCCGTCCAAACAATCGCCTGACTGGTTAGGTTGTTTGCAATGGAAATGAACACCATTCATTAGAAAAACAAGTTGGAATATTAAAATTTAAGAGACAAGAAGCAACAATGATCCAAGACATACCTATTGGGGCCGGGGGCTAATTCTTGGACCATGATCTATACTATCATGATCCCTACAAAAGCTTTCAATGCCAAAAAAAAAAAAACATTGATGTATGAGTTGAAATGAATCTTTTTGTTCCCTTTTTTTCGGTTTAAGGTTGTAAGAGTTGAAGTGAATCCCTAAAAGTGATCTGAATCTGAAAAGAATATAGATAAATAGAAAATGACCCAATTTCCATATCATTGATGAACGCTTAAACAGAAGATTATTTTGCGGAACAAAAAAATATATATCTGAGGGACAAGAAGCAAATATATATATAATAAGCAATACTGATATGCCATAAAAGAGAAAGAAAAGTAAACTATCATACCAACAAGCTCAAACCGGTAACTGATGCAAAAGAAGTGGCCATGGAAGCACCAGAGAGAGCTAGCTCTCCAAGATGACCCACAAACATGATTGAGATCACCTGTAAGCAGTACTGTAAGAAACTAACTGATATTAGAGGCCCTGCCAGCCACAACTGCTTCTTCACCTCTTCTACAATCTCTATTCTCCTGAAACCCTTACTGAGTTCTAACCCATTTTCTTCAGAGGCTGGCAAGAGAGAAATTTGATATGGTTTTTCTTCTTCCATATCCATTTTATTATTTGAGTTTTTTTTTTTGCCTCTTTCTCTTATTCTCTTACCTGAATGTGTTTCACACGGAGCTCACACCGCGCTCCAATCGCAGCCCAATCATACTTTCAGCCATACAGTAACAAGTGTTCACAGTTTGACCGATTGCAAAACCGGTTGCTTTTGCAACCGGTAAAGCAATCCCTCTCACAAACTGTGTCAGTTTTTATAAACGTGACAAGAGATGGACCAACATAGAAAAAGATTTTTTTTTTTTTTTTTTGGTGATAAGCTTAACCAACAAAAACATAGAAAAGGACAAATGCAAAAATTAGAGCACGCAAACCTAATTAATGCATGTATTTTGAAAAGGGAAATAGTTAACGGCATGGGAGGATGCCCTCTCTTAAATATGTGGTGAGCATTTAAGAGGGGGGCATCCATCAATAGGTGGATGCCTTAGGTTAGCAAATGGGATCCATGGATCCGCCTATCACTACTCTTTTGGAAAGGGACTATTAAAGCACCCGAACCACGAAAAAGGGAGGACTGACTTACCAATTTTTAGAAAGGAACCAAATCCTCAACAGAGGTTGCCACGTGTTCCTTTGACACCCCTTAACTGTGGTTAAGATTCATCCACCCCTTGGGGTTCACCTACCCATCCTTAGTTTTTAGAATCCGGCAAATCCTCTAAGGTTATAATCCGATTTGGGGAATCCAGTTATGCCCTGAGGTCGCCACGTGTCCCCTTTCACACCCCTTAACTGTGGATAAGATTCACCCACCCATCTTTTGTTTTTTTAAAAAGGAAAATAATCATCCCCTGAGTTGCCGAGTTGGTTTTCCTACTCCTCTTCTTTTACTAATTAAGATGTTAGATAAGGAGTGCTACTCAAGGGCATTCCTACATTCAGCCAAAGCCAACCACAATGTTAAAGCCTTACAATAGGCTAGCACTCCTCTATGTGTCTGATTCCACATGAATATGGGGCCCACTATATAAACAAAACTACAAGAAGGGGCCACTGTATAATGGGGGGAGGGGGGGGGGGGGGGGGGGGGCACTACATATAAAATAAACAAAAAAAATGGACGGACCCACTAAATACTATTACCCCCTGGTTCCGCCCTTGACCACAAGGTTAAAAAACTTTAACCAAAGTTCATGTTGAAATGTAGGGGCGGCTATGTGAGAGCGAGAAGCAATAGTTCCCTCCTCGCCCATGGATAAAAAAATATTAAAAACATTTTATTATTAAAAGAGGATGCGAACATAGTTAAGGAAACGTAGATTTGAAAAAGGACTAGTAAAAGCATTCGAACTAAGTAACCAAAGCAGGAGTGGGAGCGAGGGCGTGGGATCGTTAAATTTTAATTTAAGATAGGGTCGAGAGCTTCTCCGGAGTTCTGATATAAATAAATAATACTTTAATATATTTTTTTTTTCTAAAAACCAACGTTATATTATTGAACTCTAAGAATTAGTGAATTTTAATCACAATTAATGAGAGTTACAAGAATCTAGTGTGTACCTTTGGGTGTGATTGAACACCCACCGTGAGTTCTATTGCAGTGGCTGTGATAGGTCTAAAGGTAAAAAAAAAACAAAAAGAGTTAAATAAAAAAATAAAAAGCTTGAAAAGACATATCACTAACATACTAATATTAAAAGTTTGTTACCAAAAAAAAAAGACTTGGGTAAAGCTTCTGAGACCTCCTCACGGTCGAGACCACCAAGACCGAGATCTAAGAGCTTATGGGCCCCACCTGAAATCCCATGCTCTTAGACCATGGTCTCAGCCCTAATGGGGTCTCAGTAGCAAAGTCCGAAAGACTTATACACCCGCCTCTTTCGTGAGTGGCCGGGGTGTGACCTTCAATTAAAGAGTCCTAAAACCTCTTTAATTTGCACAAAAAATCAATTTCAGCAAGTTACTGTGCAAATCGTTCGAACCACTTAAGAATGTTTCAAACCATTTAGGAATGGTTCGAATGGCTTGGGGAATGGTTCAAACCATTTGCCCTATTTTATGCTCTTTCTTCAACAATATACACTAACATAGCACGCAACACACATCAACAACATACTTATTTTAATTAAAGTAAATGAAATGAAACGTTAAAAACATTTACTTCAATTTTTGTAATTAAAAGAAGAAAATACCCCCATTTGAATCCAATAAAAATACTTGAAAAAGAAATTAAATTTTAAGTAAATCAAAATCTCATTTACCAGTTTTAGGTTAAAAATGAAAATCATGTCTGTCGTAAAATTTTCGATAGTTTAGTAAACCGCTCTATACATAATAATAAAATCTCATAAAATCACATATGTTTATTTAACACATAAACATTTCTTTCCGAGAAAAATCATCTTAAAATTCGATGTTTTATGTTTTTGCTAAAACCACACCCTTCCTACAATTCGTATACCTAATTATTTTTAAATCAACTTAATTCAGCAAATGAACAAGACATCACATGTATAACACGAATATCAAGAAATAAAATACAGGTATCTACGGTATCTATTCAAGGTTAGTGAAGCGGGCGGATATGTAAACTATCACACCTTCCGAGGACTTGATTTCAGATCAAAGCTGTGGTGTGCTAGACAACCAGTGGGGCAAGCATTGCTTCCCAAGTATTTTTTTTTTCCTTTTCGTTTCTTTATCAGTTTCGGACAAGCAACGAGCGAGAAGGATTTCGTTTCTGCTTTATCTTTTTATCTCTTTCCTCTTTGATTAAAGAAGAAACAAAGTTTCGAGAGGGTGAAAGTCAAGTGAGAAAGTTATCAAACCATCTCCAGCAAAAAAAAAAAAGGTTATCAACCATTCAAATACTTATGATTTGATAACTGCTATTGCCTGCATATATAACAGATCATAATAAGCAGAGGCAGGTTAGTGACTCCATTTGGAAAAGGGGTCACAACCCTCTGTTCTTCTTCTTCTTCTTCATATCATTACTTTAATTTGGAGAAATGAACGAAAACTCTGCAAACATCATCTCATTTTTGTTTTCAAAGATTTTTTGTATATAAATTTCTAACGTGGGTAACCATCAGTCAATTAGTGCTCGTGAATGGGCATATACTATATATGTTTAGGCATATACTATATATGTTCTATAATTTAAGAGAACTTCTCTATTATTGAAACAAATTGCAACATAATTTGTATGGTCATGGATGTGTGTGCATGTTTATATGGATTTTTTTTTTAAAACATTAAATTTCAGTTTTCTTCTGCTTTTATTGTTCAAGTTGCAGAATTGTTGGAAGCATGCATTGGAAGAAGCTGCATAGAAACTCTTTCTTCACTGCTAATAATCTGGAAGAAATTTTTGAGGAAGCAAACAAACTCTTATTCTTCAAAGACACTTTTGAGGACTGGGGAATACCAATCCCCTAGTGGAAGTGACTTGCAAATACATCTGACTCTTCCTTTATTTCTTAATTTCTTGGGACAAGTCCCTATTCATGCACGAAGTTGTTCCGAACTTTGTTGATTAGGTATTCTGCATAAACAACTTTGTTAAACTTGGCGACCCCACCTGTCTTTTGCTTATAGAACTCAAGAGGCTCCACAACTGCATTGAAGTTTGGTTCATAGAAGAAGGGAATGGAAACGCGAAATTCTGAAGAATTATTGATGACTCTATGCACAGTCGGCTCGTAAATACCATTTGACCATATCTTAAGCATGTCGCCGATGTTGCAAACAAAGGTCCCAGGAATGGGTACTGCTGGTATCCATTCACCGGATCGATTTTGGACCTCAAGTGCAGTAACATTGTCATCCTGGTTAACTAAGATGAGAAGCCCATAATCTGTATGAGCTTCACATCCTATTGCACTAGGATGAGCAGCACCGCCAGAGCCCGGATAGCCGATGCAACGCATTAACCAGAATGAATCTCCTGCTCGGTCACCTTCGAATATATCTGGAGAACCCCCAAGTGCCAATACAATCCCCCTCGTTATCATTTTGGAAAGCTTTTCGAGAGCAACTCCGTACTCTTCCATCATTTGCTTCAACTCTTGTGGGTACTCTGGCCATAAATTAGGCCCCTCAAAATTTTCACCGATAGGTCCGTAAGCCCCTGGAGCGAATTCCTTGTATGCGTCAATGGATTCATGCATGTCTGGCTTACCTTGAGTTTTGTTATCGAGGAGCTTTGTGTATCCCCTATACCCTGTCGTGGAGGACAGCTTGATCTTCTTCTTCTCCTCTAGTGGGAGATTAAAGAAGTTGCGTGAAACCTCTCGAACCCCTCTCACTAGGGTATCTGAAATACCATGACCTTTTACATAAAAAAACCCTACATTTTTGCATGCTGTATGCAGCATCTCAAGGACTTGGTAAACGATTGGATCATCCATGTTAATCGCTTCTGGATTAGTTAAGAGGGGACTCACATCAATGATGGGAATGGAATCGAAGTTGGAATCCATAGAAATTACGACAAAACAATTGAACAATTATGTGTAGGGATTTCGGAAAGAGTTTGGGCCAATTTCCTACGATATCTGAGTTTACAAACGCCTTTTTATAGGCTAACACAATATCCCACCTTTTTGTCTACCTGAGAACTCGTGCTAACCCACGTGAAAAATGTTAATACCATTACTATTTGGCAACGAATTATCTCTATCGCTAGCAGATGCCCGAGATTGCATCTCCGGCACCACTCTTCGCTGCACCACGCTTGGTAAGGCATTAAACTAGGGAGACTGATAGCATGCATTACACATTCTATTGGGTCCACACCTCCCAAGCTTCCCACATATCTTCTTTGACATACATAACTTCTTTGACATCTATTAACCCGGATTAAGATTCATGCATCCCTAAGGTTAAATAATATAAACTTGGGAAATAGTTAACGTACCCATGAATCCCATTTGTTAACCTAAGGCATCCACCCATTGATGGATGCCCCCTCTTAAATGCTCAACAACTGGGTTAATAAATGGGATTCTTGGGTACGCCTATCACTGCTCCATAAACTTAGTTGTCAAAAAAAAAAAATATTATTAAATAAACTTAACCACATGAGTAGGTGAATCATAAGCAAGGTTAATTTTAAAAAAAATATATTTTTCCTAAAATCTAAGGCTACCCCTCATTGTGTAGCTGAAGGTCCACGTGACCTCCAATAAACCAAAAAAAAAGAAAAAGAAAAGGAGCCAAATCATCTCCGGTGATAACCAGATTTGGCAAATCCGGTTATCACCCCTAGAGGTCACCACGTGTCTCCTTTGATACCCCTTAATTGGGGGTAAGGTTCACCCACCCCTAGGGTTGACCTACCTATTTTTGGTTTTTTTTTAAAAAAATATTAATTTTTAAAAAAAAATTAAAAAACTGTTTTTAATATTAAAAAAACTCTAAAAACAGTTTTTTAATTTTAAAAAAAGAATCAATATTAAAAAAAAAAAATAGGTGGGTAAACCCTAGGGGTGGGTGAACCTTACCCACGGTTAAGGGGTGTCAAAGGAGACACGTGGCGACCTCTAGGGGTGATAACCGGATTTGCCAAATCCGGTTATCACCGTAGAGGATTTGACTCCAAAAGAAAAATGATCCATACTTCTTTTTGCATGTACATGGCCACTTTCTCGGTCGGATACTTCTTTTTGTATGTACATCATGGCCCCTTTTCCGGTCGGATACGTGGCACCTAGTATTGATCCTTCTCTTGTTTGTATATATAAAAAAAAAAAAACAAAAGTAATCGTTCGCTCCACCTAGAAATGGCCCCTTAATTTCCCAGTCGGATACGATTGGATCATCCATGTTAATCGCTTCTGGATTAGATAAGAGAGGACTCACATCAATGATGGGAATGGAATCGAAGTTGGAAGCCATAGAAAATACGACAAGACAATTGAACAATTATGTGTAGGGATTTGGGAAAGAGTTTGGGCCAATTTGCTACTATATCTGAGTTTACAAACACATTTTTATAGGCTAACACAAGATCCCACCTCTTTTTATATCTGAGAACTCGTGCTAACCCACGTGAAAAATGTCAATACCGCTAATATTTGGCAACGGATTATCTCTATCTCTAGCAGATGCCTGAGATTGCATCTCGGGCACCACTCTTCGCTGTACTATGCGTGGTAAGGCATTCCTAAAGGCATTTAACTAGGGAGAGTGATACGCATTGCACATTCTGTTGGGTAGTACACACACCTTCCAAGCTTCCCACATATCTTCTTCAACATCTATTAACCCTGGTTAAGATTCATGCATCCCTAAGTTTAGATAATATAAACTTAGTTGTCAAAAACAAAATTATTAAATAAACTTAACCACATTAGTAGGTGAATCATAAGAAAGGTTAATTTTTTAAAAAAATATTTTTCCTAAAAACTAAGGCTACCCCTCGTTGTGGAGCTCAAGGCACCAAACCCAAAAAAAAGAAAAAGAAAAATGGTCCCTACTTCTTTTTGCATGTTCATGGCCCCTTTCCCGGTCGGATACTTCTTTTTGCATGTACATGGCCCCTTTCCCGGTTGGATACTTCTTTTTGTATGTACATGGCCCCTGTCCCAGTCGGATACGCGGCATCTAGAAATGGTCCTTCTCTTGTTTGTATATATAAAAAATAAAAAAAAATAATAGTTCGCTCCACTGGTGAGGAGCAAACTATTTTGCTCCACGACCTCACACAGATGCCCTTCAACTGTCTCTAACTCGGGTTAATTTTTTTTAACTGTAGTAAATTTTTTTTTTCTAAATACTAAGGGGAGATGGGTGAACATTAGGAGTGAATCAATCTTAACCATGATTAAATGGGGTTTAAAGGGGAACATGTGGTAGGAAAATGGGATCCGAGATGCACCTCCTGCGTCATCGACCGAGGAGGTGATTATTTTCCATAAATAAATTGTTAGTCAGTTCTATCTTAATCCAAGGCAATTAGCCCATTTCTTTTATTAAAAAAATAATAATTGGGAGTAGTGTACGTGCTTTGAATTAAAAATAAAATTTATATTATATAATATAAAAAATTTACTTAATACATATTTCATAACAAAATGATTCTTCCACCTATTAAAGAATATGAATAGTGTATATTACATGAGCAAGTGATGTGAAGATCATCCAAATCTTATCAAGTTTTGAAATACAGCTGACATATAAGTTGAAGGGTAATATGCTAACCCACGATTTAACAGTGTTGATTCAGCCCATTAAGATGCCAACTACCATCTTAAAGGTTTTGTATTATTTGTATACATGAAAACTGATGCTAACCCACGTGAAAAATGTTGTAAGGAAGTAAAATCAGTTGCCATCAAAGAAGGCATATTACCTTTTTTTTAGTTTTTTTAGTGCAGTATCATTTATCTACGTTAGTCCGTACGTCAGATGTTAGCTTGGTCATTGGAGCTCTTGCAACTCATACCCTTGGGATGATTGGATCCCCCGACCTCCCTCCATTGGAGCTCTCGCAAAATTATCCCCAGTTCCATCTTAATGTAAGTCGAATCCACGATTTAATAGTGTTGATTCAGCCTAACCTCTAGACCGTGAAAAGATGTGGGTTGGTTTTTAAAACAATGATAGACTATCATTCCCATCCTCGTGCGCCAATTTAAATTCAAAATAGTCTAGAGAAAAGGTTTACTTAAGATGATGAAAATACTTATTTAAGTAGAACGAAGCTCACATTAAAGGTTAAGAAAATTATTTTTAACTTTTTAGAACGATGTATTTAAGTAACACGCGTCCGACATGGGTCCCCTTGAGTGGGTGATGGACTGATGGGGGACCCATGTTTGGTCTACATAGTGCCATGTTCGGCCTAAATATTGATTCTTTTTTCCTGTATAATAAAAGCAGAAGTGATTTTGAACCGTGGTTCAAAGTCACGTTTAACTTTCTCGAAATTTTGGTTTGGTTTGGTTTAGTTTGGTTTCGTACGAAATTTTGAAACTTTTGGTGAAATTTTGGAAATTTATTTTTAAAATTTATTTTTAAAATTTTTTTTTAATAAAATACCAAGATGTATCGAAATATTCTAAATTTTTTTTATTCAAATTTCATGAAATTTAAAATTTTATTTTAAAGAATAATATTTATATAAATATATTAAATTAAAAAAAATATTATTTCGACCAAAATTTCTGAAATTTTGTAAAATATTGATATATATATATATTGAAAGAATATTTAATGTTAATAAAATATTAAAAAATTAAAATTTTGAACTTTCACCAAATAACGAAATTTCGATTTTGATTTTTTTTCTGGTTCTAGATATACGTTTAGGCCGCAACGCCGGTTAAGTGTTAGTATCTGTTCAATTAGTGGGCGGGTGGAGAGTATATACAAACTCTGACCCTCTCGAGAATTGAACCCGGTACCTCCCCCAAAACAGGGATACACTACCACGGGGACAAAGCCGAAATTTCGATTTCAATCGGAGTACCGAATTTGATATCGGGATTTCAAACCTTGCTGTCAACTACCATCTTTATTATTTGTGTATGTGGGAACTAGTGCTAACCCTCGTGAAAAGAGTTGGGACCCAATTGCGATTGAACTTGAGAGTTCAATCAAACCCACAGATCAACATGTATCCCTTCTAACTTTAGTTTTAACTATGGTCAAGATTCACTCATTCTTAAGTTCAACAATTTAACCTTGGTTTTAGAATTTTTTTTTTTAAAATTAACCATAAGTGTTAAGACTACTTAACCAAAGCCAAATACGGCAATTAAAGGGCCATGTGAATGTGATCCCGATTTCAATCGCAGTTGGACAGGATCCACCTCTCGTGAAAAAAGTTGTGTACATGGGAATTAGAGCCAACCCACGTAAAAGTGTCTGCAGGAAATAAAATCAACTATATACAGCCTTCTTTTTGAAAATGTTTGCAGAAGTAATATCAACTATATACAGCCCTCTTTTTGAGGGTTGTGTCCGTGATGTGCTTTGTTACACTAGGGTGTGTGTTGTGTACTTTATATATATTTATAAAAAAATCGGAGTTGGGATCACAATCAATGTGTGTTGTGTACTCTATATATATTTATAAAAAAACGGAGTTGGGATCACAATCAATCGTGATAGGACTTGGGAGAGTTTAGTCGCACTCCTAGGTCAACATGTATCCATTTTAATCCTTATTAACCGTAAATTAAGATTTACTAACCTTTAGGGTTCAAAATTCTATCCTTGGTTTTTAAAAAAATATTAAAATAATATTACCCTTAAAGGTTAAAAGTTGTTAACCATTAAAGGGGCTTTGTGTCGATTGGACATGATGTAGATTCTCAATGAAGGGGGGTTTCCCAAAATAGGCCTCATTTTTGCCTATTTTATCCAAATATGCTTTTATCATTCAAAATAATATTTTTAGGCTTAGGCACGTACAAGCCTCACAAGTGCTGAGACTTAAGCTTAAATGTACCAAAATATACTCATGTTCTCTCCGTACAAGAAAGGAGACATTATTTTCTCTTACCTTTCACGTTCTGTCTGCATAAGGTTTGAAAATGAGGGACTCCTTTCTTCACAAACCTAGTCACTCTCTTGCTCGTTGGACTCGATTCATCGATATAAAGGTAAGGGTTCGATCTCATCTTCCTTAATACTATAGTCTCAACTGTCTCTAACTCGGGTTAATTTTTTTTAACTGTAATTAATTTTTTTTCTCTAAATACTAAGGGGAGATGGGTGAACATTAGGAGTGAATCAATCTTAACCATGATTAAATGGGGTTTAAAGGGGAACATGTGGTAGGAAAATGGGATCCGAGATGCACCTCTTGCGTCATCGACCGAGGAGGTGATTATTTTCCATAAATAAATTGTTAGTCAGTTCTATCTTAATCCAAGGCAATTAGCCCATTTCTTTTATTAAAAAAATAATAATTGGGAGTAGTGTACGTGCTTTGAATTAAAAATAAAATTTATATTATATAATATAAAAAATTTACTTAATACATATTTCATAACAAAATGATTCTTCCACCTATTAAAGAATATGAATAGTGTATATTACATGAGCAAGTGATGTGAAGATCATCCAAATCTTATCAAGTTTTGAAATACAGCTGACATATAAGTTGAAGGGTAATATGCTAACCCACGATTTAACAGTGTTGATTCAGCCCATTAAGATGCCAACTACCATCTTAAAGGTTTTGTATTATTTGTATACATGAAAACTGATGCTAACCCACGTGAAAAATGTTGTAAGGAAGTAAAATCAGTTGCCATCAAAGAAGGCGTATTACTTTTTTTTTTGTTTTTTTAGTGCAGTATCATTTATCTACGTTAGTATACTCAGTACGTCAGATGTTAGCTTGGTCATTGGAGCTCTTGCAACTCGTACCCTTGGGATGATTGGATCCCCCGACCTCCCTCCATTGGAGCTCTTGCAAAATTATCCCCAGTTCCATCTTAATGTAAGTCGAATCCACGATTTAATAGTGTTGATTCAGCCTAACCTCTAGACCGTGAAAAGATGTGGGTTGGTTTTTAAAACAATGATAGACTATCATTCCCATCCTCGTGCGCCAATTTAAATTCAAAATAGTCTAGAGAAAAGGTTTACTTAAGATGATGAAAATACTTATTGAAGTAGAACGAAGCTCACATTAAAGGTTAAGAAAATTATTTTTAACTTTTTAGAACGATGTATTTAAGTAACACGCGTCCGACATGGGTCCCCTTGAGTGGGTGATGGACTGATGGGGGACCCATGTTTGGTCTACATAGTGCCATGTTCGGCCTAAATATTGATTCTTTTTTCCTGTATAATAAAAGCAGAAGTGATTTTGAACCGTGGTTCAAAGTCACGTTTAACTTTCTCGAAATTTTGGTTTGGTTTCGTACGAAATTTTGAAAATTTTGGTGAAATTTTGGAAATTTATTTTTAAACTTTTTTTTTAAAATTATTTTTTTAATAAAATACCAAGATGTATCGAAATATTCTAAATTTTTTTAATTAAAATTTCATAAAATTTAAAATTTTATTTTAAAGAATAATATTTATATAAATATATTAAATTAAAAAAAATATTATTTCGACCAAAATTTCTGAAATTTTGTAAAATATTGATATATATATATATATATTGAAAGAATATTTAATGTTAATAAAATATTAAAAAATTAAAATTTTGAACTTTCACCAAATAACGAAATTTCGATTTTGATTTTTTTTTTGGTTCGAGATATACGTTTAGGCCGCAACGCCGGTTAGGTGTTAGTATCTGTTCAATTAGTGGGCGGGTGGAGAGTATATACAAACTTTGACCCTCTCGGGAATTGAACCCGGTACCTCCCCCAAAACAGGGATACACTACCACGGGGACAAAGCCGAAATTTCGATTTCAATCGGAGTACCGAATTTGAGATCGGGATTTCAAACCTTGCTGTCAACTACCATCTTTATTACTAGCAAACACCCCGTGCAATGCACGGGATGAGAATGAAAGCAAAGAACAAAAGGAAAAAAATTAATACTATTTTTTAATGATATTTATTACTATTTTTAGTTATTAATTATTAAATATAATATATTAATTTTAATAGAAATTTATTAAATAATATTAAATTATTTTTTTAACTTGGTAAAGTCTTTTTGGAACTAATATTTTTGAACCAGATCTATCAATTTAATTTTTTTTTTTATTACCCATCATATCTTTGTAATTTTATAAGTATTGTGCTTGGACTCATTATTTGTTAGGTTGGATCATTAAAAATGTAACCATACATTGAGTAAACCCAATTTAACATTTATTTGAAGGAATATTTACTTTTAACCATAAGAAATTAGCATTTGCATTTAACTAAAAGATTTGATTATGTTTACGGTACTTAAAAACAGATAAGATTGTTGAAACCTTCTAAGGCATTAATGTAGCCTTAGAAGGCCAGAGGATTGCTCTGATGCTCCAAATAGGTGTATTCAAAGAGAGATTCTGGGAAACTGGTTTTACATAGAGAGTTTCTTGGACCCAAAGGTGGGTCTAATATTTACATTTAAGCATGAGATTCAAAACATCAGAGTCCCACCACATCTGCCTCTCGGAGAACCTTTTCCATCGCCGCTGCTCTTTTCCAATTAACTGATTGTTTACCATTGGCTTTTCATGAACTCTCCATAGGCTGCAAGGGAGGAATAACATAGTACCAATGTAAAACAAAGAGATGTAGGAGAACCACCAAAACTTGGAAGACAGATCTTGATATGTTTGTAACAAACTTTTCTAGTCATGTTACTTGGTACAGATCATAGTATATTAGGTTCATTTTGAATCCTTCAGTCTGTTAAAGTAGAATAACATGTTAAAGACAATCATTTTTCCAGCACAAACATTACATACAGAGTAGCTGAAAAGCTTTGGAATATGACTAATTTAAATTTTTGGTAGTCCAAAAGAGATGGGTTTTTTAGATTAGAAGTTATAAAATTTGATATATTGCTAAAATGCATCAAATTAGTAGATGTGTTTTCTAAGGCTGCTAAGTCAAATTTATCAATTCTAACTTAAAAGAGTAAGAGAAATTACCATCATCATATCATAAGCAGATCCAATACGACCAATTTCGATCAGTCCAACGATCTGCCCCATATGAAAATTTCCCACAAACCTATCAAAAATATGATCAAAATCATGTCTTTTTTCTTGAATTGGGTACTAAGAAATCTAATTATTTCTAGTTATACATTGAGTGTATAAGGCAATGCATGAGGTGGAAGATGATGTAGCATGATGATGTGAGATGGATGGTGATAGAATGGTCTTGGTGAGTCACCTAAACGAACTGCCCCATCCACCACCAAGTAGATATAAAGTAATAGGAAAGTGAAGGCGGTGGTGAAGGTAATACAGATGAGGAAGCCATCCATCGATCAATTAAACCAGCCTTCATGAACTCATTTGCTTCAACTATCCTTCTAGCGGCTACTAAATAGACATGGATTGATCTCAATTTCAAATTTTCATTTCAATGTCAAGAACATAAACTAAACAATCAAATGAAGAAGAAAAATAATTTTAAAAAAGATAAAATGAGAAATTACATCCACATTCAAATGAAAACGAATACTCTAAAGTAGAAATATCACATTTTCGGAATCTCAAACTCTCTAAACTAAACCCCTATTTTTTCATCACAGAAATCCGAAATAATAATCCTTAGAAACCTTAATCATTAGAAGAACAAAAACATATTGAGAAGGAATTTCTCTAACATGAACTGAACATAATCACTTCTGAGGTGCGGCGGGTGGGGTTCCGAGCAAGCTGGCCTGCTGCATCTCGAGATCGTTCATATGCTGCTCTCGATCCATCTTGATGATAAGAAGAATAACCACGATTAGGAACGTTGTTTTGGCGATCCACAATGCTCTTCCGGTGCTTTTCAGGAGGTTTTGCGTTATGTATGCGGCATCAGAAGCCGCTTGTTTGCCTTCATATGGGCGATCAGCGATTGAGATATGGTGTTTACAACCCTAGCGAGGATTCCTTCGTGGCCATTGCCGCTCGTACTAGACAGAGAAAGTTCTCCTTTTTTGCCCTGAGATGCCATTTGAGAGTCATTTTTTTGCTTCTTTTTTCTTCCTTTCGTTCTCTGCTTGTAATTGAAATTTATAGGATGTTCTCTTTGCCGACTTTTCGTTTTCTTCGACTCTTCATTGATGCTAGGGAACGTGAGGGGAGGAGAGAGTAAGTGGAGGCTTTTGCCATTACTGAGAGACAAAGAGATGTATAATTAAATGAGTGGCTGCGTTGATTGGAGTCTAAATGTGAGGAGAGAAAAAAGAATGATAAGTGAGTCGTGACAATAATTTGAAGTTTAAACCAAAGCTTTTCGAAGAGCTACGGATATTAGGTTATAGTAGTAGTAGAGATTCCTAATTAATATCAAATAGTGATGAAATCTAAACAGTTTTAGTTTCTTAAGAGATAAGTATAACAAGTAAAGATATTTAGTGGGAGAGCTAACACCTCTACAATCTCTTCTACAAAGAGAATTTATTAACAAATAAATGAGATTTAAATGAATATTATTAATTAGGAGTGGGGTCTACAACTCAATAATTTATGAGATCGAGGAGAGAGGATAGGTGTCACATGGCAACAACTTGAAGCTCAAATAGAAGCTTGTGAGGGGTGCCACGTGGAACCAACTGGCATATAGTATTACTATAGATTTGTGTATGTGGGAACTAGTGCTAACCCTCGTGAAAAGAGTTGGGACCCAATTGCGATTGAACTTGAGAGTTCAATCAAATCCACAGATCAACATGTATCCCTTCTAACTTTAGTTTTAACTATGGTCAAGATTCACTTATTCTTAAGTTCAACAATTTAACCTTGGTTTTAGAAATTTTTTTTAAAAATTAACCATAAGTGTTAAGACTACTTAACCAAAGCCAAATACGGCAATTAAAGGGCTATGTGAATGTGATCCCGATTTCAATTGCAGTCAGACAGGATCCATCTCTCGTGAAAAAAGTTGTGTACATGGGAATTAGAGCCAACCCACGTAAAAGTGTCTGCAGGAAATAAAATCAACTATATACAGCCCTCTTTTTGAAAATGTCTGCAGAAGTAATATCAACTATATACAGCCCTCTTTTTGAGGGTTGTGTCCGTGATGTGCTTTGTTACACTAGGGTGTGTGTTGTGTACTTTATATATATTTATAAAAAAAAGGGAGTTGGGATCACAATCAATGTGTGTTGTGTACTCTATATATATTTATAAAAAAACGGAGTTGGGATCACAATCAATCGTGATAGGACTTGGGAGAGTTTAGTCGCACTCCTAGGTCAACATGTATCCATTTTAATCCTTATTAACCGTAAATTAAGATTTACTAACCTTTAGGGTTCAAAATTCTATCCATGGTTTTTAAAAAAATATTAAAATAATATTACCCTTAAAGGTTAAAAGTTGTTAACCATTAAAGGGGCTTTGTGTCGATTGGACATGATGTAGATTCTCAATGAAGGGGGGTTTCCCAAAATAGGCCTCATTTTTGCCTATTTTATCCAAATATGCTTTTATCATTCAAAATAATATTTTTAGGCTTAGGCACGTACAAGCCTCACAAGTGCTGAGACTTAAGCTTAAATGTACCAAAATATACTCATGTTCTCTCCGTACAAGAAAGGAGACATTATTTTCTCTTACCTTTCACGTTCTGTCTGCATAAGGTTTGAAAATGAGGGACTCCTTTCTTCACAAACCTAGTCACTCTCTTGCTCGTTGGACTCGATTCATCGATATAAAGGTAAGGGTTCGATCTCATCTTCCTTAATACTATAGTCTCAACATTCACTAACTCCATACTAATCTTTTCTTTGGTTTTTCAATTTTATCTTTTAAGGTGTTTTTTCGTTATAGGTTTTGTTAGATTTTTTGCTCTGATCTCCGTTTTATATTTTTTTGGAGATTTTCGATTTTTATTCCACTCCCGCGCTGTAAATTTTTATTCACAATATCGATCAATCGATCATATTTGGAAACATCAATTAATACCATAATTATTATTAGTTGATCAATATGCCAGATTGATCAATCGATATGTATATTGATTAATCGATATACTAGATCGATTAGTCAATCTAGGATATCGATTGATAATATTACATATCGATCAAACGATAATAAACACGAACAATCTTTTTGGTATATTGATTGATCGATATTACATATTGATTGATCGATCTCGCTTAACATATCATTTGATCAAAATTATTTCATTCTTATTGTTGCTTCATTTCATAATATTTATTATATTAATGTTATTAAATGTGGGGGAAAAATACCTATTCTGACGTGTCCGATACCAAGTGTATGCCTCTGGTTAGGTGCAACACTTCTTGGTCCTTGAGATGGGTTTGTCGTGTGACCTACGAAGACACTCTGACGATCGAGTAAGAAAAACGATTGATGTGTGGGGATAGATGAAGAAGACGATACTTAAGTTACTGTGCAAATCGTTCGAACCACTTAAGAATGTTTCAAACCATTTAGGAATGGTTCGAATGGCTTGGGGAATGGATCAAACCATTTGCCCCATTTTCTGCTCTTTCTTCTACAATATACACTAACATAGCACCCAACACATATCAACAACATACTTATTTTACTTAAAGTAAATGAAATGAAAAGTTAAGAACATTTACTTAAATTTTTTTAATTAAAAGAAGAAAATACCCTCATTTGAATCCAATAAAAATACTTAAAAAAATAAAAATAAAATTCAAGTAAATGAAAATCTCATTTACCAGTTTTAAGTTAAAAACAAAAATCATGTCTGTTATAAAATTTTCGATAGTCTAGTAAACCACTCTATACATAATAATAAAATCTCATAAAATCACATATGTTTATTTAACACATAAACATTCATTTCCGAGAAAAATAATCTTAAAATTCGATGATTTATGTTTTTGGTAAAATCACTCCCTTCCTACAATTCCTATATTTAATTATTTTTAAATCAACTTAATTTAGCAAATGAACAAGACATCACATGTATGACACGAATATCAATAAATAAAATATAGGTCTCTATATTATCTGTTCAAGGTTAGTGAAGCGGGTGGATATGTCAACTATCACACCCTCTGAGGACTTGATTTTGTATCAAAGTTGTGGTGTGCTACACAACCATTGGGGCAAGCATTGCTTCCCAAGTAATTTTTTTTCCTTTTTGTTTCTTTATCAGTTTCGGACAAGCAATGAGTGAGAAGGATTTCGTTTCTGGTTTATCTTTTTATTTCTTTTCTCTTTGATTAAAGAAGAAACTAAGTTTCGAGAGGGTGAAAGTCTAGTGAGCAAGTTTTCAGACCATCTCCGGCAAAAAAAAAAGGTTATCAGACCATTCAAATACTTGTGATTTGATAAATGCTACTGCCTGCATATATAACAGATCATAGCAATTGGTTGCCAACCATGTGCTTGCATAAGCAGAGGCAGGTTAGTGACTCCATTTGGAAAAGGGGTCACAACCCTCTGTTCTTCTTCTTCTTCATATCATTACTTTGGAGAAACGAACGAAGACTCTGCAAATACCATCTCATTTTTGTTTTCAAAGATCTTTTGTATATAAATTTCTAACGTGGGTAACCATCAGTCAATTAGTGCTCGTGAATGGGGATATACTATATATGTTCTATAATTTAAGAGAACTTCTCTATTAATGAAACAAATTGCAACATAATTTGTATGGTCATGGATGTGTGTGTGCATGTTTATATGGATTTTTTTTTAAAACATAAAATTTCAGTTTTCTTTTGATTTTATTGTTCAAAGCAGAATTGTTAGAAGCAAGCACTGGAAGAAGCTGCAAATAAACTCTTTATTCACTGTAAATAATTTGGAAGAAATTTTTGAGGAAGCAAACAAACTCTTATTCTTCAAAGACAGTTTTGAGGATTGGGGAATCCCAATCCACTATTGAAAGTGACTTGCCAATACATCTGACTCTTCCTTTATTACTTAATTTCTTTCGAATAAATTTGTTACTACACTAACATAACATATCAATAGATTGCACCATTATTATTTTGTTTTTATATTTTAACATGTCAATCAATATTGGTAGACTTCAACTTTGATTAGTTTTGTTTTTTAACGATAGACTTCTTTGGGTGAAACAACTTTGGGTAGGCACTGATCTTCTCCAGACAGATAGGTAAGTTGTCAATGATTTACTCTCCAATATAATATAAATGACTTACTCTGCTATATATTGTGAAACAATATCAACTGTTCATTTTTTACAAATATCATTGACAACTTTTGGAACACAAATCAATACATTTTAAATCTTAATAAAGTGGTATTGCAAACTACTATCAAGAACATTAAGTTTAATTAAAAATTCTTGATTGAAGGTGGTCACTTAGTTATATATATTTTTAATATCAGTATTATATTTATTTTAAAGGTCATTATTGTTTTGCTTCACTCATATTTCACAAAATGTTTTTCTTACTTAAAATTCAATTATACAATGTATTGGTCCTCATCACCCTATGATTTATTCCTTTTCATAAGAATATTTTTTTAATATAACAAATTATCCACCCGTCAATTTTATGGCAAAGAGCTTGGTCACATTAATTCTCTTTTGTATATTTACTAACTAATTTTATTGTATATTTTCGTATTTGCATGCAATTGATTTTTGAAGCTTTACGTTTTACAAATCATTTAGATTTACCAAAATGAAACTGTTTAGGGAACATGCATATTACTAAGTTTATTTATCTATACTATTAATAGGGCTCAAACACTCTTTTATCCATTTTTAAAAATATTTGAGTTTAATTTTCTTTTATATAATAGTTTGTCAAATTTAATTGAGTTTTTAGTTTATATTTTTAGAAACTATAAATATGTTAAAAATGTGACCATATGGGATTCGATGTTAAATCAAAAAAGAAAATGATCTAATTGCATTTTTTTTATAAGAATTACGAAAATCAAGACCAAAATATATTTGGATAAGAATTAATCATTATGTTTTAGACAAATTTTATTATTTATTTAAATTTTTTAGTTCTTTTATTGTTAATACAATTGATTTGACCTAATATCTTTTCATACTATTAGTTTTTTTTTTTCTCTTTTTATATTATTATTTAATTTTTTTTTTTTAATTTTAATTTTTTCACTAGTGTTAGAGGAAAGCAAAGGCCTTGATGCCTCGTGCAGTTGGGCACACTTAAAAGATGGCTTTTAAGTAGGAGAAGAGCAAGCAGAGAAAATAGCAAGGAACCTAGCTTTTAAGGGTGTGGCCTTCAGTGGAGGATCCCCCAAGGGTACGAGTTGCAAAGAGCCCCAATGCCCAGCCAACTTCTGACCGTAGTGACTGTACTAATGTAGGTACATGACGCCGATACCAAAAAAAAAATGATAATCCTATGAACAAGGTAGAGAAAAACTTTCTTGCAAGAAATTTGCAAAATACAATACACTAGTCTAAAGATCAATTTCTTAATACATACCGGTAATTTGGACTTAATTGCAGGTAATTAAGTAGTATGAACCATGGAAAGAGAGATAAAATGTTTGGCAATAATTTTTAACAGAATAGCATGAGCACCACCTCTTTGTGTTGTGTCAGCATCAAGTCCATCAGAGGATGATTGGTCTCTTGGAGAGAATAACTCAACAAAGTACTTGTTCCGACTGCATGGATCCAATCTCAGAGTAGTGTGTTCTACTGAATACTTAAATCGCATGCTCTGTATCCGTAGCCTTCTTTGCCTGAGCGAAAAGTTGACATAAGTTTGATGTAACTAACAGGGACAGATAGTGATGTCTATTAAAATAGAACCAAAATTAAACTTGAAAGATGAAATTGCTTTACTTCTTTCTCCCAACTAGTGCGTACAGTAATGATCAAGAGAGATAGTACTTGCACAAAGAGCGCGCATATGATCCCCATCCATAGCCCCTGATTGCAACATTTCCGCAACCAACCAGTTTAAACAAAAACATAAGGATCATTTGTTCTAAGACGGGAAAAGAAAAAAAAAGAAAGGGAAGTAGGGGATCTAAGTACCTTTCCTCCAATATGCAAGACCAAGGCAAAGAAAACAGCAAAAGGGATTCCCACAAGGTAATAAGCTCCTAGATTGACGAATGCACCAATCTTCTGCCAACCACATCCTCTTACAATGCCTAAATTAAAAAGAACATCATTATTTATTACAGTCCATCGCAAACTTCAAATTGAATGAACTTCTATCACAGATAATGAATTTAATAATTATATGTTTCAAATCCCTTATTCAACTAATTATGTTAGAGGTATAAAAAGGGTTCAATATTTCAACTAAAAAGATGTTAGAAGGTATTGTCTTTAATGCTAGTTTAAACACTAGTATAGATGACTGATGGCTAAAGCTCAAACCTGAAAGCGCACATTGGATACCATCCAAGAAGTTAGACAGTGCAAGCAACGGCATCATGGTTGCAACATATTTCACCACTTCTTCTTCATTGCTAAACAAGTAACCCCAAGTGCGACGAAACAAAATCATGGTCAGTCCCAGAAACAAACCGCCTATAGTGGCCATGAATATCACGACACATACTGCTAAGAGCGCAGCTTGTGATCGCCCAGCACCCAGTTCATTTGAAACCCTCGTACTGGAAGAGGAAAACAATAAATGTGTTTCAAGATCTAGACAATATACGGGCCTTCCAAAAAAAAAAAAAAAGGATAATATACTTATAAAGGAGCAAGAAATACCAAAGCCGTTCAAATTAACTGACCTTCCAGAACTACCTAGACCAAAGGAGATATTAAACGATAATGCACATGTGTTGAGGCTGCAGAAATGGATGAGTTAATAATGAAGGATGAAAGTTTGAAATCAAATAAAGAAATTAGTATTGGGTGATTTTTAAGAGCCACAAGTAATTGGCTGTATTATTGTAACTGATAAAATTCGTAAAATCAACCTAGCGTTGGAGAACGAGCTCGTTTTTGTTGTTTTGTTCACGAAAGTGACACGTGGACACGAGTTGGGGTCACGTGCTTAAAATAGAGGGATTACACGTTGTCTGATGCACAACGTTCCCGTTGTGCGCATTACGACGTCTTTGTTCTCTTGTAGAACAACGCTTCCGTTCTGGCTTGACAACGTGCTCGTTGTTTGAAGCACAACGTAACCGTTGTACTCTTGACACCGTCTTTGTCGTTACATGAACAACGAGTCTGTTGTCTCATTGACAACGATGTCGTGCTGTGTTTTAAGACATCTACACCGTAACTGAGCTCGAGTCAACAACGAGACCGACTCGTAGGAGGAAGTGATCAGGAGGCGATCCATAATTCCGACATGTGTGCCGAATGTGCCGTTTTGTGCCGAAAGCACTGTCTTGGCATTTAATGCTGGTCACTTCTGCGTACTGTCCGATCCCGTCCGATTGGACTCATAGGAGGGTCTCACGTGTGATGCAACCGGCGGCAGATATGTCTGGTATATTTGGCAATGAGTGCAAAACACGTGGTATGGACACCTATGGCCATCCATGGTCATCGATGGCCATACCAACCTTACCCTATAAATACCCCATGATTTTTAGTGCTTGAGGACACGTTTTATCACGTTTTTGGCCATACTTCAGAGCATACTTGTCCAGTGCTTCCCAGTGCCTTGCGTAACTTTCAGTGCCTATTTCAGTGTTTACTGTTGTGAGGGGAAATTACCGAAAGGACACGCGTCAGCAGCAGCTCCTCCTAAGGTCTGGTATACCGGTAGAAGGTTGGAGTAGAGGGTGTGATACCCTGACCTGTACTCCGATGATAAAGTCAGTAGGTGTAGAAGAAGATGAACAGTAAGAAAATGCGAAGAGTTTGAAGGTCTTAGCTCTCAAAAAAAATTGCCCCCTTCATACTGTTTTTCACCGGTTTTTATAGGCCACCTTTGCCATGGCCATGGGCACCCATTGATGTCCATGAATCCCTCAAATCTATGATGTGTACTTCAGTAATCATTTTAGATAAATCTCCCGGTCATTCGTACTGCACGTGTATCTGCACACAAAAGAGAGTAGACAAAGAGTAGGAACTCGTCCGAGGTGACTGGCATTAAATGACATTTAATGCTGCATTTAATGCTAAGGCAGTATTTCCCACCTACCATGGTAGAGGTAGGATCTGTCCCAGGCGACTGGGCAGTAATGCCGTATCTCATCACGTGATGGGATACGGGATCGTCGTCCATGGGACCACGAGCCCGTCGTCAGAATGAGGACGAGATCGTCGTCCATGCGACCACGGATCCGTCGCCAGAATGAGGACGGAGTTGTCGTCCATGCGACCACGGGTCCGTCGTCAGAATGAGGACGGGACCGTCGTCCATGAGACCACGGGTCCGTGATCAGAACGAGGACGGGATCGTCGTCCATACGACAACGGATCCGTCGTCGAAGAGACGACGGAAATGAGCTCAAACGATAACACCACACCGAGGACAAGCTCGTTCTGACCATACTTAGGTTTTTACGAAATTTACCCATTACAAATTGCCCCTTTATGATACTTTGAACGTGGTTCAGAGTGTCATAAATATAGCGAAACGACGGAGGAGAAGATACAGCTAACCTCAGAATGACGATAGGTCACATACTCTGTACGCGAAGACGTAGCGTCGTGCCAACTGTATTGCGCATGCCGAAACGTCATACCTCATAAATGCTTGGCAGGCTGTCATTATTAACTTTCGGACGATTCGTTTTCCCGACGGTTATTTAACTCGGTAAATAGACCATCCTGCCCTTCACGTTGTCTGCATGTGTGGACACGCGTACGGTACAGATCGAGGTCATTATCGTCCTTAGAGTTAGGGACAGGTCTATAAGTACTGAAGGCCTGGTACTTCATCTTCCTCATTTGAATTCTTGCCTTCTGTTACTCTGCCGGAATTTCTTCTCACCGACGATCTGCTGTCCTGCTCTTCTTTCTTCTCCGGCTGTGCCTTTTGCTCCCTAAATACATTTTTCGGTAAGATCCTTCTCTTTTCCTTTTGTTCTGTGGTCGTTTTCCCTATATTTTTCCTTTTCTCCTTTTCTGCTACCATGTCTGCCGAAATAGTTAGGATAGACAGTGCCGATGAGGCCAGTTGTTCAGGCAGTGCCCCTCACGGTGTTATCACCGGTGCTCCCTCATCCAAACCCAAACCAGTTGTCAGATACGCACTTGACCATTACAGAACCCTCTTCCAAATTCCCCCTCATGTCCACATTCATTTCGGGGAAGAAGACGTTCTTCCTGACCATCGTTCTTCCTGTACTATTGTCTACCTCGCTCAGTTTGAGGCTGGGCTTCGATTTCCCCTATCTCCCGTCACGGACTCCGTCTTGTCCGCCCTTCAAATTGCCCTGGGGCAAATGCACCCGAAGTTCTACAAATACATGTCTCTGATGGAAAAGTTCAACAGAGACGGGTATAATGTAGAAGCCAGGCACGTCTTCCACTTCCGCTACTTCGTGAAGTGTCCCGGGGTTGTTGAGAAGGGAAAGAAGACGTACTTCACCTGGAGGCAAAAATCCAGAGTTCCCGATATCATCTTACACCTCCCCGACGTGGAACGGGACTGGAAGGAGATGCCTTTCGTGGTCTCTGGAGCTTGGAGGGCGGAGACTGCCCGTCCTGTTCCCCACGAATTTACCTCAGGTCTGTTATTTTTCAGTCGTTCTCCGTTGTCGGTTCTGACAACGTACTCCCGTTACACGGCTAATAATGTTTCGCTTTTTCTGCAGAGGCTTCTAAGACACATTTCTCCGACCTTTCCGCGGAAGAAGAGTACGCGCTTCGGAGGATTCGCAGTGATAAGGGCGACGCTTATGTCACCTGGAAGCCGTCCTCAGCTCGAAAGACAGGGTCCGCTGTAGGAGCGGGGACCTCACCTAAAAAGTCTCGTCGACAAGCTCGTCCACCGTCACAGAGTCCGCTCGGACCGACAGCTGTCCCTGACGAGGAGATAGACGAAGACATGGCTGACCAACTTCCACCTCGATCTTCACAGGCTCCGGCCTTGACTCGTCCTCCCCGTCCTTCTCGTCCATCCGCAGCGGATAAGAGGGCGGAGAAACGAGTGAGGGTTGAAGCTCTCAAAACGCTGAAAGCGAAGAAAGCTCGGCGAGAAGCGGAGCACGATCAACGGGTCCGAGAACGGGAATCGGCCGGGATGTCATCTACCCCAGCCGCAACATTCGGCGAGGGGAGTAGTGCCCCCGTGGAGGAGCCTCCAATTGCCTACACCGGCTCTCCCGTGGATGTCGTAGCCGCTTCGTCTACCGTGGCAGAGACGGCTGCCCCCGTGATTGTCCCGGCTTCTACTTCCTCTTCAGCCGCAAACGTGGCTTCTTCTTCTGCTTCTCCGCCTTCTGCCCCTCCTCGCGGGAGGAACACCATGGGAGGCCCCGCTGAACTGTGGAATCCCGTCTTCCGCAGAGGGTACACTCGTCCTACCGTCGTCCATTCGGCGATGGACCACGATTCCATTGCCACATCGATGATGCTGGCGATGAGGCTCCCAGCGGATATAGCCGCAACGAGAGACATGCACTAGATGGGGATGTTCAGTGCCGCGAGTCGAGCTGTTGCCACGGTACGTTTTTTTTTTTTTTTTTTTTAATATCTTTCTTTCTCTTCCTTTTTTTGTTTTTTAGTTGGGCAACATGCTCGCCGGGATGTACGAGGTTACAGCCGAAAACAGGCGTACCTCTAATGGGCTGAGGGACAAAGTCCTTGACTTGGAGAGAAGGGGGGCCGAGGACGTGAAACGGCTCAACCACGAGCTGATGTCCATCAAAGCTGACTTGCGGTCTGCCAAAAGCACGATTGCCACGGCCGTCAAACAACGGGACAAAGCTCGGGACGAGACCCGTAAGGCAATGGAAGGAGAGAAGGCGGCGATGGAACAGGCCGAGAAATCCGTCCTTCGGATCAGCGAGATGGACGAGATCGTGAACACTCTCCGTCAACGGCTAGAGGCGACCGAGGCCGAGAAGGCAGCATTGGCCCAACAGCTTGAGGAGGTCGCGGTCGTGAGGGAAAAGGAAGTTGAAGCCGCCAAGGAGGCTTTAACGGAGTCTCTTCGTGCCCACTTCCAGACGGAGATGGAACGGCTGATCACCGAAGATCGGGTCGAGACGGAGAGAGAACTGATGAACGAGCTCTGAGAATCGGGACGACTGGTAGAGTCTCCCCAGCAGTCGAAGGACGAGGTCACTCGTTCTGAGGCCATGGGCATGGAGGTCCGGCTCGATGAAGAGCCCGAAGTACAAGGAGGGGGGCAACCCTCATCATCTACCGGACCATCTCTCGTTCCTCCCGAGGTCCCAGCTGAAGCCGTTCCTGCCGAGCCCGCCATTGCTGCCGACATCGCTCCGGTCGTTCCTGATGACGCGGTCGTAGTCGTTGACGAAGACTGATCCTTCCTCCTTCCTATCTCTTTCTTTTCAATTTTGTATCAGCTGTACTCATGTTTGTCCCTTGTCCGTAAAGATTTCATATATCTATTCTCCTTTTATGATCAGTGTGTTGCAACCGATTGATTCGGAATGGTTATCTCGTTCAAATAAAACAAATAGCACGTAAGTAACTCGTAGTTGGATATAAATCTCATAACGAATATAATTCACCATATCACTCTAATAACGGGTTGTTAAAGACATAGATTAACACTACGGACGTAATTTCACAAAAAGTCCATTTCATAAAGACGAACTTATGGTAACTCGTGGTGGGACACCATGTTCAGAGGACATTCCATTAGTATAAGCCGCCAAGATGCTCAGATGACAATTCCTTTGTATGAACCACCTGTGTCCCGTGGTGAGTACCCTGTTCGCGTGAAATGTACTCGCCGTGGTAACTCGTGGTGGGACACCATGCTCAGAGGACATTCCATTAGTATAAGCCGCCAAGATGCTCAGATGGCAATTCCTTTGTATGAGCCACCTGTGTCCCGTGGTGAGTACCCTGTGCGAGTGAAATGCACCCGTCGTGGTAATACATCTAGACCATTTTACCAAGTAATGAAGATATAAATAAAACGATTGATCACATGTTCATCTCAAATGTTCATAACGCACAACTTTATTGAAAAAATTGTTTTAAATTCATCATGTTCCACGACTTTTGAATTACATTACCTTGTAGGTCTTTAAGGTAGTACACCCCGGGACTCCCGACACGGTCCACGATGTATGGCCCTTCCCAGTTGGGACCCAGCTTTCCGCTGTTGACTTATCGTGTATTTTGGAAGACTTTTCGAAGAACGAGATCTCCGACTTGAAGTGTCTTTTTCCGTACTTTCTTGTTGTACGCCTTTCGTAGTTGTTGCTGATAACGTTTCATCTGAATGCTGGCGTCTTCCCGCTTTTCTTCCAGCAAGTCTAACTGAATAGCCATTAATTCGACGTTTTTGTCTTCCTCTCCGTGCTTCTTTCGGGAACGTGTCGTTGGCAGGCAGACTTCGATGGGAATAACAGCTTCTGCCCCGTATGCCAAAGAGAACGGGGTCTCGTTCGTAGGACTCCGTGGTGTTGTCCTGTATCCCCACAACGCATTATGTAATTCGCTGGTCCACTTTCCCTTGGAATCTTCCAGCCTTCTCTTGAGGGCATTCAAAATGTTCTTGTTCGCTGCTTCGGCAAGGCCATTCCCCTGAGGATAATAAGGAGAAGAGAAGATATGCTTGATTTTCAACTCTCGGCAAAAGTCGGCAATGAGTTTTCCCGTGAACTGTTTCCCGTTATCAGAAATGATGGATTGCGGAATACCGAATCTACAGACAATATGTTCCCACAAAAACTTCTTCACTTCTTGTTCTCTAATACGCGCAAGTGGAACAGCCTCGATCCACCGGGAGAAGTAATCCGTGGCCACCAGCAGAAAAATTAGATTACCGGGAGCCTTGGGAAAGGGTCCTACGATGTCAAGTCCCCAACGAGCGAAAGGCCAAGGTTGAGATATGACGTTGAGTTCCTGAGCGGGGGCATGAATTAACTTTGCATGACGCTGACACTGGCTGCATTTTTGTACGTATTTCTGTGCGTCGGCTTGCATGTATGGCCAAAAATATCCTTGCCCCAGAGCACGATGAGCGATAGTCCGTCCTCCCGAATGGATGCCGCAAATCCCCTCGTGGAGCTCGGCCAAAATCCTCTCTACGTCTTCAGGATGCACGCATGTCAAAAGGAGTCCTCCAAAGGATTTACGGTACAGTTCCCCGTCCACAAGGGTATAACGGGGAGCTTTATATTGTATTCGTCTTGCTTCCTTTGCATCAGAGGGGAGAATTCCATTCTTCAAATAAATAACTATGCCCGTCATCCAGCTCGGCACTTGACTTACAGATAACACCGTGCGTTGCGCTTGCAGTTCAATAAAGGGGTATTCTTTATACTCCACGAGGATTGTCTTGGGCTCATCAGTTTGCATCATCGAGGCGAGATAGGCCAATGCATCAGCATGCCTGTTATCGTCCCTTCGGACATGTTTAATCTCGATGACATCAAAGGCCTTTCGTTGTTCTTGTAAAAGTGCAGCGTAGCGTCTCATCCGCTCATCTCGACATTCATAGGTACCGTTGATCTGGTTCACCACGAGCTGTGAATCACAGAACACTCGGAGTTTAGAAATTCCCAACTCTTGGGCACTCTGCAACCCAAGTATTAACGCTTCATATTCAGCTTCATTATTGGAGGCAGCATAACCAAGGCGCATCAACTTCTGCACTTTAACATGATCTGGATTGACAAGAACTGCACCGAGTCCTGAACCGTTGACATTAGACGACCCATCCACGTACAAGACCCAATCGCACCACGCCGTCAGTTTCGTTCCTTCTCCTGCCTCGTCTTCCACAACGGGATTCTCCTTCGCGTCGTCTGGGAGCTCATGACGGTCGGGCTCTTCCGAAGTTTCAGCCTCCTCCACGGGGAAATCGGCTAGGAAGCTTGCAACAGCCTGTCCCTTCTCTGCGGTTCGGGCTTGATATTGGATATCGAATTCGCTGAGCGCCACTGCCCACTTGGACATGCGTCCCGCGGTTTCAGGTCGCCCCAACACAGTTTTCAAAGGGTACGTGGTGATGACGACGATGGTATGTGCCTGAAAATAAGGACGTAACTTCTCAGCGGAAAAGACAAGAGCCAGGCATACCTTTTCCAATCCGCTATAGTTGGATTCTGCCTTGTGGAATGTTTTGCTGACGAAATAAACAGGCTTCTCTACGCCGTCGTGATTTCTGAGCAGCACGGAACCAATGGCTCGTTCCGAGACGGAGAGATAGAGGTACAACACTTCACCAGGTTCAGGCACAGAGAGGATCAGAGCGGAGCCTAGATACGTCTTCAAGGCGGCGAAAGATTGGGAACACTCCTCTGTCCATCTGAAGACGGAATCCTTTCTCAACAACTCGAACAGAGGTCTACAACGGTCAGAAGATTTTGATATAAACCGGTTGAGAGCGGCAATTCGTCCTGTTAGTTTTTGAACTTCTTTCCTCGTCTTCGGCTCCGGCATATCTATCAGAGCACGGATTTGCGTGGGATTCGCCTCGATGCCCCGTTGACTGACGAGATAACCAAGGAATTTGCCCGAGGCGACGCCGAATGTACATTTCTCAGGATTTAATTTCAGGTTGAAAGTGTGCAAAATAGAGAACGGCTCCGCCAAGTCGGCTACAAGAGAGACCCGAGTTCGGCTTTTCACAACGATATCGTCAATATACACTTCCACCGATTTACCGAGCAAGGGTCCAAACATCAGATTCATCAACCGTTGATAAGTGGCCCCGGTATTCTTCAGGCCAAAGGGCATGAACCGGTAACAGAACAGGCCACGCTCCGTTATGAAGGCCGTCTTCTCTTGATCGTCCTCCGCTAAGAGGATTTGATTGTAACCCGAATACCCGTCCATGAAGCTCAACATCTCGTGACCCGTGGTTGCCGTGATAAGTCTATCGATTCTGGGAACTGGGAAGAAGTCCTTTGGGCAAGCTTTATTAACATTAGTGAAATCAATACAGACTCTGACTTTCCCATTCTTCTTCGGAACAGCTACCACATTGGGTATCCACTCCGGATATTGGACCTCACGAATGAACCCGTACCGAATTAACTTGTCGATCTCTTCATTGACGGCTTCATGGTACGCCGGAGCAAGTCTTCGAGGCTTCTGTTTAACAGGATTGACTACGGGATCAACGTTGAGATGGTGACAGATGATTTCAGGACAGATACCCGTCATGTCCTCGTGGGACCAAGCGAAAACATCCAGATTCATCCTCAGAAAATTTATCAACTCCCGCTCTTCGTCCGTCGTCAAACAGGTTCCAATTTGTAGCGTCCTTGGCTCGTTCTCCGTCCCCAAGTTGACAGGTTTTGTGGGTTCAACAGAATGGTTCGTCAGCGATTCACCCGGGTTCTCCTCTTCCACGGACCTGACCTGTAATTGCTATTTGAGTGGGTCGGGTGAGGCATAATCACACTTTTGTGACGCCAGCTGATCTCCTCGTATTTCACTTGGTCCGTCAGGAGTAGGGAATTTCAGTACTTGATAATAGGAAGACGGAACAGCTCTCATTTCATGAGTCCACCATCGCCCCAAGATGACATTGTATGGGGACGGCGCATCGATAATGGAGAATCGGGTGGACAGAGTGATAGGTCCAGCTTTGACCGGTAGGACGACTTCTCCTAAGGGTTGCATCGAGCTTCCTTCGAATCCTACCAAGGGGTTCTGTGCAGGGACGAGAACCGCCGGGCCTAACCCCATCTTTGCGAAAGCATGGAGATACAGGATATCTGCTCCACTTCCAGGGTCAACGAGCACTCGCCTGATATCGAAATCGCCAATTCGCATAGTCAAGACAAGAGCATCGTAGTGAGGCCTGACCACAGTTGTCATGTCTTGATTAGTGAACGAGAGGGCTTGCTCGGTTTCTCTTGCCGTCGATCGCACTTGGCAAACTTTTGCCACGTGCGATAACTTCCTTGCCTTCGCACGGTACTGTTGTTCGATGTCTTCCTCCGGTACTCGAGCGCGATGGATGACATTTATAACTCCCTTCGGAGCTTCTCCGCCTCGGCCCATATGACCGGATGGCTCCCCCTCGTGAGATCGAATGGACGGATCCGTAATATGCTCTTCTTCTCTTCCAGTGTCCACATACTCTCCCAGATACCCTTCACGGACTAATCTCTCCAGGTATTCTCTCAGAATGCGACAACGATTTGTAAGGTGCCCGTGACACTTGTGGTACTGGCAATACTCATGCGCCCTGGGTCCCGAGGTGACATCACGAACGGTCCGTGCTGGCCATTCGAAGTATGGTTTGTCTTCCATTGTCTTCATGATCGTCACCGAGCTCGCTGAGAAGTTGACTTGACCTCCGCGAGATGCAAAAGGACGTCTCTCTGCTGCTTGATTCTCCCTCTCCTTGTAATGCCCGGGTTCCTCTCGTCTCTGATAGGCACGGTCGTCCCGCCGTTGGAAGTTGGAACGTAGATCCGTCCTCCTTGTTGAGTCTACGTCTTGGCGGACTCCCAACGAGAGTCGGTTCGGTTCTCCCCGTCGTTCAACGTACACCACTTTTTCCTGTCGTGCGCGTCTTTGTGGTTCCTCGACGCTGGAGGATGATTCATACTTTGGTCTTTTCCCTCTCTTCGAGGAGGGTTTGCTTCCCCACTCCACGGCATCTACCCCTCGTGCTCTGGGTCTCGTCGTTGCTGCAATATCTTCCTCCATCCTCCCGTACTTAGAGGCACGAACTATCAACTCGTCCATCTTGATTGGACAGTCAAGGGCAAGAGATTCGCAGAGCTTAGAACTCTTGGGTATGGCATTCTTGAAGGCCGCTATGCAAGTGCAGTCCTCGATCTTATCGATGTTAGAGACTTCATCGGTAAACCGCTGAATAAAATCTCTAAGGGGTTCCGCCGATTTCATTCTCATGGCGAAGAGTGAATCTGCGCCAGCTTTCTTCTTCTTGTTAATGATATACTGGTCAATGAAAACTGACCGGAGATCAGTCATACACCTGATCGACCCCGCGGGTAGATTACGGAACCATCTCGCAGCCGCTCCAGTCAGGCTGCTAGGGAAGGCTTTACAGAGGAGATTATCGTCCGGGTTACGGACAGCCATGGAATTTTTGAAGTCAGTCAAGTGGTCAATAGGATCTCTCCTCCCATCGAACTTAACAAAGTTCGGTACCGTGAACTTTGATGGGGTATAAGATTCGACGATCTCCTTGGAGAAAGGGGACGTCTCCTCCTCGTCCTTGTACTTCTGAGCGTATTGATCGAGAGAGGCCCCGCTCGTCGTTCCTCTGACTCGAGCATTGATCAGGGCTTCCATGTCCTTGAGGGTTAAGCCCGTCTTCAACCTGTCATTGTTGACTCCAAGATCTCGTTGTTCGGCACGAGCACCAAGAGAACGAGGATAGGCAGTTTCGGCAGTAGAAGGAGCGAGAGTGAATCTTCTCTCCAGATTCTCTGGTGCAGACGGCGAGATCGGGACTGTTGCTCTGGGAGGAGGGGAAGGAGGGAAATTTAGTTTACGAGCCACAGAACCCCCTCTAGGAGATTCGTCATCGATCTCCAAGTTACCGTGCTCCAAAACATCAAGCCGCTCCTGCAGTGACTGTTGCTAGCTGACTATCTGGGCCAGAGTGGCCTGTTGTTGTTGTAATAGTAACAAGATGGGATCAGGTATGGTCGTGGGCCTCTTTGGTTGCCTGGAAGATTGGCCTGAAGCGAATGTTTGCATGGTGGAAGGGGTGCAGGTAAGGGCTTGAGGGGGCTGATTTTCGATGATAGACTGAGGAGTTTGGTCTGCCATGCCGACCGAGAGAGGTGGTGTGAGCAAATGGTGAGTTCGGCTAAGATTTCCCACAGACGGCGCCAATTTTGTGAGGGGAAATTACCGAAAGGACACGAGTCAGCAGCAGCTCCTCCTAAGGTCTGGTATACCGGTAGAAGGTTGGAGTAGAGGGTGTGATACCCTGACCTGTACTCCGATGATAAAGTCAGTAGGTGTAGAAGAAGATGAACAGTAAGAAAATGCGAAGAGTTTGAAGGTCTTAGCTCTCAAAAAAAATTGCCCCCTTCATACTGTTTTTCACCGGTTTTTATAGGCCACCTTTGCCATGGCCATGGGCACCCATTGATGTCCATGAATCCCTCAAATCTATGATGTGTACTTCAGTAATCATTTTAGATAGATCTCCCGGTCATTCGTACTGCACGTGTATCTGCACACAAAAGAGAGTAGACAAAGAGTAGGAACTCGTCCGAGGTGACTGGCATTAAATGACATTTAATGCTGCATTTAATGCTAAGGCAGTATTTCCCACCTACCATGGTAGAGGTAGGATCTGTCCCAGGCGACTGGGCAGTAATGCCGTATCTCATCACGTGATGGGATACGGGATCGTCGTCCATGGGACCACGAGCCCGTCGTCAGAATGAGGACGAGATCGTCGTCCATGCGACCACGGATCCGTCGCCAGAATGAGGACGGAGTCGTCGTCCATTCGACCACGGGTCCGTCGTCAGAATGAGGACGGGACCGTCGTCCATGAGACCATGGGTCCGTGATCAGAACGAGGACGGGATCGTCGTCCATACGACAACGGATCCGTCGTCGAAGAGACGACGGAAATGAGCTCAAACGATAACACCACACCGAGGACAAGCTCGTTCTGACCATACTTAGGTTTTTACGAAATTTACCCATTACAACTGTTCATCATCTTCTACATCTACTTACTTTACCATCGGAGTACAGGTCAGGGTGCCACACCCTCCACTCCAACCTTCTACTGGTAAACCAGAGCGTGGGAGGAGCTGTAGCTGACGCGTGTCCTTTCCGGTAAATTTTCCCTCACAAAATTGGCACCGTCTATGGGAATTAATAAACGAACCCCCCTTTGCTCTTTGTGATTTTGGCTGATCAGTCATCGGTGTTCGGGCGTGAGGATCAAACCCCTCAGGCCACTTCTTTTGTACCTTCTGTCGTGCACATCCCTGGGGTCAGTCCTTCGTCTGGGCAACCAGAGAGGACCGTGCCTCCTCCTGTCAAACTTTCTGTTTCTGATCGCATTTTGGCGATGTTGCAAAAGCAGCAGTCTGCTCTGGATCAGATCACTAGACAGCAGCAGTTGATGCAGGAGAGGCTGGAGGCATTCGAGCATAGCAGGCTCGAGGTGGATGAGGTACCACAGCAGAGGTTTTCTGTGAGACGTCAGCTTGACGTCTCTTCTTCTCCTTCTGCACCGGAGAACCGTGAAACCAGGTTTGTGCTTCTTCCTACTGAAGGGGATGTAAGGCAGCCTCAGGTTTGGGCAGAGCAGAGTATTCCTTCAGATCGTGTGGATTTTCGAGAAGGGGCAGGGCGAGAAGACTTGAGAGGGGGTACCGGAGGTGCAGACATCTAGAAGACTTGGGTGACTGCCAAGGAGGTGGAGGCTTTGAACGGTGCTCGTGTTAAGAGCATGAAGGGAGGGATTCCTGACCACTTTGCTCAGTTAGCAAAGGACAACGTTGAGAACTCTCATTTCACGGACGCCATCAATCAGTCATATACTTCTTCTAAGTTTATAACTCCGATCTTCCCCATGTACACTGGAAAGACGGATCCGGAGGAGCATTTGTTTGATTTCAAACATGCGATGGCTGTTCGCAATCCAGATAATGACCTGTATTGCAAAGCTTTTCCCAACAGCCTGTCTGGGGCAGCGTCGAAGTGGTTTCGGAACTTGCCTCCTGGTTCCATCAGTAATTTCTCAGAGCTCAGGTCAACTTTTATTGATCGTTTCATTATCAATAAGAAGAAGAAAGCAGGTGCAGATACTCTCTTCTCTTTGAGGATGAAGCCGGCCGAATCCTTGAAGGACTTTATTTCGCGTTTCACTGACGAAGTCCACAACATTGATAAGGTCGACGAAGCAAGCTGTATCGCTGCTTTTAAGAATGTAATCCCTAAGCATTCCGAGCTCTACAAGTCCTTGGCTCTTGACTATCCTATCAAGATGGACAAGATGATGGTTTGTGCCACCAAGTACGGAAGGTATGAGGAGGACGTATCCGTTGTGCCGGTGCCGAAGCCCAGGACGAGAGTGGTGGATGTCGTGGAGAGGACACACCGATCTTTGAAGAGGAAGGAGAAGAAGCAGAGGTACGAGTCTTCATCATCTGAGGACTCGCCACCAAGGAAGCAGAAGGAGAGAGTAGTCTATGTGACTCAACGGGATCAGCCGGTTCGGCGTCCGTTTGAAGGAAATTTTAATCAGCAACAGAGTAGGACGGAGAGACGTCCTAATGACCAGCAACAGGCGAGGCAGCAGTATCAGCCACGCCAGGTGCAGCCTCAAGTACAGCATGAGAGAGGCGTGCAACCTAATGAGAGGCGACCTTTTGCAGATCGAGCACCGCCTATCAATTTCACAGTTAGCCCGACGACCATCATGAGGTCAATGGAGGATCAGGCGTACTTCGAGTGGCCGGCGAGGGCTGTGCAGGATATTACATCGGGACCCCGGGTGCATGAGTATTGTCATTATCACAAATGCCGTGGTCATCTGACCAACCGATGTCGTATTCTGAGGGAGTACTTGGAGAGGCTGGTTCAGGAAGGGTACTTGGGAGAGTATCTTGCTTCTGGCAACGGCGGCATGGAGCAAGCCAGGGAGCCGGTGTCCCAGTCTCGTGGAGGAGAACCTGCCAGTAATCCAAGTATCAGTGGGGGAGCTTCCTTGGGTACGATCAATGTCATTTGCCGAGTGCAAGCGCCGGAAGCAGATGTGGAGAGGAACTTTAGGGCGAAGGCCAGGAAGCTATCTCATGATGCTGCAGTGTGTCAGGTGCAGGTGCCTAGCAGAAGCGTTGAGCAGGCACTTACTTTCACTGATCGAGATCTGGCAGCAGTGATCCGACCTCACTATGATGCTCTTGTTCTCACCATGAGAATAAGAGATTTCGACATCAAGAGAGTGCTCGTGGATTCCGGGAGTGGAGCAGACATCTTGTATCTTCATGCTTTCACCCAGATGAAGCTGGATCCTTCCGTTCTCATCCCTGCTCAGACTCCACTGTTCGGATTTGATGGCAGCTCGATGAAGCCTGTAGGCGACGTTGTCTTACCCGTTGTGGCTGGACCCGTTGTCCTTCAGACCAGGTTCTCCGTTCTGGATGCGCCATCACCATACAATGCCATCTTGGGTCGTTGGTGGACCCATGAGATGAAGGCTGTTCCGTCCTCGTACTACCAGGTGTTGAAATATCCAACGCAGGACGGGCCTCAGGAGATCAAGGGTGATCAGTTGGCATTGCAGAAGTGCGATTTTCCTGCTTCCGTTGTGCCTTCATAGCAGTTACAGGTCGTTTCCGTTGTGGAAGAGAGCTCGGAAACATCGTTGTGCAGACCTTCCGTTGAGCCCACGAAAGCTGTCAATTTGGGAACGGAAGAAGAGCCAAAGGTGTTGCAGGTCGGGACGAGTTTGACAGCGGAGGAAGAGCTCGAGTTGCTGACTTTCCTTAGGCAAAACCTTGATGTCTTTGCATGGTCTCACAAAGACATGACTGGCATCGATCCGAGTGTTATCTGTCATCACCTCAATGTTGATCCTGCTATCCCTCCAGTCAAGCAAAAACTTCGGAGGCTTGCTCCAGCTTATCATGATGCAGTGAACGAGGAGATTGACAAGCTGATTCAGTTCGGGTTCATTCAGGAGGTGCAGTACCCTGATTGGATAGCCAATGTTGTGGCTGTGCCTAAGAAGAACGGGAAGGTGAGAGTTTGTATTGACTTCACTGGTGTCAATAAGGCCTGCCCCAAGGACTTTTTTCTCATGCCAAGGATAGACAGGCTCATCAACGCCACTGCTGGCCACGAGATGTTATCCTTCATGGATGGTTATTCAGGCTATAACCAGATCCTCCTGGCGGAAGCAGACCGAGAGAAGACCACCTTCATAATGGAGCGGGGCTTGTTCTGTTATCGAGTGATGCCTTTTGGCTTGAAGAATGCAGGTGCCACCTATCAACGTCTTATGAATCTCATGTTTGGGTCACTTACTTGCAAAACGGTTGAAGTTTACATCGATGATATTGTGAGCATGGGATTTTCCAACCCACTTTCACAATTATATGTTTTGACTTGAGTCACCACCTATTCATTCTTAGGGATAGGTCTCGGGTATTTGTTTGTTTGGATAAGGCAAATGGTCTTTACAGAGTTAGGGTAAGCGGTTCGATTAAGCCCTGAGGAAGGTGGTAGCACCCCAAGACCCCCGTTTTATAACGGTTACCTACTCCCTAAACTTAAGCCAATTATAATCTCAAAGTTTAATTAAAATGTCCAAAGTTTTTAAGTGAGTGCTAATCCAAGAAAAATAGAAAGCTAGATGGCTAGGGTCGAACCCGAGTTGAGTTGCCTACGTACTCACATGGTCAGATCAAACCGAGCGTAGTTCTGGCACATAAGCCCGTGCCGAGGCTAGGGGGGAGTGTGTGTGTGCATAGGATGGTTAAAGGGTCTAGCCTAGAAGGCTATGGTTTAGTTGACCGAGGAGGTCAAGTGCACAAGTGTTAAGTCTAACCGCGGTTAGAGGGTATTTATCCATGGTTAGATGAGCTAACCAAAGCTAAGGAGGTCCTACAAGTCTCTTTTTGGTCTTTTTGTATTTTTTATATTTTTTGAGATTTTTGGGGATATTTGAATGTTTTTTATATTTTGGTTATATTTGAATGTTTTTGGTGTTTTGAGATTTTATCATGTTTTTGGTATTTTGAGATTTTATCATGTTTTTGAATTTTCATATAGGTAAGGTTTTGACAAACTTAACTAAAGTCAAATTTAGTCCAAGAGTTTGGCTAAAAGATTATAGTTTAAGACATAAAGAGGGATGTGCCTTATGAATAGTAAATGGTCTATTACCAACACCTATTTTGTTGGATTGATGTTGATAATAGATCAAATATCATTGTCTTTAGTATGAAACATTTTTAAGAATGTCCTCTTTAAGTCCTTACACCATCATTTATCTTAAGTCCTTAAACCATCACCTACCCATTCAACATAGAACATGAAGGAAAAATAAAGAAATGAAAGAAAATGAAAACTCATCCTCTCCCTTTTAAGGTGGTTCATTTACACCATTATTAATGATGTAATGTTGCTCTAAAGAATGTTAGGGAGGGGATGAGCTTTCACAAAATATTCTAGAAAGAGGACTAGAATCTCAAAAGAAAACAAAATAAAAAGAGAGGTATAACTTTAGCTTCCACTCTCTATGGGCCTACCCATATCCACACTTGTGGGTACATAAAAAAGAAGAAAATATGTACATGGAAATGAAAAGAAAAAAGGAGCATCTCCTTGCCTTTGATATGGGGTCCCTCTACACCATTAGATTGGTGTAGAGAGGCCCAACTATGCTTGAGAAATGAGAGATCAAGAAGAGAGAACCAAATAAAAAAAAAGATAAAAAAGAAGATAAAATGAAAGAAGGAGTGCCTACTCCTCCAAGAATTCTCCTTCAATGCTCCAAGGGGTAGGGTTTTAGAATCCACAAAGGAAGAGAGTTAGTGAAGAACTCTAAGCTTTTAGTCTTAGAATTCTTTCCAAACTCTAAACCTTAGTTTCTTCTCCATTCTTCAAACTCAAGAGAAACACAAGTGGGTGGGAACCTTCTAGGGGTCTTGAGGGATGGATCTAAGGAGCTAAGGGATTGGTATTTATAGGAAAACTAAGAGGTTGGGTTGTGTCTTTTACATAGGGGATAAAAGGAGCTAGTGGGTAAAGACTTGAGTGTTGTAAGGTGAGTTGATAGATTGAGTGTTGTAAGGAGTGTAAGAGAGTTGATGGTTGAGTATTGTAAGGGGTGTAAGAGAGTTGGTGGGTTGAGTGAACTATGAATTATATGGGTATGGGTTCTAGGATATAGGGTGTAAGAGAGGTGTAAGAGAGTTGGTGGGTTGAGTGAACTATGAGTTATATGGGTATGGGTTGGTGTAAGAGAGGTGTAAGAGAGTTGGTGGGTTGAGTGAACTATGGGTTATATGGGTATGGGTTGTAGGATATAGGGTAGGTGGATATGGATATATGGATTAGGTCTTATGGATCATGGGTTATTAGTAGATGGGTCATGGGTTATAATTATTGGACTTTGACTATGACATTTGGGCTTGGGCTATGGAAATAGGCTTTGGCTTAGGTAATTGGGTGATTGGGTATTTGGGCTTGACTACTTGGGTTGGGTAATAAAATTAGGTAATTGGGTTTGATTGAGTTGTCTAGGTATAAGTTTGGTCAAATGGGCTTGGGCCTTGGGTATACCTAGGGCTTACTAAGGTTAGGCTAGGGCTACCTAGGGTTTGGGTTTAGGACTACCTAGGGTTAAGCTTAGGGTTAACTAGGGTCTTAACTAGGGTTTAGTCCTATGGTTAAGGGTTTACCTAGGGTTTGGAACTAGGGTTGATCTAAGGTTTGGACAATAGCTAAATTAATTAACCACGGTTAAGGGGGTGTAAAAATAGGGTGCTGACAGCTGCCCCTCTTTGTCGGAGAATGCCAGGTTGGAAATTGAACGACAAAGACTAGAATCACCGTATTTTTACACCAGAGCACGCAAGGTAGAGTGAGGTGATGGTCGATCTCACAACCGCTTCACCGAAGATAGAATAAGGTGACGGTCAAACTCATAACCGCCTCACCAAAAATAGAGTTAGGTGATGGTCAAACTCATAACCGCCTCACCGGAGATAGAGCCGAGTGATGATCAAACTTATAACCGCCTCTCCGAAGATAAGAGTAGGGTGATGGTCAAACTCATAACCGCCTCACCGAAGATAGAGTTGGGTGATGGTTAAACTCATAACCGCCTCACCGAAGATAGAGTTGGGTGATGGTCAAACTCATAACCGCCTCACCGGAGATAGAGTTAGGTGATGGTCAAACTCACAACCGCCTCACCGAAGATAGAGTAAGGTGATGGTCAAACTCACAACCGATGATAGATGAGGTGAGGGTCGATCACATAACCGTTTCACCGAGGATAGATGAGGTGAGGGTCGATCACACAAACGTTTCATCGATGATAGATGAGGTGAGGGTCAATCACACAACCGTTTCACTGAGGATGGATGAGGAGATGGTCGATCACACAACCATTTCACCAAAGATAGATGAGGTGAGGGTCGATCACACGACCATTTCATCGGAAATGAGGTGAAGGTTGATCGCACAACCATCTACCGGAGATGAATCAAAGCAATGATGGGTGCAAGATTAGCGTCACTGGAGGTTGTAAACGACACCCGGTCACACGACCGCATCCACATACCCCTTGATTAGTGAGCTAGTAGAGCAAGAAGAACTTCACTGGAGGCCGCAACTGACACCCGGTCACACAACTGTGACAGTATACTCCTTGATTAGTGAAAAGGAAGCGAACCAGTAGACAACCGCCCGATTGTCTGACAAGGATAAATAAGGATAAAGACAGCCGCCCGACTGCTTCACCAGGGGTGGAATGCAACGCTGTAGACAACCGCCCGATTGTCTGCCAGGGTGGCAAGATAAGGAGGGTAAAGACAGCCGCCCGACTACTTCACCTGGTAGCAAGCCAAGATTGTGTAGACAACCGCCCGATTGTCTCACTGAAGAGGAATGCAACACAGTGCAGACAACAGCCCCATTGTTTGACTGGATAGCAAGATAAAGAGGGTAAAGACAGCCGCCCGACTGCTTCACCTGGTAGCAAGCCAAGATTGTGTAGACAACCGCCCGATTGTCTCACTGAAGGGGAATGCAACACAGTGCAGACAACGGCCCCATTGTCTGACTGGATAGCAAGATAAAGAGGGTAAAGACAGCCGCCCGACTGCTTCACCTGGTAGCAAGCCAAGATTGTGTAGACAACCACCCGATTGTCTCACTGAAGGGGAATGCAACACAACACAGACAACGGCCCCATTATCTGACTGGGTTGCAAGATAAAAAGGGTAAAGACAGCCGCCCGACTGCTTCACCTGGTAGCAAGCCAACATAGTGTAGACAACCGTTTGATTGTCTCACTGAAGGGGAACGCAACACAGCACAAACAACGGCCCCATTGTCTGACTGGATAGCGGACTAAGGAGGGTGAAGATAGCCATCCGACTGCTTCACCTGGAGAGATTTGAATAGGTTGCTGATAAGAATAAGCAAGAGTTATAGAGAGTGTGACAATGAGTTTGAAAATTCGAATGAATTGGATATGAAGGAGCGAGAGTTGTGACCCTGAGCCATTGCATGTATCTTTGCCTCTCTGTATATATCTGACCTGCCGAACTGGATTGCCCCCGGCTCAGATGGTCCAATTGTTGGTACTTGCCCCCAGGGTGTACTGATCTTTTTTAAACATCTGTGACATCCAGGATAGTCTACTGACTTTGCCTTGCCATGGTTCCAGTGTTTTCCTTGCACCAGCGAGAGTGAACAGTCGACTTTGAGCTGACTCTACTGGGGAATGGACTTTGACTGATTATGAATTCACATGACTTGATAAAAGACTGATGGATTGACTGACAGGTGATGCGAACAACTTAAAAAGATTGATGGACTGACTGACTAGTGGTTTGACGGTAGACTGACGGTTGAATAGCAGACTGTTTATAATGAAATTGACCACTTGTATGTGTGTCTGAGATTGCCTGCAGTGGGAGACCTAGCTAGGTTCCTTTGCCTTCAGGTAACATTGATGAAGCTGTGGTTGATCATCTTTAAAATAGATCTGCATCTGTTCCTGATTGATTGATACTCGCACTTGTATTAATTATGCTTCCCTATTTTGCTCCCGAGTTTCTCAGCTTCTCACCACGACTAGGTTGCACATTTTGATTTTTATCCCTTTTTTGCCCCTGGGCCTTTTCAGGTTTTTACCAGGACTGGGTTCACGTAATTTTTGCGCAATAGTAGGATTGATGATTCCTTACTATGCCCGTGAAATTTGATTTATCCCTTTTTTGCCCCTAGACCCTTTCGGGTTTTCACCAGGACTGAGTACAAAAGTTTTGCATCTTCTCATCTGTTCTTGAACCTTTCTCCAATAATTCTCCAGTCTTCTCTCATCATCGCCTGTCGAACAATGAGGACGAATGCTTTTGAACGTTAATGCTCAATTCCTTTCAAAGATCAATGAGGGCTTAATGTTTCGGACGAAACGTGGTTTGGCTAGAAACGAGATATGGCTCAAATTTACTGTTTCAGCAATGGTAGGGCACCCTATGATACTTGTTCAGTGTTGGGGTGGAACCAGCTTCTGTATGCCTTGTCCTTTGGTGAAGCTTTGTTTCTTTGTTGGCCAAGTACTTTTTTTTTCTTTTTTTTTTCTTTTTTTTTGTTTTGTTTTTGTTTTTGTTTTGTTTTTTTTTGTTTTGTGCATGATTGTCTTGTATTGTTGGCATTTGCTATATTATGACCGAACCTGATTTCAGGCTGCCTACGTACCCAAGTAGGGATCAGGTCATGACGTAGTTCGGCCAAAAGGCCGCATTTGGTGGTTGCTCTTTACTGGTTGTTTCTCTTTTGAATTATCATTTTGACATTCAAGGGGTGCCCTTTGTGGGAGTTTTGAAAGAAAGGCTATTAGGCTCAAAGGTCTAACTAGCGGATATATACATAGCATGGGTGAGCGAGGTGTTGTGAAGGTTTATCCAAAGATGGCCTCCTATCCTATCCTTGATTGGTCGAGAGCATGTATGGTCATTGCATTGCCTCGTTTCAGTTGATTGTCCTTTGATGTTCAGAGAGGTCTTCACTGTTTCTGCATTTGTTTAAATAGTTGTTGAACTTCCCATTGAATGATCAAGTTGTCCCTTACAGGCATTAGGAACTTGTCTAGCTCCCAAATTAAGCATCGCAGAACACAATAAAACTTGACTTAGACTTAAAACAGCAATTTTCATTAAAATGTCAAAATGGACAGACTTGACGAAAAGACATAGCAAGGACCTCTGGTCACTTGCTTGGATTGGACTGATGATAGGGATAGACATGGACCAACATGGCCGACTGAGGTACCAAGAAAAGAGGTACAAGATAGACATAACAAAAGTGGGATTGTTCAAAAGTCAACTACAGAACTATTCCGGCTGAAATGCCTTAGTTTGCAGGAGGAGAATGATCTGGGAGAGGAGCTTGATTGATATCCGTATTTCCCGGTACAAAGCAAATTCTGTCGGTTTCCAGCAAGTCCTGGATTGCGTGTTTCAAATCATAGCACCTGTCAGTAGGGTGCCCTGGTGATTGGTGATACACGCAGTGCTGATCCGCCCTGTAGTTCTTGGGAAGATTTACCGGTGGAGGCTATGGATCTTTCTGAGTGATCAGTTTCTTGTCCAATAGGAATGACAGGAGTGCCATCGGAGAGTATGGTAGTGGAGTGAATGCCCGGTTTCTCTTCTGTTCAAGAGTCATTTGGTGAGAGAGTAGCTTCCACTGGGGTTGCTGAACTTGCCATGGTCGTTGAGCTTGTTGGCGAGGCAAGTTGGGCACCCGGACTGGTATGGCTGATACCGTGTGTCCATCGTCCTCTCTCTTTTTGTTTTCTCTTTTCGGATGGATGAGAGGTCGAGAGGAAGATGCGCCCTTCGTTCCTTGAAAAATGTCGACTGACCCGCTGTCACCCAATGTCGTTTCAATTCTGGCACCACACTTGGCCATGGTGCTAAAGTCAGAGATGGGCTGTGACGCTAGGAGAGTCTTGAGTGAGTGTTTAAGGGTGCGGAGGAAAGTTGTTACCAATTTTTCTTCCGGCAGAGGGGTGCTCATCTTGCCAGCCATTTCTCTCCACCGAACTGAATACTCGATGAAGGTTTCATTATTCCTCTGGGACATTCTTTCAAGATCTGCTCTTTGCGGGACCAGGTCAACATTGTAAGAGTACTAGGCAATGAAGGTTTCGCAGAGATCTTCCCAAGTTCGTACCTTGCTGGGGTCCAGCTTGGTGAACCATTGTAATGCAGGTCCTTTCAGGCTTTTCTGAAATAATTGGACCAGCAGTTTATCTCCATGTTCGAGCTGGAACAATTCTCCACGGTATGCCCTCAAGTGTGTCTCAGGACAACCCTTCCCACTGTATTTTTCAAAATCAGGAACCTTGAAGTCCTTGGGTATTTGGATTCCGGGATGTTTGCACATATCCCTGAAGTTGGTGGACTTACGGGATCCTTGATTTTGCTTCATCAGCTCTTCCAATTTCTCAATCCTTTTCTGGTATACATCTGGGATTTGGGCAGTGCTTGAGGATACATGAGCGGACCCTGTATGAGGTTCACTGCTGGCTCTGGCCTCTTCTTCCTCGTAATGGTCTACGAGTGGTGGGGAGATATGGTGAGTAGGTTGTGGCTGAATTGACGGAGGAGGAATGTTGGAGGTAAGTGATGGTTGGGTAGGTTGAACAGGTTGTGATGCAATGTTGATGGTGGGTAGAGAAGGGGTAATGTTGGTTGTAGATGGTGGGTTTGGTTGTGATGGCCTTATTGTCTCGACCGGTTGAGGGTTGGAGGAAGAGAGGGCATGAGTCACTGCCCGCATAAAATCCTGGACGATATTTGTTAGATTCTCAATGCTCAGGGCATTTTCTGCTGGTCTTGTCTCAAAATCCGGGACCTGAGGTTGCGATCTCGGGGTATCCGGGACAGTCTCTTGTCCATCTCGAGGGTCCATGTTGTATCAAGTATTCTGCTTTTTAGATCCGTGCTTGGCTCAGGGTATGCTCCCTGAAAAGATGGAGGTATGGAGTAAGTTGAAGTAGATAGGAAAGCCGAGAAGAAATAGAATGCATGCAAATGACCAATCTGTCTAGTTGACACAGGGGCGATGCCCCTGATGGGGAGATTGGAGTGACATGTAGGAGAAGGGAAGGACGTCGGAGGGCATGCAAAGGACCTAACCGTCTAATTGACACAGGGGCAATGCCCCTGGTCTGGAGTTGGAATGTCATGCAAGAGGATATTTTTTGATTTTTTCCATTTTCTAATTTTTTTTTACTTTTTGATTTTTATTTTGGACAGGGTTTGACATGACAGGTGTAGCCCGATAGGGTAGGCGAAGAGAACTCCGTTCTACTAACCTGGGTTGTTGGTAACCAGGGCCTACTGGGCCAAAGCTGGAGTGGGTTAATGAGCTTACCCATGTGAATCTCACCTGTATGTCTGAAGACAGGGTAGGAGGTATTTTATTACAAGCACAAAAATGGCTCAGTACATGCCCCCTAGATGGGTGTTTATCTGGACAAAATGTCCTGAAGTTCAGCCATGTTGGGGGGCAGGTATAGGGTACAAGCAGGTTAGGGTTTAGAATATCCCTCCAGGGTGGGCTGCTTGTAGACTATACCTCAGCCTATTCTATATGTATGCATGCTGGGGTAATGCAGGGTGTTCCTAAAGGATGGGGGATCACTTAACACCGTATATTCGACTCCCCGGTATAGAACATACCTGGGACGATTGGTATAAGCGGGAGCGTTCAGAATCCTTCCCTGAGAGTAGTCACCCAGCAGGAGTAATTCCGTGGACCTCCAAGACTGTTAAGCCCCTGTCACTGAGGATAGTCATCCAACAGCCGTGAGCGTAATAAGCCTGTCTAATGAGTATTAGGTTGTTACACTAGTATGCTATGCAGGAAATGCACTGTACAAGGAACATCCCAAAAAGTATAAAGAATCGGCACTTAATTAAATACTTAGGTATTTTAATTAATTTTGAGATCATTTGGCTTAAATTTAAGTTTCGGCTTGAACCTCATCCCCAGCAGAGTCGCCAGAGCTGTGAGCATGGGATTTTCCAACCCACTTTCACAATTATATGTTTTGACTTGAGTCACCACCTATTCATTCTTAGGGATAGGTCCCGGGTATTTGTTTGTTTGGATAAGGCAAATGGTCTTTACAGAGTTAGGGTAAGCGGTTCGATTAAGCCCTGAGGAAGGTGTTAGGCACCCCAAGACCCCCGTTTTATAACGGTTACCTACTCCCTAAACTTAAGCCAATTATAATCTCAAAGTTTAATTAAAATGTCCAAAGTTTTTAAGTGAGTGCTAATCCAAGAAAAATAGAAAGCTAGATGGCTAGGGTCGAACCTGAGTTGAGTTGCCTACGTACTCACATGGTGAGATCAGACCGAGCGTAGTTCTGGCACATGAGCCCGTGCCGAGGCTAGGGGGGAGTGTGTGTGTGCATAGGATGGTCAAAGGGTCTAGCCTAGAAGGCTATGGTTTAGTTGACCGAGGAGGTCAAGTGCACAAGTGTTAAGTCTAACCGCGGTTAGAGGGTATTTATCCATGGTTAGATGAGCTAATTTAAGCTAAGGAGGTCCTACAAGTCTCTTTTTGGTCTTTTTGTATTTTTTATATTTTTTCAGATTTTTGGGGATATTTGAATGTTTTTTATATTTTGGTTATATTTGAATGTTTTTGGTGTTTTGAGATTTTATCATGTTTTTGAATTTTCATATAGGTAAGGTTTTGACAAACTTAACTAAAGTCAAATTTAGTCCAAGAGTTTGGCTAAAAGATTATAGTTTAAGACATAAAGAGGGATGTGCCTTATGAATAGTAAATGGTCTATTACCAACACCTATTTTGTTGGATTGATGTTGATAATAGATCAAATACCATTGTCTTTAGTATGAAACATTTTTAAGAATGTCCTCTTTAAGTCCTTACACCATCATTTATCTTAAGTCCTTAAACCATCACCTACCCATTCAACATAGAACATGAAGGAAAAATAAAGAAATGAAAGAAAATGAAAACTCATCCTCTCCCTTTTAAGGTGGTTCATTTACACCATTATTAATGATGTAATGTTGCTCTAAAGAATGTTAGGGAGGGGATGAGCTTTCACAAAATATTCTAGAAAGAGGACTAGAATCTCAAAAGAAAACAAAATAAAAAGAGAGGTATAGCTTTAGCTTCCACTCTCTATGGGCCTACCCATATCCACACTTGTGGGTACATAAAAAAGAAGAAAATATGTACATGGAAAGGAAAAGAAAAAAGGAGCATCTCCTTGCCTTTGATATGGGGTCCCTCTACACCATTAGATTGGTGTAGAGAGGCCCAACTATGCTTGAGAAATGAGAGATCAAGAAGAGAGAACCAAATAAAAAAAAAGATAAAAAAGAAGATAAAATGAAAGAAGGAGTGCCTACTCCTCCAAGAATTTTCCTTCAATGCTCCAAGGGGTAAGGTTTTAGAATCCATAAAGGAAGAGAGTTAGTGAAGAACTCTAAGCTTTTAGTCTTAGAATTCTTTCCAAACTCTAAACCTTAGTTTCTTCTCCATTCTTCAAACTCAAGAGAAACACAAGTGGGTGGGAACCTTCTAGGGGTCTTGAGGGATGAATCTAAGGAGCTAAGGGATTGATATTTATAGGAAAACTAAGAGGTTGGGTTGTGTCTTTTACATGGGGGATAAAAGGAGCTAGTGGGTAAAGAAATGAGTGTTGTAAGGTGAGTTGATAGATTGAGTGTTGTAAGGAGTGTAAGAGAGTTGATGGTTGAGTATTGTAAGGGGTGTAAGAGAGGTGTAAGAGAGTTGGTGGGTTGAGTGAATTATGAGTTATATGGGTATGGGTTCTAGGATATAGGGTGTAAGAGAGGTGTAAGAGAGTTGGTGGGTTGAGTGAACTATGAGTTATATGGGTATGGGTTGGTGTAAGAGAGGTGTAAGAGAGTTAGTGGGTTGAGTGAACTATGGGTTATATGGGTATGGGTTGTAGGATATAGGGTAGGTGGATATGGATATATGGATTAGGTCTTATGGATCATGGGTTATTAGTAGATGGGTCATGGGTTATGATTATTGGACTTTGACTATGACATTTGGGCTTGGGCTATGGAAATAGGCTTTGGCTTAGGCAATTGGGTGATTGGGTATTTGGGCTTGACTACTTGGGTTGGGTAATAAAATTAGGTAATTGGGTTTGATTGAGTTGTCTAGGTATAAGTTTGGTCAAATGGGCTTGGGCCTTGGGTATACCTAGGGCTTACTAAGGTTAGGCTAGGGCTACCTAGGGTTTGGGTTTAGGACTACCTAGGGTTAAGCTTAGGGTTAACTAGGGTCTTAACTAGGGTTTAGTCCTATGGTTAACGGTTTACCTAGGGTTTGGAACTAGGGTTGATCTAGGGTTTGGACCATAGCTAAATTAATTAACCACAGTTAAGGGGGTGTAAAAATAGGGTGCTGACAGATATCGTTGTGAAGACTCGAGTACGAGGTACTCTGGTGGCGGACCTTGCTGAGCCTTTCTCTGTTCTGCGATCTTTTAATCTGAAGATCAACCCAGAGAAGTGCACATTCGGAGTTACCTCAGGGAAATTTTTGGGTTATCTTGTGAGTCAGCGGGGGATTGAGGCTAATCCAGCTCAGATCCGTGCTTTGCTGGACATGCCAGAGCCTAAGTCAAAGAAGGAGATCCAGAAGCTGACAGGCCGGATTGCTGCACTCAATCGGTTTATCTCCAAGTCATCCGATCGTTGCAAACCTCTATTCGAGTTGCTGAGAAAGGACTCCATTTTTGCGTGGACTCCAGAGTGTTCTCGAGCTTTCCTTGCCTTGAAGGAATATTTGGGCTCAGCTCCTATCCTTTCGGTACCTGAGCCAGGTGAAATCTTATATCTCTATCTATCTGTTTCGGAGCAAGCCCTTGGGTCCGTCCTGGTCAGGAGTTGTGATGGCGTGGAGAAACCTGTCTATTTCATCAGCAAAACCTTTCTCAAGGCGGAGTGCAATTATAGCAAGCTCCAGAAGGTATGAGCTCTTGTCTTTTCTGCGGAAAAGCTTCGTCCTTACTTTCGTACTCATTCTATCGTTGTCATCACAACGTATCCCTTGAAAGTCGTGCTGGGACGACCCGAGCTGGCGGGGAGGATGTCGAAGTGGGCTGTGGCTCTGAGTGAGTTCGATATTCAGTATCGGGCTAGGAGTTCAGAAAAGGGGCAAGCAATGGCAGGTTTTCTTTCTGATTTCCCTGTGGAGGAGGAAGCAGAGGAGGTGGTTGTTGATCTTCGGGAACTTCCTATTGAAGTTGACAATGGAGATGTCGTTGTGGATGGGGCCGAGTCATCAGAGTGGCATGGTTGGTTATTGTACGTGGACGGATCTTCTAATTCTAGTGGTTCAGGACTGGGCGTTGTGCTTATAAGTCCGGAGAACATCAAAGTGCAGAAGATGTCGCATCTTGGGTTCACTGCCTCCAACAATGAAGCTGAGTACGAAGCCTTACTCCTTGGGTTGGAGAGTGCTCGAGAGCTACAGATCTCCATGTTGAGAGTGTTTTGTGATTCACAGCTCGTGGTGAATCAGGTGAATGGTGTTTATGACTGTAAGGACGACCGGATGAAGCAGTATGCTACCCTCGTTCGTTCGCTGTGTGAAGCATTCACCGTTGTGGAGATGAGGCACACCCGGAGAGATGAGAACAGGCATGCTGACGCTTTGGCGTATCTAGCTTCCATGGTGCAGACTGACGAGCCTAAGGCTATTCTGATGGAGTTCCAAGAGTATCCTTCAATAACTCTTCAGGCACAGCGAGAAGTATTTTTTGTCAATCCAGTTCCGAGCTGGATAACAGGGCTTGTGGTTTATCTGAAGGACGGAATTCTTCCTATCAGTGTGAAGGAGTCGAGGCGCATTTAGTTCAAGGCATCTCGTTATGCCTTGGTGTAAGGAGAGTTGTTCAGGAAATCTTTTGGTGGGCCTTTGTTGAAGTATGTTCATCCCGCAGATGTAGAGAGAATACTTGCTGAGTTGCATGAAGGTATATGTGGTATTCATTCAGGCGGGAGAACCATTGCCCATCGAGCTCTGGGGCAAGGTTACTTCTGGCCCTACATGCAGGCTGACGCTCAGAAGTATGTGAAGAAGTGCAGCCAGTGCCAGCGGTTTGCTCATTTGATTCATGCTCCAGCTCAAGAGCTCAGCACTGTATCTCAGCCTTGGCCATTTGCGCGGTGGGGACTTGATATTGTAGGGCCTTTCCCTAGGGCTCTAGGGAATCTGATCTTTCTTCTAGTGGCAACTGATTACTTCTCTCGGTGGATTGAAGCTGTTCCCCTTGCTCGTATCAGAGAGCAAGAAGTGAAGAAGTTCTTGTGGGATCATATCATCTGCTGATTTGGCATACCGCAGTCCATCATTACTGACAACGGGAAGCAGTTTTCAGGACATTTGATTGCCGACTTTTGTAGCGAGCTGAAGATCAAGCATGTTTTCTCTTCCCCATATTATCCTCAGGGGAATGGATTGGCCGAGGCAGCCAACAAGAATATTCTCAATGCCTTGAAGAGAAGACTGGAAGATTCGAAGGAGAAGTGGACCGCCGAGCTGCACAACGTTTTGTGGGGGTACAGAACAACTCCGAGGAGTCCTACCAATGAAACTCCTTTCTCTCTAGCGTATGGTATGGAAGCTGTCATTCCTACTGAGATCAGTTTGCCTATAGTGCGTTCTTGGCACAACAAGAAGAAGGATGAGGAGAAAGATCAGAACACAGAGCTTATGGCTATTCATCTCGATCTGCTAGAAGAGAAGCGAGAAGATGCCAACATTCAGATGAGGAGATATCAGCAACGATTGAGGAAAGCCTACAACAAGAAAGTACAACGGAGAGTGCTGCAGGTCGGTGATCTCGTTCTCCGAAGAAGGTTCAAGAACACGAGAGAGCTTAACAGTGGCAAGTTGGGACCTAACTGGGAAGGGCCTTATATCGTAGAACGATTGGGAAGTCCTGGAGTCTGTTACTTGAAAGACTTACAAGGTAACCTCATCTCAAAATCCTGGAATATTATGAATCTGAGGCAATTCTTTCAATAGAATCTATGATATGCTATTACATGCATCGTTGTGCTTACAAGTTTTCAGTGATTTTACATTATCATAGTGCTTATATTTCAACATGTGACTTGCAATATTATGCGCCTGCTCATTGTCTACACTATTCTCTGTCTGGTTCATCAGTGTAATATTGTGAATGTTTTGCAAGTAATTCAAATAAAATTTTGACTGAACAACCAACTCATAACGAACATGAGTGGCTTATATAAGGGTGTCATCTGAGCAAATCCAGTGGCTTATCCTAATGACATCCTCTGAGCATGTGTTTCGAAACTGAGTTACATTATGTTCATTATATGAATTTTATTTGTCAGATTGCATTCACAGTGAACTACGCGAATGATGTATCTGGATTAGTGCTTTGCTCGTAGTGCTCTATTCGTAGTGCTTTGCTCTTAGTGCTTTGCTTGTAGTGCTCTATTCGTAGTGCTTTGCTCGTAGTGATTGCTCGTAGTGCTTTGCTCGTAGTGCTTTACTCGTAGTACTTTGCTCGTAGTGCTCAATCCGTAGTGCTTGTTCGCAGTGCTTTGATCGTAGTGCTCTACTCGCAGTGTTCTGTTCGTAGTGCTTTGATCAAAATAATTTGTTTAAGTATGTGTATCAGTTATAATTCTCACATGTTACACATAGCGAAGTACCGCATTAACATTAGTACAGTGGACTGTGAAAATTTATTCAACTACTCATGTTGTATTTTTACTTTTTCTGTGTGCATACGTTGTGCTACGCTACGAGGTGAAAAAAAAAGTGCAAACATAAGAAAAAGGAGTGATCCATTCATACAGAAGGCCCATTTCTGGGCAATCACAGCAACGAACTCCCATAAGAGGGAAAGAAAAGAGTTTACATCATTCAAAAAGAGAAACAGAAATATGAAGAGGAGCAGCAGATCAGACGAGCTCAAGATCAGCATCTGTCGTCGTTGCAGCAGGGGCAGAAGTAGAGGCTTCAGCAGTTGGGGTTTCCACTGGAGTAGCTTCATCGGCAGCAGCAGGAACTTCGGGAGCAGCTGGCTCGAAGTACGGCTCAGCTGGGAGAGGTGCAGGACCTTCGAGAGAGTGAGGTTACTCGACGCCTTGGACCTCGGCCTCGTTGTCTAGCTCGATCAAGTCCTTGCTCTGAAGCTCGGAGAACGCGGTGGCGTCATCTTCGTTGTCTTCTTTCAGACGGCCTTGTTGGCGGAGCGATTCAAGAACCTCTTTCTCGGTCTCCGCCCGATCCTCATCCAAGAGTGTGTCTAGCTGAGACTGATAGTGTTGTTGCAATCTCAGGGTCACGGACCTCTCGATGGTCTCTTGAGCTTTCTTGGCCTCCTCGAGCTCCTTCGCCAGTGCTGTCCTGGCTGTCTCAGTTTCCTCCAGCTGTCTGTCCAAAGCTTGGGAGACGTGCTCCAGTTCGCTGATGCGTAGAACAGCGTTCTCTACCTCCTGTTTGGCCTTCTTCTCGGCCTCCTTTGCTGATCGTGTCTCAGCCTCAGCTTTTTCTTGTGCCGTGGTGACAACTTTCAACTTCCCCTCAACGCGAACAGCGTCAGCTTTGGCTTGAGACAGATCAAAGTCTGTCTTGAGTCTCTCTTCGACGAGAGTCTTCTCCAGCGTCTCAGTCCTGCCTTTCCAGTAGTTGATCCCGTCTCGGAGGTGATTGTAGCTATATTGGATACGATCACAGAGTTCATGCACGAGCACGTTCATCTACAAGGAAGTGTCCGGGCGTTAGCACAACAAGGAGTAAAATTTCAGCAGTAGAGTAAGAAGAAGAGGAAGTAAGAGACTTACTGACGCCACAGACTGGCAGGCGGCGTAGGACAGGTCGGTCAGACTGAGTTTGCCGACCTCAGCGATGTCTCGGGGCAACCTCATAGCATGAGTCAGAGCTCGGGCGACCTTGTCCGATCTTTGCACAATGTCGTTCACAGTCGGTATCCCGTACCGAGAGAAGTCGGGCGACCAGTCCGGAACGCTCGTCGGTAGCATACGAGCTGGAAGACTCGTTGTGCCAGCTTCCGTTGCGGCCAGGGCAACCACAGTGGAACTTGTGCTGGCTGGGGCAGTTGCAGCTCGAGAGGGGGCAGGCGCCGAGCTGGCTTCGGGCACCGCCGTTGTCACCTCTGCTCCTGGAATTGTTGCAGGAACGGCAGAGGTTGAGGGGGGAGCAGCAATGGCTGCGTTCTCTTTCTCCAGGCGTTTGTCCGCTTTCGCTTTCTTTCTGGCCTCGTACTCGGCCTGGGTCGGCATCTTTCTTTTCGGGTCAGCAGTCGCTGTACCCTTGGAAGGAGGATTCCTCTTCTTCAACGGTGGTGGCAGCTGAACGGCAGGGCGAGCAGACCTTGGCTTCCTGCTCAGCGGAGGTGGATCTGTGCCAGCCATGTCTTCTTCTTCTTCGTTTAAATTGATTGCTGGTGAAGGTGCAGAAGTAGAAGCACCTGGATGCTGTTGCTGTTGCTGTTGCTGTTGCTGTTGCTGTTGCTGTTGCTGTTGCTGTGGTTGTTGTTGTCGTCGTTGAGCAGTCGCAGTAGGAGTGCTGAAGGCGTCCCACGTGTCAGGCTCCAGTGGTTTCCACCGGATGTATTCCCCACCTCGAGCACGTCTGATATCAGTAAGGAGGCCTTCTTCTTCTGGGGCCAACTTCTTGTATGGGATCTTCTTTCCGTCAACTGCACACAGAAAAGCAGAATGAGTACAACGAGAGTCAACAGGACGAAAGCATACAACGTACAACGAAACAGAGTCAGAACAGTGGAGCACAACGGACAACGGACGACCGTAATAGTATACCTGCTTCCGCTCGGAAGACATTGGGGACCGTGGAATTTTCTGCCTTCCACCCGCCAGAGACAACGAAAGGAATGACTTTCCACCCTCTTTCTCTATCGAGAATGTCTGAGACGAGCTCTGGATATAGAAGTTTCTTGTTCCACGAGTAGTAGGAGAACAAACCATCATCAGAGCCTCGGCATCTGACAGCATGGCAGAAGTGGAATAGATGCCTAGCTTCTATTGGGTAACCGTCCTCGATGAATTTGATCATCATGGACATATATTTGTGGAAGCTCGGATGCATTTGTCCCGGTGCGAGTTGCAAGGCGGACAGAACGGCGTCCAGGACTGGATGGAGAGGGAAGCGGAGGCCAGCCTCGAGCTGGGAGAGGTAGACGACGGTACAAGCGGAACGCCTATCAATGATAGCGTCATCTCGCTTGAAATGGTGATTGACGTTGGAAGGGAAGTCGAAACGTTCCCTGTAATGGTTCAGATGTGCCAACTGGTGCTGGCGCAGAGCTGAGGATTTTTCGATGTAGGCACCATGAGGTGCGCTACCTGTGCAACTAGTCTCATCTTCAGTAGGGCCTCTAACTTCCTCTAACCTAGCGGGTTCTACGGGAATGATGGCAGCCATAGTAGTTGGAAGAAACAGCGAGAGGAACGAAGAACAGTGAACAGAGTACGGAGAGTACACAGAGCAGGATCACTCCAAGAACCAGAGAAGAAAAAAGAGGGAGAAACAGTAAGAAATATTAAGGAAAAGGGGGAAGAGCGTACCGAACAGAAGACGACTGAGAGACTGTTGAGAGCTTGAAGAAGATGAACTTTCGTTTGAGAAAAAAATTTGGCAGAGTAACAGTGCTTGAAAGAACAGGGTGAAAGAGAAGGAGTATTCGGTGGAGATTTTATAAGCATCTCAGATTTATGAAACTACACCACTTCCCTTCATCAGAGCCGTACACCTGTGTCAAAGGGGAGCAGAGCAGTGGCAAGATCGTCTTTTCACCAAAAGAGAGTAACCGTCAGAGCTATTAAAGCATTTTGAAATTCGAAATGACGATGATGACAGCCTGTCCGCATTAAAGAGACGTGACGGTTCGCACACGCAACCAGCTGGCGTGAACGGTCGACCTTCTCAGAAAGCGTTTTTAGCACGCAACGTTACATCTTCCGGAGCAGTGCCAGGTATGATCTTTTTGTCCGTTTATGACGCTTCGAACTACGTTCCAAGCATCATAAAGGGGTAAATTGTAACGGATAAAATTCATAAAATCAACCTAGCGTTGGAAAACGAGCTCGTTTTTGTTGTTTTGTTCACGAAAGTGACATGTGGACACGAGTTGGGGTCACGTGCTTAAAATAGAGGGATCACACGTTGTCTGATGCACAACGTTTCCGTTGTGCGCATTACGACGTCTTTGTTCTCTTGTAGAACAACGCTTCCGTTGTGGCTTGACAACGTGCTCGTTGTCTGAAGCACAACGTAACCGTTGTACTCTTGACACCGTCTTTGTCGTTACATGAACAACGAGTCCGTTGTCTCACCGACAACGATGTCGTGCTGTGTTTTAAGACATCTACACCGTAACCGAGCTCGAGTCAACAACGAGACCGACTCGTAGGAGGAAGTGATCAGGAGGCGATCCATAATTCCGACATGTGTGCCGAATGCGCCGTTTTGTGCCGAAAGCACTGTCTTGGCATTTAATGCTGGTCACTTCTGCGTACTGTCCGATCCCGTCCGATTAGACTCATAGGAGGGTCTCACGTGTGATGCAACCGGCGGCAGAAATGTCTGGTATATTTGGCAATGAGTGCAAAACACGTGGTATGGACACCTATGGCCATCCATGGTCATCGATGGCCATACCAACCTTACCCTATAAATACCCCGTGATTTTTAGTGCTTGAGGACACGTTTTATCACGTTTTTGGCCATACTTCAGAGCATACTTGTCCAGTGCTTCCCAGTGCCTTGCGTAACTTTCAGTGCCTATTTCAGTGTTTACTGTTCATCATCTTCTACATCTACTTACTTTACCATCGGAGTACAGGTCAGGGTGCCACACCCTCCACTCCAACCTTCTACCGGTAAACCAGAGCGTGAGAGGAGCTGTAGCTGACGCGTGTCCTTTCCGGTAAATTTTCCCCTCACAATTATATATGGTGTGTGTCTGTGCATGAATCTAGAAAGTAGTTGGGGGGAATTTCATACGAATTAATGCATGGCATTGAAGAAATTCAAAACTGCAGAGATATGGAAGTGATACTAACATGATAGACAGCACTGATGTTTCTAACTGTGGGTTAGAAAGACGACCAGAAATAAAAAGCAGCATCTCGAACGACCAGAATTCCAAACTGTTTCAAGTCACAAGAAAAAATCAAACTTGCAAAACTATATATTTAGAAAACAATACATATGCATCTGAGAATTATTATCAGTTTAGTCTTTGTCAAGAAGAGACTTTAGAGAATTTTTACTTTCATCGAATTTCTTTACTTCGAATCTGAAAGCCTTTGTCGTCATTCTAAAACAATAGCTCTAATACCATATTGTTGTGTGGAAACCCCTTAGGATAGAATCAATGACAATGATGAAATAAGTATAGCAAACAAGAGCACACACCACAAAATAAGACATACGTGGTTCGTCCTAAATGCCTACGTCCATAGTCGAAGCAATCAAGTAAACTTCACTAATCTAAGAGAAGAATACAAATGGAGGAGAAGAGCCCACAATGAAGATCAAACCCAAGGAAAGCCCATAATGTTCTCTCTCACACAAGTCTTCTCGTTCTCTCAACCCAAACCCAAGCTTTGACAACTCTAATACTTTGCCTTAGACTTTAGCCTACTAACCCTAATCTCCGATCCTCTCTTTTATAACCAAAAGAGACCCCAAAACAAAGAGAAAAGGAAACCCTACCGAAATAGGTACCTAGCTCCGCCCGAGCGGAATGCTCTAGAACAAAATCCTCATCATGCCGCCAAAACGCTTGGGCAGCCTAGAGGCTCCGCTCAAGTGGATTGCCCAGATTAGAGCCAATTTTCTACATTGTGCTCTACCGAAAAAAAAAAGGACATATCTTTACTCTTGTAATGCGAGAGGCTGGCGTAGACTGATTTTTTCGAAATTCCCGAACTACCCATATGATTTAATGTTTTGCTTTAATTCTCAAACTACCCCTTGCTCATCTATCTATTTAAAGAAAAGAATCACAGCCAATCGCGATTGAACTCGGGGAGAGTTCAATCGCACCCGCAGGTTAACACGTGTCCCTATTAACAACTATTAACTGTGGTTAACTCCTTCCCCTTGCTCTCACATGCATCGCACGTGCCACCCGCTAGTATGTATAATTAAGGTGAAACGAACAATGTACAATAAAGGAAACAAATCCTCTACTGTTATAACCGGATTTGGGGAGCCCATTTATGCTCCTGAGATCGTGCCACGTGTCCTCTTAGCTATTTTTAAGATTCATCCACCCATGCTTGCCTAAGATTCACCCGGCCTCTAGGGGTGGGTGAATCGTAACCACAGTTAAAGCCTTAAAGGGTGTCAAAGGGGACACGTGACGACCTCCGTGGGGCATAACCGGATTCCCCAAATCTGGTTATAAGTAGAGTAGAGCTGCAAGGATTTGGTTATTACAATAAAAAGAGAGCAGATTAATGGGAATGACGTTGCTTACCAGACCATAAAAGCTGAAGGAATAGCAAGTCTAAGAAAGTTACGGACATTATGGAAAGCCTCATTTGAAAAACCGGTCCAAGTCTCCTTGCAGGAAGGAGAGAATTTGACATAAAGTGCCAGTAATAAGACGTTGATCCAATAAGAGAGAGAATTTGCCATGGCAGCGCCCTTATTACCGAGGCCAGACTTGAACACTAAAACCCAACACACGGGGAAATGAAGCATAGTCGTAGCTCCTGAGATTATCATCATTGGAAAGACGATGTTCTGCGTTTGTAAGAACCTTACAAGACACTGAAGGAGAGCGTAGGCAAAAACCATAGGGATCATAAAACGAGCGTATATTCCAGCTTCCCTGGATATATCTGGATCCTGCCCAAACCCCAAAAGAATGTTCTCCGTGTTGGCCAAGATGAAAGCTACAGGAATGCCCACAAGTAAAAGAACTAACATGGCCCTCTGCATTTGTACGCCAAGCATATTATACTGCTTCGCTCCATATGCCTTACCACACAAGCTGTCCAATGCGCTTGCCATTCCCATCTAGTCAGTAATAAGCAAATCAAATTCAGCAAAAATTAATAATCAAAAATTACAGGGAATGGGCAGGCTAGATGACATATCAAATTCAGCTAAGGGATCGATATTTCCAATATTAGCTATAATTTTCCTTATGCATATACATATGAGTGGGGAAATTAATTAGCTAGGTGCTATATAATAATAGTTGACAGGAAAATGAACTGTTCGTCCCATATAAATTTCCCAATACTCCTTTGTTTTCCCTTGTATTGAGGGGGGATTTTTCTTGTTTGGAAGGAAAATTGTGCATGAAATTATTTTCCGGATAAAACCTGCTTTTCTGTTTTTGGTGTGCTGATATATAAATGAGTTTTTTGTCCGAAATAATACTCCAATACTACTTGATGTTCCCTAGGGAAATTTTTTCTTTTAAAAAAATGAAAGTTATTTTCATGAAAAAGTTTCTGTTCCACCATCCAAACAAACAGTCATAACAAAATGAGGAGTTCTTTCCGGTGAAAAATCTTATTTACTAAACCTCAATTTTCCGTCCAAACAATCGCCTGACTGGTTAGGTTGTTTGCAATGGAAATGAACACCTTTCATTAGAAAAACAAGTTGGAATATTAAAATTTAAGAGACAAGAAGCAAAAATGATCCAAGACATACCCATTGGGGCCGGGGGCTAATTCTTGGACCATGATCTATACTATCATGATCCCTACAAAAGCTTTCAATGCCAAAAAAAAAACATTGATGTAGGAGTTGAAATGAATATCTAAAAGTGATTTGTGTTCCCTTTTTTTCGGTTTAAGGTTGTAAGAGTTGAAGTGAATCCCTTAAAAGTGATCTGAATCTGAAAAGAATATAGCTAGATAAATAGAAAATGACCCAATTTCCATATCATTGATGAACGCTTAAACAGAAGATTATTTTGTGGAACAAAAAATATATATCTGAGGGACCAGAAGCAAATATATATATAATAAGCAATACTGATATGCCATAAAAGAGAAAGAAAAGTAAACTATCATACCAACAAGCTCAAACCGGTAACTGATGCAAAAGAAGTGGCCATGGAAGCACCAGAGAGAGCTAGCTCTCCAAGATGACCCACAAACATGATTGAGATCACCTGTAAGCAGTACTGTAAGAAACTAACTGATATTAGAGGCCCTGCCAGCCACAACTGCTTCTTCACCTCTTCTAGAATCTCTATTCTCCTGAAACCCTTACTGAGTTCTAACCCATTTTCTTCAGAGACTGGCAACAGAGAAATTTGATATGGTTTTTCTTCTTCCATATCCATTTTATTATTTGAGTTTTTTTTTTCTCTCTCTCTTATTCTCTATGGCTTACCTGAATGTGTTTCACCCGGAGCTCACACCGCGCTTTATAAACGTGACAAGAGAGGGAGGACAGCTCACCAAGATAGAAAAGGATCTTAACCAAAAAAAAACACATAGAAAAGGACAAATACAAAAAGGCCTTGGATTGTCTCTAGCGAAGCCAGAAAGGGCTTGTCTCGGGGTTCCATACAATAGGTGACAAGTGGTGGAGAAGTCAAAATCATGGGCATGGGGTCATGATTTTGACTTCTCTACCATAACAAGACATGTGGCGATAAACGTGTGAGAATAAGGGTGAGAGATATCAACTAGGTTCATAGAATAGGTGACAAGTGGTGGAGAAGTCAAAATTATGGGGAGAAAATGAAATGGCTTCTTCCCATTTTTACGCCAACTGTCGCACAATGTATGGAACCCCGAGAGCCCTTTCTGGCTTTGCTAGAGACAATCCGAGGCCAAACAAAAATTAGAGCACGCGAACCTAGTTAATGCATGTATTTAGAAAGGCCTCGGATTGTCTCTGGCGAAGCCAGAAAGGGCTTGTCTCGGGGTTCCATAGAATAGGTGACAAGTGGTGGAGAAGTCATCATGGGGCCCATGATTTTGACTTCTCCACACATTTTAAGACATGTGGTGATAAGTGTATGAGAATAAGGAGGAGAGATATCAAATGGGGAGAAGTCAAAATCATGGGGAGCAAATGGAATGACTTCTCCCCATTTTTTTTGCCAACTGTCGCACAATGTATGGAACCCCGAGACCAGTTTCTGGCTTCGCCAGAGATAATCCAAGGCCATTTGGAAAATGACTCTTAAAGCACCTGAAGGTTATAATCGGATTTGGGGAATCCGGTTATGCCCCTGAGGTTGCCACGTGTTTCCTTTACTTGTGGTTAAGATGGCCTCGGATTGTCTCTAAAGGGCTCTTGGGCATCCTTGGAATAAGGGACATGTGACGTTAAAAAGGGGAGAAGTCATTTCATTTTCTCCCCATGATTGTGACTTCTCCCCACTTGATATCTCTTCCCCTTTATCTCACCACCTTATCGCCATGTGTCATTTAGTGTGTGGAGAAGTCAAAATCATGGGGCCCATGATTTTGACTTCTCCACAACTTGTCTCCTATTCTATGGTTGAGACAAGCCCTTTCTGGCTTTGCCAGAGACAATCCGAGGCGGTTAAGATTCACCCACCCCTTGGGGTTTACCTACCCATCCTTAGTTTTTAGAATCCGGCAAATCCTCTAAGGTTATAATCCAATTTGGGGAATCCAGTTATGCCCCTGAGGTCGCCACGTGCCCCCTTTGACACTCCTTAACTGTGTTAAAGTTTCACCCACCCCTAGGGTTCACCCACCCATCCTTTGTTTTTTTAAAAAGGAAAATAATCATCTCCTCGGTTGGCAACGTGAGGAGGTGCATCTCGGCTCCCCTTTTCTTGCCATGTGTCCTTCTTTTAACTTCATTTAATTGTGATTAAGATTTACTCACCCCTAAGGTTCACCCATCTACTCTTAGTTTTTTCAAAAATAAAATAAAAGAAATTAACCACAGGTAGGGGTAGAGCCAGAATTTTTTCCTTGGGGGGGCTGAAGTATATATATCAAAAAAAATAATATGATTAGAGTATGGGACCTTGGGGGTTCGGGGTGTAGCCCACGAGAATTTTTTTTAGAGTAATGGGTCACAATTCATAAAAAAAAAATAATGTAAATGTAGCATTCCAATACAGGTCTGATGACAAGAAAAACAAGGGCCCTCCTCTTTGATAGAGCAAGAAAACAACTCAAGATATTTTTTGAGCAAACACAGCAGGAAGAACATGAGAGATAAATCAAAGGTAATCAACTAGCTAAAGTTTTGAATGATTAAATTCCATTTGCAACTAGTTAATCCATAAAAAAATTATCAATATTCAATCCTAATCTATAATGAAAGGAAACAAGAATAAATAAAAAAGAAAAATGGGATGAAGGATTATCTACAACTATTAGGAAGTTATCCCTCTAAATTTCTGGTTTGTGCCATGAAAGAACGTTAAGAAGGGGAGGCTCACCGTCGCCTTCTAGGAGTTGCCGAGTTGGTTTTCCTACTCCTCTTCTTTTACTAATATGTTAGATAAGGAGTGCTAACTCTACTCTTAGGGCATTCCTACATTTAGCCAAAGCCAACCACAATGTTAAAGCCTTACAATAATGTACTTTAATCACTGAAAGTAGGAATGTCTTAGAGTAGGTGTCGCGACCCAAAATACCCCCTAGGAGTTAGGGATACTTTAGCTCATGACCGCCGTGTCAAACCATCATGTATGACACATAAGGCACGTTTACCATCCTGTGAGAGAGCATACAAGGCATAGTAAATAGTGAACTTGAAAATTTTTTCTAGATGATAAGGTTCCATGTACAAGAGTCAACTAGGACTAAATGAGAAACTAAACCTTTTATACAAAATTCATCCCTTGAGTTACCAACTCAAGTCTGATGTAAAAACCCCCAAAATGAAACCCCAAATACATGTCGTTCTCTCTCAACCATAAGGCCACATGTCCAGGCACCTATCATCAACATGATGATCTCAAGCAAGCTCCTGCTCGACCCTCGGTTTTGGAGCACGATCATCTAACCTGGAACCTACCGAGTAAACAATTGGGCTGAGCATTGCATACTCAGCGTATACAAACTACTAATTGACAATGTTATAAAACATTAACATACCATACAGAGTACAGTTCAATAGAACATATGCATAATCAGAGTGCGAAAATTTAAGACAATATAACAATTGCATAGTCTCGAAAAGCATCCTTCAAATCACAATTGAGTTCGTACATTCACAAAACACATTTCAAATATCTTATGAGTCTTATATGTCTTGTGAGTTCCTTATGAATCTCCTTATGAGTTCTTAAGAGCTTGTGTGTGGCTTATGAGATTCTTAGCTTCTTAGTACCTTACGAGTTCTTGACAGTTCCTTATGAGTCTTATGAGTTTCTTATGCGTTGCTTATGAGAGTCTTATGAGCTTATTAGCATCTTGTGAATTCTTATGAGATCATACTTTTCACTTATCTTATACTTATTTGGAGACAGATGCTACTACCCATACCTGGTCATAGTATACTAACATCCTCTCTTGCTTTCATAGAATAGATGATAGTGCCCGTATCTGGTCATAGTACACTAAAACATCCTTCCTTAATTCTTGGAAATAGATACTAGTGCCCGTACCTGGTCATAGTACACTAGATCCTTTCATATTCTTTATTTTACTTGGAGACAGATACTAGTACCCGTACCTGGTCATAGTATACCAGTATCCTCTCATACTTAGTTGGAAACAGATGATAGTGCCTGTACCTGGTCATAGTACACTAAAACATCCTTTCATATTTTTGTGAACTTTTGAGCATTTTCTTGTGAGTCTTATGAGCTTTTATTTTCCCTTTCTTATTAACCTTTCTTGCGAGTCTTATGAGCTTTCACTTTCTTATTCTTATTCTTATGAGAAACCTCGGTCATACACGTCATACATGTGCATAGAGTGCTTGTGAGCATCATCGAGTGCATGTGAGCATCATAGAGATCATGGAAAACTTTTAAACATTTAGTCATATGCATAGAGTACTTATGAGCATCATAGTAGAGAGTATTGAAAACATTGTAATAGATCATGAAATTTCACTCATGTAGTTATCATAGCATATACATGGGTTACTTAGCGCATTTTGTAAAATCAGAATTATAAACTTACTTTTAGATAAAACCACCCTTTTGATACTTACATTTAACACAGAGTTTATCATAAAAGCATGGTGACGATATACATCATTTGTGATCAATAGATTAAGCAAGGAAATCATCATATATAGTAAAATTCCCAATTTCACTTCATTTCTTCAATAGTATATGCATATATGGCTATATGCCTTCATTTTCTCAAAAACATACATCAATACCTATTATTTCATTTCATTCATGTCAATAGTATATACCTAATAGTATATACATACAACCCAAAATCATGTATCTAAGCCTACAAGGTAGCAATGAATCATAAAAGATAGTTAGTAGAGTGTATGTACACTCTTTGCATCAAAACCCAAGCCTTTAATCTTACTAAGTATAAGGAAGATTTAACAATCCAAGTAAGAGAGTGTATTCATACTCTCTTATCAAAAACCCTCTCTTTTAGCTTTCTTTTTATATACATATAAGGCTACAAGCCTTGGTTTCCTCAAATATCATGCAACAAGGCTTACTAACAAGGCGATACGCCTCAATTTCTACCAAAAACTATGCTTTAATAAGCACAAAGCATGAATGAATCATAACAAGATAGTTAGTAGATTGTTCTACCTTTCTAAAACCAAATCCCTTTGGTTGAACGCTTGAGGAAAGTTGAAGAAGCGAGAATCCGAGCTTTAAAGAGGTTGTGGAAGCAAAACCGATCTCCCCTTTCAATCTTGGAATAAGCTCAAGCCAAACCCTAGCTCTCCTCTCTTTTCTCTCTTAGAAACCCTAAAATCTCTTCTAAGGATTGTGTAAACCCTTACCCATGAGTGTGGGGCCTTATATAGGCAAAGGGGTTGGTAAAAGACCCCTAAACCCCTCAAAAAGATCTCCCAAGGTCAGTTTAGGCACCAAAAAGCATGGAGGGGTCGACCAGTGGTGTGACCGGTCGACTGGTGGTGTTTGGGGGGTTCTGGAATAAACCCCCATACAAAAAAGTGCTGGAGCGGTCGACCCCTGGTCTGACCGGTCGACCGGTAGTGGAGGGGTCAACCGGTGGTCTCCCGCTCATGCTTCCCTGTTTCGTCTGCCTCGGTGTTTCAACCATAACTTTTGACTCGGTGATTGAATTTTGACGATTCAACTTGCGTTGGATTTTACATTCAAAGGGGAAAAACTTTTATGTTTTGGACAAATCCCAATTCTGAGTTTAAAGGGTTGAAATGAGATCACAAGTAGACTGCCCCAAATTGTTCCAGGAATTCTCAGCAGACCAGTTTCCAAAAATTCCATGTTTGAACTAAATTCGACTTGAAATCTGAAAAAGTGATAAACATGAATCTCGAAGAGGGTTTCAACATCTTTCTAGTGGCTCAAGAATCACTTGATTCCGATGAGCGGTGACCAGACTAGAGCTTTCACAAGTTGAGGGTATGTGAAGAAATCCCTCTTCTTTGATACTTGGAGTATTTGATACTCTAGTTCTTTCATCCCTAAATACCTATAACAACACCACCCACACTTTAAAACACTCACCTAATCAACACTTAGGGTCATAATAAAACCTCATTTAATAAATAAATTACCAAGGTTACATAGAAGACCTTGGCTCGAACAAGCCTAGTGCAAAAGCACTATTCACAGCACTATTCACAGGTTATGAAAGTGAGATCCGGGGTTCTACAGTAGGGCTAGCACTCCTCTATGTGTTTGATTCTACATGAATATGGGGCCGACTACATAAACAAAACTTAAAAAAGGGAGTCCCACGGTTTAAAATATTGCAGGGGCCACTGTATAATTTAAATCAAAAAGTTTGGGGGGGGGGGGGGGGGGAGGGGGGGCACTACATATAAAATAAACAAAAAAATGGAGGGACCCACTAAATACTATTATACTCTGGCTCTGCCCCCTGACCACAGGGCTAAAAAACTTTAACCAGAGTTCATGTTGAAATGTAGGGGCGGCTACGTGAGAGCGAGAAGCAATAGTTCGCTCTTGCCCATGGATAAAAAAAATATTAAAAACATTTTATTATTAAAAGAGCACGTGAACCTAGTTAAGGGAACGTGTATTTGAAAAAGGACTAGTAAAAGCATTTGAACTAAGTAAGGGAGTGGGAGCGAGAGCGTGAGATCATTAAATTTTAATTTAAGATAGGGTTGAGAGCTTCTCCGGAGTGCCAATATAAATAAATAATATTTAAATATTTTTTTCTAAAAACCAACGTTATATTATTGAACTCTAAGAATTAGTGAATTTTAATCACAATTAATGAGAGTTAAAAGAATCTAGTGTGTACCTTTGGGTGTGATTGAACCCTCACCATGAGTTCAATCGCAGTGGCTATAATAGGTCTAAAATATAAAAAGTAAAAACAAAAAGAGTTAAAATAAAAAGCTTGAAAAGACATATCACTGACATACTAATATTAAAAGTTGGTTACCAAAAAAAAAAAGACTTGGGTAAAGCTTCTGAGACCTCCTCACGGTCGAGACCACCAAGACCGTGCTCTAAGAGCTTATGGGCCCCACCTGAAATCCCATGCTCTTAGAGCATGGTCTTGGTGGTCTCGGCCCTAATGGGGTCTCAACAGCAAAGTTCGAAAGACTTATACCCACGCCTCTTGCGTGAGTGGCAGGGGTGTGACCTTCAATTAATGAGTCCTAAAACCTCTTTAATTCGTGCAAAAAATCAATTTCAGCAAGTTACTGTGCAAATCGTTCGAACCACTTAAGAATGTTTCAAACCATTTAGGAATGGTTCAAATGGCTTGGGGAATGGTTCAAACCATTTGCCCTATTTTCTACTCTTTCTTCTACAATATACACTAACATAGCACGCAACACACATCAACAACATACTTATTTCACTTAACGTAAATGAAATGAAAAGTTAAAAAGATTTGCTTAAAATTTTTTAATTAAAAGAAGAAAATACCCCCATTTGAATCTAATAAAAATACTTTTAAAAAAATTAAATTTTAAGTAAATCAAAATCTCATTTACCTGTTTTAGGTTAAAAACAAAAATCATGTCTGTCGTTAAATTTTCGATAGTCTAGTAAACCACTCTATACATAATAATAAAATCTTATAAAATCACATATGTTTATTTAACACATAAATATTCATTTCCGAGAAAAATCATCTTAAAATTCGATGGCTTATGTTTTTGCTAAAACCACACCCTTCCTACAATTCCTATACTTAATTATTTTTAAATCAAGTTAATTCAGCAAATGAACAAGACATCACATGTATGATACGAATATCAAGAAATAAAATACAGGTCTCTACAGTATCTGTTCAAGGTTAGTGAAGCGGGCGGATATGTAAACTATCACACCCTCTCAGGACTTGATTTCGGATCAAAGTTGTGGTGTGCTACACAACCAGTGGGGCAAGCATTGCTTCCCAAGTATTTTTTTTTCCTTTTCGTTTCTTCATCAGTTTCGGACAAGCAATGAGCGAGAAGGATTTCGTTTCTGCTTTATCTTTTTATTTCTCTTCTCTTTGATTAAAGAAGAAACAAAGTTTCGAGAGGGTGAAAGTCTAGTGAGCAAGTTATCAGACCATCTCCAGCAAAAAAAAAAGGTTATCAGACCATTCAAATACTTATGATTTGATAAATGCTACTGCCTACATATATAACAGATCATAACAATTGGTTGCCAACCATGTGCTTGCATAAGCAGAGGCAGGATAGTGACTCCATTTGGAAAAGGGGTCACAACCCTCTGTTCTTCTTCTTCTTCATATCATTACTTTGGAGAAACGAACGAAGACTCTGCAAACACCATCTCATTTTTGATTTCAAAGATCTTTTGTAAATAAATTTCTAACGTGGTTAACCATCAGTCAATTAGTGCTCGTGAATGGGCATATACTATACTAGTGAAACAACATCTACATGACACCACTCAATCGTTACCATTTATTTGGAGCTCTGATTATCTCTTGAACTATAGATCATGTTCAATCTCTTGAACTTTGGAGCTCTGATTATCCCATGTTCAATCTCTTGAACTTTGGAGCTCTGATTATCTCTTGAACTATAGATCATGTTCATGAACTATAGATGTTCATTTATACTATATACTAGTGAAATAGTATCTACATGACACCACTCAATGGTTACTATTTATTTATATTTTGTCAAGTCATTACACTCATCAATCTCTTACACAATGAAAATTACCATCACCTATCAATTTTTCTCTCCTCCCTTTCACATATCTCCCCACGCCTTCCACTTCACATCTCTCACTCTTGCACCCAAATAGCGGGCCCATCACCACCTCTCCAACTCTCTCTCCCTCCCTTATGCCACACCTCTCCATTTCCCCACGCCTCTCTTCCTCAAAAGTCAAAACAAGAGTTTGAAGGACGATCTTCACCCTAGACTTGATAGGCATTGATTACTTAAAACTTAAAACATTATAATTGGCTTTAAATAATCAAAGTTTTTATGACATCATTAAAAAATTTATTATGACCAAATTTATACACTCTTATGCCCTACCTTCAATAAAAATAATCGAGGAATAGATATGGCTGGCAGGTGCGGTAGACCGAAGACCGCCTCCGCCTGATTATTCAATGAATGAATGCGTCTATGTGGACTCTCTCCACGTAAATTTTTTGGGGATTAGTTTTAAATTTTTTTAAATTTCCATTTACAATTAGAATCTGAATAATTCAATGGGGATGCGAGATGTATTTCCTGTTGATTTGATTTAAAATTTGATTTTAAAATTAATAAAAAAACCAGATCATTAGGATCCGGGGTTTTGATTTTAATTAAGGACTAAAACCCCCATGATTTAATCTTTGTTTAGGGTGGGCGTTTGATCTCTTAAAAAAGAGAGAAAACACACTTTTTAGTGTATTTCCCTTGTTTCTTTAGTCCCACAGTGGAAAGGAAGAGAAAATCTAAAGAATTTATTTACTTCCTTAGTTGCTTAGTTGTTAACAACTAAGTGTGTGGTGTAGACTATTACCCACCAATTCATTTAGACGGTAACTAGGATGCGTGAGCTGTGCACATGCACGGGCTCGAGTGCGGTGCGGGCATAGGGTTTTAGGCACTATGAGGCGCACTTTGCACTTCGCACGTATGCATCGTTGTGAGTCGCTTGAGTCGCTATTTATTTTGATTAAATCAGAACCGTCTGATCAAGTCTTAGGCTTGGATTGAATCTGGGCCGTCGGATCTGAGTGTGTGAGATCCGAGGATACACATGGGTGTGTCAGGTGGATTAGATCCAATGAGTGCCTGAGTTAGTGGTGACAGACCCATGATGGGATGCTCTGACCAAGGCCTGACCCAGTTAGCCAAGTGGCCTGCCTGGAGCAGGAAGGGCCTAGCCAGGTGGCTGAGCCCATCCACGTGCAAGGGGGCCTTGGTCCTCTATAAATAGAGGGCCTTGGAGATGTGCTAGGTCCTGTTGGAACTCAGACCAGACCCAGATCCGTGGACCCAAACCAATGAGCCAAGGTGAACCCAGTCCAGTGAGCCAAGAAGGAGACCAGTGAGCCACTAGACCAGAGTATGTGAACCTTGGTCCAGTCTAGTTGGAACTTAGACCAGACCCAGATCCGTGGACTCAGACCAGTGAGCCAAGGGATTTATCCTAATTACACAAAAAATTTGAAGATAGTCGAAGCCTCCCATGTGCAAGGGATATGGTAGCTCTATCTCTGGAATACAACTCAGCTTGGATTCTCTCTGGTCTTCCCAACGAATTTGTACTAATCGGTAGAAGACGGGGTTCTAATCTTCCTTTAGTATGCCCTTTAAAATTAAATATATACATATATATATATATATACATTTAATTAGGGTTTGCCAATTTTCCAAGTGTCCTAAAGTCCCATTGGATTTACAGTAAGAGATTATCTAATTAATTAGATAATTTAATAAATTACCATTTTACCCCTCAAGGTTTAAGGGTCTATTTGGTTATAGGGTTAGGTCCACTTTGGTTTGGTCTAATCCTGGTTTAACCTATTCCAGAATAGGTCTGCACCTATTCTGTTTGGTTACAGATTTTGGTTCTGTCCAGAATCAATTCTGCACAGAATTTGATTCTGGTTTGGCGAGAATTAATTCTGTCTTAAGTCCTGTTTGGTTATAGTTTTAAGTTAATCCATTTTTAACTTAATCCGAATTTGTTTGGTCACAAGACTATGGTTAATCCGATTTATCATGTTTCAGGTTCTGTTTGGGTACAAGATCAAGCTTATCCAGATTAACCCATTCCACAAGATACCCCTATTTGGGTACGATGGTCCTTATAGGATCCATCATGTGGATATGGTAGGTTCACACCTGAAATCGGATGGTCACCAAGATGGTTCTATCCTTATAGGACAGATCCATTGTTCTACCTGATCTGATTTCCTAGATCGGGCAATCGAACGGTCCGCATGTGGAATGTTCTCTGATGGACGGTTGAGAAGCCCGAAGGCATTCTACAACCTCATCAGGAGCTAGACAGCAGTCCATTTCCTGGTATCCATGGATTTGGATCGATCCAGACAGCCAGCTGGGTCTGGGTTCTGGAATATGGGTTCTGGGCTTTCATCTTCTTCCTTGAACTCCAAGGTCCACCATTAATGGAGGTCTCCAAATTAGGGTCCTCCTAAGAGGTCCCTGGTTCAGAGTCCACCTGATGGACCATGGCTCAACCGGACTGAAGATGAAGGCCCAGAACCCATATTCCAGAACCCAGACCCAACTGGCTGTCCGAATCGATCTAGATCCATGGATACTAGGAAATGGACTGTTGTCCAGCTCCAGATGAGGTTGCAGAATGCCTTCGGGCTTCCCAACCGTCCATCAGAGAACAGTCCACATATGGACAGTTTGATTGCCCGATCTAGGAAACCAGATCAGGTAGAACAATGGATATGTCCTATAAGGATAGAACCATCTTGGTGATCATCCGATTTCGGGTGTGAACCTACCATATCCACATGATGGATCCTATAAGGACCATCGTACCTAAACAGAGGTATCTTGTGGAATGGGTTAATCTGGACAAGCTTGATCTTGTACCCAAACAGAAGCTGGAACATGATGAATCGGATTAACCATAGTCTTGTGACCAAAAAAATTCGGATTAAGTTAAAAATGGATTAACTTAAAACTGTAACCAAACAGAACTTAAGACCGAATTGATTCTGGCCAAACCAGAATCAGATTCTATGCAGAATTGATTCTGGACAGAACCAAAATCTGTAACCAAACAAAATAGGTGCAGACCTATTCTGGAATAGGTTAAACCAGGATTAGACCAAACCAGAGTGGACCTAACCCTATAACCAAACAGCCCTTAAACCCTGAGGGGTAAAATGATAATTTCTTAAATTGTCTAATTAATTAGATAATCTCTTACTGTAAATCCGATGGGACTTTAGGACACTTGGATAATTGGCAAACCCTAATTAAATGAATATATATATGTATATATTTAATTTTAAAGGGCATCCTAAAGGAAGATTAGTACCCCGTCTTCTATCGAGTAGTGCAAACTAGTTGGGAAGATTGGAGAGAATCCAAGCTGAGTTGTATCCTAGAGATAGAGCTACCATATCCTTTGCACATGGGAGGCTTCGACTATCTTCAAATTGTTGGTGTAATTAAGCTAAATCCCTTGGCTCACAGGTCTGGGTCCACAGATCTGGGTCTGGTCTGAGTTCCAACCGGACTGGACCAGGGTGCACCTGCTCTGGTCTGAACCAGTCGGAACCGATGCCCTGATTTGATGGAAAGAACTTCTACCGATGAGAGCAGAGGATGAAGTTTTTCTTGAAGCAATCCAAAGTTGATTATATCCTCAGGGTCCCAATGTATCTGAATTAGATATAGATTATGCAATCTATCAAGTTCAAAAGTGGATTGATGATGATGATACAGCCTGGAATCACGTCCTTAACTCACTGTCGGATCAGTTGTATGAACAACATTCAAAGAAGACCAAGCAAGCCAGAGACTAGTGGGAGGTATTGAGGCTAGTCTACCTAGCAGAGGAGTTTGGAACAAAGAAATTTCATGTTGCCAACTACTTGGAATTTAAGATGGTGGATGGCAAGACCATCATGGAACAAATTCAAGAGCTGCAGAAGATAGCAGATGCGGTCACCTCGGCTGAAATGGTTCTGGATGAAACCTTCCATGTCAATGCTATCATTGCTAAGCTTCCTTCATCTTGGAAGGAGTATCGCTCAAAGTTGATGCACAAGAAGGAAGATTGGAATCTTGAAATCCTGTTGCACCATGTCAGGGTAGAAGAAGAGAGCAAAAAGCGAGACAAGAAGGAGTAGCCAACTGCTAAGGCTCATATGGTTGATTCAAATCAATCAAGGAAGTTTCAACTAAGGAAGAAAGAATTCAATAGGACAGTGAAGTTTGGACAGAAGAAGGGTCCGCAGCAGAAAAGCTACAACAACAACAATAGCAACAACAACAACAATAATAGTAATTTCAAGAAGTATGTGCAGTGTTACTCTTGTGGTAAGATGGGGCACTATGCCAAGAACTGCAAGGTTAACAAAAGTGGAAATTTTCAGAAGAAGAGAAAGTTCGAGAAGAGCGAAGAGAAGAAAAATAATATTCACATGGTCGCAGTCGTGACTGAAGCCAATATGATTGGCGAAGAGTTTGATGGTGGATAGACACAGGAGCCACTCGTCATGTCTGCAGTGACAAGAACATGTTCAATTCCTACGAACTAGTGGGGGAAAGAATGAATATTTTCATGGGAAACTCTTCATCTTCGAAGGTCGTAGGAAAGGGAGTGGTGAAGCTAAAGTTTACCTCCAAGAACGTTATTGAGCTGAAGGACGTCCTACATGTACCTGATATCCGAAAGAACCTTATCTTGGTAGCATTGATCGGCAAGCTCGGATACAAGCTAGTTTTTGAGTCCGACAAGGTCGTTGTAACCAAAAATGAAATATTTATTGGGAAGGGAGATCTTGTAGCCGGGATTGTAAACACCCCAATTTTGCACCCCCTTAATCTCTTTGCACACCTCTAAGAACCCTTTAAAAAATCCCTTTTTAAAACCTTCTTTTTACACGCTTCGATTTCCGAAAAAAGCATCCAGGTGAAAATTGACTAAAAATGCCCCTAGGGTGAAAATTGACCAAAATACCCCTAAAAAAATGATAAAAATTTGTCATTTTGTTTAAAATGATTATATAAATTTTTTGATAAATTTTGGCTATTTTTGGAGTTAAATTGGACTTAAAACGGTTGAAAATAACCGAAATGCCCCCTAGAGTGTAAAATGACTGAAACACCCCTGAAAAGTACTGAAAAATCCATATTTTATCTAAAATATTTTTCTGGATTTTATTGGCTCAATTTAGACTATTTTTGGGGAAACGGGCTTAAACGGAGAAATGATTTTGGGCGCGACACGTGGCAAGTCAAAAGTCAACAAAAAAACAAAAAATAATATTTTTTGACCCTCAAATGGGGGCTCTACTTGAAACAGCGCCCAACCCTTTTTTAGGCTATTTTTGGGAGGGCTCTACTTCAAGTAGCGCCCCCCTTTATTTAGCCTATTTTTTAGGTGGGCGCTACTTCAAGTAGCGCCCCTAGAGGGGCCCCTTTCATTTGCGCATGTCGGTAAGCATTTCCGGAAAATTTGAAAAGGGGCGCTACTTCAAGTAGCGCCCCCTCAATGTCGACCCATTTTACCGCCGCACTGTTCACCACCGCCTACTGTTTTGGGTTTTTATCCAAAAGGGGTGCTACTTTAAGTAGCGCCCCCCTGTTTTTTGCTTCCTATAAATACCCCACCCCCTCACCTCATTTTAAAACGGATTCCTTCTCCTCTCTCTCCCTTTTCTTCTTCAAAACCCTTGAAGCGCTTCGGATTCCCGAGAACGTCGATAGCGAAGGGTCGATTCTCGGGACCCATTTTTCAGAAATCTTTTCAGATTTCCCGGACGGTAATTCTTCTCAAAACCCTGTCTCGCTTTGTCTTTTAATAGTTTAAATTAGTTTAATCATTTTTTAAGTTGGTTTTTAATTATTTAAATGCTTAGACTGTTTGCCTAGTCGAACCCCTACCCGAATCCCGGTTCAAAACTAGCTTCGCCTAGTCGAACCTCTGCCCAAATCCCGGTTCAAAATTAGCCTCACCTAGTCGAACCTCTGCCTAAGTCCCGGTTCAAAACTAGCTCCGCCTAGTCGAACCTCTGCCCAAAAACCCTGGTTAAACCCTGATTAAAACCCAGTCAAGTCTAGTTATACCCCGTTAATTCTAGTTAAACCCATTTAAGCCCTAGTTAACTCTAATTAAACCCTGTTAATTCTAGTTAAACCCAGTTAACCCTAGTTAAACCCAGTTAATTCTAGTTAAACCCAGTTAAGCCCCAATTAACCCTAGTTAATTCCAGTTAACTCTAGTTAAAACCCCAGTGAAACCCAGTTAACCCTAGTTAATCCTAGTTAACTCTAGTTAACCCCAGTTAAACTCAGTTAACCCTAGTTAATTCTGGTTAACTCTAGTTAACCCCAGTCAGCCCTAGTTAATCCCAGTTAACTCTAGTTAACCCTAGTTATTCCAGTTAAATCTAGTTAAAACCCCAGTTAAACCCAGTTAACCCTAGTTAATCCCAGTTAACTCTAGTTAAAACCCCAGTTAACTCTAGCAAAACCCCAGTTAATCCCAGTTAACTCTAGTTAAAACCCCAGTTAATTCCAGTTAACTCAAGTTAAAACCCCAGTTAAATCCTAGTTAATCCTAATTAAATCCCAATTAATCCTGATTAAACCCCAATTAACCCTGATTAAACCCTGATTAAGCCCTAGTTAACCCTAGGTAAACCCTAGTTAACTCTAGTTAAACCCTGTTTAAGCCCTAGTTAACCCTAGGTAAACCCTGATTAAACCCCAGTTAACCCTGATTAAACCCTGATTAAGCCCTAGTTAACCCTAGATAAACCCTAGTTAACTCTGGTTAAACCCTATCTAAACCCTAGTTAACTCCAGTTAAACCCTGATTAAACCCCAGTTAACCCTAGTTAAACCTTGTTTAAGCCCTAGTTAACCCTAGGTAAACCCTAGTTAACTCTAGTTAAACCCTACCTAAACCCTAGTTAACTCCAGTTAAACCCTGATTAAACCTCAATTAACCCTGATTAAGCCCTAGTTAACCCTAGGTAAACCCTAGTTAACTCTAGCTAAACCCTAGGTAAACCCTGGTTACAACCTACCTAAACCCTAGGTAAATCCTAGCTTAATCCTAGTTAAACCCTATCTATCTATTCAAACCCTTGTCAGAGCCTCAGTTCAAACCCTGTTCAAATACCCACCTCACCAGGCTCCTCGGCACGAGCTTAAACTGCCCAATCGCTCCTCAGCACGAGCTTAATAGGCCACCTCGCTCCTCAAATAGGAGCAAAAACCCTCAAACCTTTCAATCACCCACAATCCAGTCCAATCAAATCAAATCAAAACCATCAACTCCTATCTGGAACTACGTGCGGCTTGATTCCACTGACAGTGGATACGTAGGCAACCCTGATCGGGTTCAGCTCCCCTAAGATAGAATCACTATTCTGTTTCTCCCCTGTTTTTCTCAATTCATTTATTTTTTAACATTACATTTCCCAGCATATAGATCAAGTTGTAAACTTTTTTTTATGGTTTCCTTTATTTAAAAATTCAGACTTAGGGAGTAGGTAACCATCTTCGAATGGGAGTTTAGGGGTGCCTAACACCTTCCCCTAACTCAACTGAATCCCTTACCCTGACCTCTGATTTCCAGACCATGCCTTATCCAACCATTTCAGGGACCTATTTACCTCAGAATTAGATAGGTGGCGACTCGCAACCCAATTGTAATTTATCACTATTCCTTATCGGATTTATCCTGATCGGGAATGGAGGGTAAAATTCAGGTACTCACAGGGATGTTCAAGTTCAACACTATGAATGAAACTCCAATTATTTCGTTTTATATCACTAAGTCTTTTGATTTATGGTGTAAGCACCCCATTTTTACACCCCCATTTAACCATGGTTAATTAACTTAACCATGGTTAGTTCAGTCGTAACCCTAGGTCAACCTCACCTAAACCCTAAGACAACCTTAGTCTAAACCCTAGGTCTAAACCATAGTTAAGCCTAAACCCTTGGTAGCCTTTAGCCCAAACCCAAGTAGTTAAGCCCAATTACCCAATTACTCAATTGCCTAAGCCAAAGCCTATTTACCATAACCCATGATCCATAAGATCTAGTCCACATATCCATGTCCACCTAACCTATATCCTACAACCCATGCCCATATAACTCATAGTTCACTCAACCCTTCAACTCTTTCACACCTCTTACAACTCTCTTACACCCCTTACAAAACTCAACCCATCAACTCTCTTACACTCCTTACAACACTCAACCTATCAACTCACCTTACAACACTCAAATATTTACCCACTAACTCCTTTTATCCACCATGTAAAAGACACAACCTAACCCCTTAGTTTTCCTATAAATACGAATTCCTTAGCCCCTTAGATCCATCCCTCAAGACCCCTATAAGTTTCTCACCCACTTGTGTTTCTCTTGAGTTTGAAGAAGGGAGAAGAAACTAAGGTTTAGAGTTTGGAAAAAATTCTAAGACTAAAAGCTTAGAGTTCTTCACTAACTCTCATTCTTTGTTGACTCTAAACATAATCCTACATCTTGGAGCATTGAAGAAGAATTCTTGGAGGAGTAGACACTCCTTCTTTCATCATCTTCTCTTCTTTTTTTTATCTCATTTTTATTTAGTTCTCTCTTCTTGGTCTCTCATTTCTCAAGCATAATTGGGTCTCTCTACACCAATCTAATGGTGTAGAGGGACCCCATATCAAAAGCAAAGAGATGTTTTTTTTTTCTTTTCCTTTTCCTTTCCATGTACATATTTTTTCTTTTTTATGTACCCACAAGTGTGGATATGGGTAGGCCCATAGAGAGTGGAAGCTATAGCTATACCTCTCTTTTTTATTTTGTTTCTTTTTTGGGATTCCAGTCCTCTTTCTAGAATTTTTTATGAAAGCTCATCCCCTCTTTAACATTCTTTAGAGCAACATTGCATCATTAATAATGGTGTAAATGAACCACCTTCAAAAGGGAGATGATGAGTTTTCAATTTCTCTACTTTTCTCTTCTTTTCTTTTCTTCTCTTCCTTCATATTCTATGTTGAATGGGTAAATGATGGTTTAAGGACTTAAAGATGACATTATTCAAAATGCCTCATACCAAAGACAATGGTATTTGATTTATTATTAACACCAATCCAACAAAATAGGTATTGGCAATAGACCATTTACTATTCATAATGCACATCCCTCTTTATGTCCTAAATATAATCTTTTGGCTTAACTTTTCCTTAATCTTTCTCTTGGATTAAATTTGACTTTAGTTAAATTTGTCAAAACCCTACCTATATGAAAATAAAAAAAAAACATAAAACTCAAAATACCAACAACATGATAAAATCTTAAAATACCAAAAACATTCAAATATAACCAAAATACCAAAAACAGTCAAATATAACCAAAATACCAAAAACATCCAAGTATCCCCAAAATCCAAAAAAAATATAAAAAACATACAAAAAGACCAAAAAGAGACTTGCAGGACCTCCTTAGCTTTGGTTAGCTCACCTAACCATCATTAAATCTCCTGTAACCGCGGTTAGACTTAACACTTGTGCACTTGACCTCCCCGGTCAATCAACCCTAGCTCCCGGGCTAACCCTTAAGTCACCCTTATGCACACACTCACACCCCCTAGCCTTGACACAGGCCCATGTGCCAAAACTACGCTCGGTCCGATCTCACCCCGGTGAGTACGTAGGCAATCCAACTCGGATTCAAGCCTAGCCATCTAGCTTTCTATTGTTCTTGAATTAGCATTCACTTAAATACTTTAGCATTTTAATTAAACTTTGAGATTAAACCTTGACTTAAGTTTAGGAAATAGGTAACCGTTATAAAACAGGAGTGCCTAACACCTTCCTCGGGGCTTAATCGAGCTGCTTACCCTAACTCTGATTAGACCATTTGCCTTATCCAAACAAACAAATACCCGGTACTTATCCCTAAGAATGAATAGGTGGCAACTCAAGTCAAACCAAATGTGAAAGTGGGTCAGAAAATCTCATGCTCACAGCTCTGGCGACTCTGCTGGGGACGAAGGTTCAAGCCGGAACTTGAACTTAAACCAAAATAATCTCAAAATTAATTGAAATACCTAAGTATTTAATTCACTGCTACTTCTTTATAATCTTTTTGGGTGTTTATTGTACAGTGCATTTCATGCATAGCATACTAGTATAACAACCCATTAAACCCATTAAATAGGCTTATTACGCTTACGGCTGTTGGATGACTATCCTCAGTGACAGAAGCTTAAAAGTCTTGGAGGTCCGCGAAATTTTGTCTGTTGAGTGACTACCCTCAGGAAACGATTCTGAACGCTCCCACTTACACCAATCGTCTCAGGTATGTTCTATACCCGGGAGTCGCATATACGGTGTTAAGTGATCCCCCCATCATTTAGGAATACTCTGCATTACACCAGCATGCATACATATAGCCTAGGTTAGGGTATAGTCTACAAGAAGCCTACCTGGAGGGATACTCTAAACCCTAACTTGCTTGTACCATATACTTGTCCCCCAACCACGGTTGAATATAAGGGCATTTGTCCAGATAAACACCGACCCAGGGGGCATGTATTGAGCCTTTTGTTGTGCTTGTAATGAAATACCCCCTACCTCGTCTCCAGGCATACATGTGAGGTTCAAATCCTAAGTTGTAAGAGGTTAGCCCATTAAACCACTTCAACTTTGGTCCAGTAGGCCCTGACATGCATTGTGAACTTTTTCCTCTTTCCTGCATGGCATTCAAAACCTCCAGACCAAGAAAATTGTCCCTGTGTCACCTAGATTCCACTAGGTCATTTGCATACCTTCCATTTCTTCCCCGCTCTCACCTATTCTGACTCTCACTCCATACTCCATTTTTTCCAGGAGCAGACCCTGAGTTTAGCACGTCTTTGAGCAATAAATACAGCAAAATACCTGATACGACATGGACCCTCGAGACGGTCAAGAGACTGACTCGGACACCCCGACATCATAGCCACATGGTCCGGATTTTGAAGCAAGATTAGCAGAAAATGCCCAGAGTATTGAAAATCTAACAAGCATTATCCAGGATTTTATGCGGGCAGTGACTTATGCCCCCTCTTCCTCCAACTCTCTACCTACCGAGGCAACACGGCCATCACAAATAAACCCACCGCCAACTTCCAGCCTTATCCCATCATTACCCACCATCAACATCACACCATCACCTGATCAACCATCACTCACCCTCAACATTCCTCCACCATCAAACCAACAACAGCCGGAATTCACCTTCAACATTCCCCCTCTGCCAATCCAACCCTAACCTATTCACCATATCTCACCACCCATCATTAACTAGTACGAGGAAGAGAAGGCCAAAGCCGGAGGTGAACCTCATATAGGCTCTGCTCATGTATCTTCAAGTTCTGCCCAAATTCCGGATGCATACCGGGAGAGAATCGAAAAACTGGAGGAGCTGGTAAGGCAAAATCAGGGATCCCGCAAGTCTACCAACTTCAGGGATATGTGCATACATCCTAGAATCTAAATGCCCAAGGACTTCAAGGTTCCCGACTTTGAAAAATACAGTGGGAAAGGTTGTCCTGAGACACACTTGAGAGCATACCGAGGAGAATTATTCCAGCTCAAGCACAGAGACAAGTTGCTGGTCCAATTGTTTCAAAAGAGTTTGAAAGGAGTTGCACTACAATGGTTCACCAAGGTGGACCCCAACAGGATTTGGACATGGGAACACCTGTGCGAGACATTTGTTGCCTAATACTCCTACAATGTCGACCTGGTCCCACAGAGAGCAGATCTAGAAAGAATGTCCCAAAGGGCCAATGAAACCTTCATCAAGTACTCTATTTGGTGGAAGGAAATGATTGGAAAAATGAGCACCCCTCTGCCAGAGAAAGAATTGGTAACAACCTTTCTCCGCACCCTCAAGCATCTGCTCAAGACTCTCCTGGCGGCACAACCTATCTCAGACTTCAGCACCATGGCCAAGTGCGGTGCCAGGATTGAGATAACGATGGGTGACAGCGGGTTATTCGATATTTTTCAGGGAACAAATGGTGCTTCCGAAAAGAGATAATAGAAAGAAAGAGGGGGACGGACAGATGGTAGCAGCCATACCAGTCAGAGTGCTCAATCTGCCCCAACAACAAGCTCAACAACCTCGGCAAGCTCAGCAACCCCAGGGCAAACTGCTCTCTCATCAGATGGCCCTTGAACAGAGAAGAAACCGGGCATTCACTCAGCTCCCGTACTCTCTTTCAGCACTCATTTTTTTCCTGTTAGACAAGAAGCTAATCACATTGAAGAAGCCGCAGCCTCCACCGACAAATCTTCCGAAGAATTACCGGGTAGATCAGCACTGCTGATACCATTAGTCACTAAGGTACCCTAAAGACAGGTGCTATGATTTAAAGCATGCAATCCAGGACTTGCTGGAGACAGATAGAATCTGCTTTGCACCAGGGAACATGGACAACAATCAAGCTCCTCTCCCTAACCACGCTCCTCATACAAACTAAGGCACTTTAGCCGGAATAGTTCTGCAGCTGATCTTTGAACAAACTTTACTCTTGTTGTGTCTCAACTTGTACCTCTGTCGGCCATGTTGGCTCGTATCAATCCCTACTGTCAGTCCAGGTCAAGCAAGTGGCCAGCGGCCCTTGTTTTTTTTTGTTGTCAAGTCTGTCCTTTCAATATCTTAATAAAACTGCTCTTTTTAAGTCAAGTTCCATTGTGTTCTGAGAAGCTTAAGTTAGGAACTGAACTAGTTCCTAATGCCTAATAGGAACTCACCTCAAATCAGTAGATGCTCTTCCTAGTTGAGCAAATCAAGACACGAGCAATACATTAACAGTGAAGACCTCTCTAAGCCACCAAATGTCAATCAACTGAAACGAGGCGATGCAATGACCATACATGCTCTCGACCGATCAAGGAAATGATAGGATGCCATCTTTTGATAACCTTCACAATGCCTCGCTTATCCGTGCTATATATATCCGCTAGTTAGACCGTTGAGCCTAAATAGCCTTTCTTTCAAAACCCACACAAGGGCATCCCGTGAATGTCAAAATGACAATTCAAAAGATGAATGACCAGCAAAGAGCAACCAACAAATACGGCCTTTTGGTCGAACTACATCTTGACCTGATCTCTATTTGGGTACATAGGCAGCCTGAAATCAAGTTCGGTCATAACACAGCAAATGTTCATAATACAAAACAACCATGTACCAAAAAAAAAAGGAGAAAAAGAAACAAATAAAATGGTATTTGGTTACAAAGCGAAGTTGTACCAAAAGATAAGGAATGAAGAAGCTGGTTCCATTCCGACACTGAACAAACAGGGTGCCCTACCTTTGCTAGAACAGAAACTTTGAGCCTTATCTTGTTTCTAGTCAACCCACGTTTCATCCCAGAAGTTAAGCCCTCCTTGATCTTTGAAAGGATTTGAGCATCAATGGTCAAAATTATTAACCTCCACTACCGACAGGCAAGGATGAGAGAAGAATGGAGAATCATCAAAGAAGGTTAAGGAACAGAAAATGAGAAAGTGCAAAGCTTGTATACCCAGGCCTGGTGAGAACCTGAAAAGGCTCAGGGGCAAAAAATGGACAAATCGAACTTCAAATTTCACGGGCATAGTAAGGAATCATTCATTCTACTATTGCACAAAAATTACGTGAACCCAGTCCTAGTGAAAACCCGTAAGGGCCCAGGGGCAAAAGAGGGAAAAATAAGCTAATACATTGCTTTGCAAATATCTTTTCCCAGCAGATGTAGGTCTACCACAAGGATGATCAAACACATCATGAAGGCAAAGGAACCTAGTTAGGTCTCCTAAATGCAAGCAATCTCAGACACAGTCAGTCCACTGGTCAACTGTCGGTCTACCACCAAAACACCATTCAGTCAGTCAGTCATTTCAACAGGTCTGTCACATCACCTATCTGTCAATCCATTTGTACGTTAGCAAGTTGTTTACGTTAATAGTCAGTCAAAAATTTACCCCCTAGTAGAGTCAGTTCAAAGTCGACTACTCATTCGCGTTATCGCAGCAAGATCAGTGAAACTGTGGCAAAGCAAAGTTAGTAGATTATCTTGGGAGTCACAGATGCTTGGAGATCAATACATCCTGAGAGGCAAGTACATACAGTTGAATCATCCAAGCCGGGGGGCATGTCAAATCCGGAAAGCTATATATATACACAGAGGCACAAGATTCGTGCAATGGCTCAGGGCTACGGCTCTCACTATCATATTCGATTTCATCCTCACTCCTATCAGCTATCAATTCCAATTCATCCTCAATGAGACAATCGGGTGGTTGTCTACACCACTTTCCAATCCTAGCTCAGGTGAAGCGGTCAGGCAACTGTCTTTACCCTCACTATCTTTGTCGGTCATTTGGGCGGATGTTTGTAGCATCGCGTCCCCTTCACTATTAAAGGAGCACTGGAACGGTCATGTGGCTAGATTTCAGTTGCGGCCTCTTGTGAAGTCTATTCTTCTTTAACTAACTCATTGTTAAATGGGTACTGTCACGTTTGTGTGATCGAACATCAGTTACGGCCTCAGGGATGTTAGTTTTGCACCCATCACCTTTATTTTTGCATTCATCATCTTATTCCCGCTTGACTAACTCACTGCTAAAGGGGTACTATCACGTTCGTGTGATCGAACATTAGTTACGGCCTCTGGGATGTTAGTTTTGCACTCATCACCTTCATTTTTGCATTCATCATTGTATTCCTACTTGTCTAACTCACTGTTAAAGGAGTACTGTCATGTTCGTGTGATTGAACATCAGTTACGGACTCAGGGATGTTAGTTTTGCATCCATCACCTTCATTTTTGCATTCATCATCTTATTTCTGCTTGATTGGCTCACTATTAAAGGAGTACTATCACGGTCGTGTGACCGGATGTCAGTTACGGCCTCCAGTGATGCTAATCCTACATTCATCAAGGCTTTGCATCTATCTCCGATGAAATGGTTGTGTTATCAACCTTCACCACATCTCTGATGAAAAGGTTGTGTGATCAACCTTTACCTCATCTCCGCTGAAATGGTTGTGTGGTCAACCTTCACCACATCTCCGATGAAAAGGTCGTGTAATCAACCTTCACCTAATCTCTGGTGAAATGGTTGTGTGATCAACCTTCACTTCATCTCCGGTGAAATTGTTGTGTGATCAACCTTCACCACATTTCCGGTGAAAAGGTCGTGTGATCAACCTTCACCTCATCTCTGGTGAAATGGTTGTGTGATCAACCTTCACCACATCTCCGGTGAAAAGGTCATGTGATCAACATTCACCTCATCAATGGTGAAATGGTCGTGTGATTAACCTTCACCTCATCTCCGGTGAAAAGTTCGTTCAATTGCCAACTCGACACTCTCCGAAAAAGAGGGGCAGCTGTAAGCACCCCATTTTTACACCCCTTTAACCATGGTTAATTAAATTAACCATGGTTAGTTCAATCCTAACCCTAGGTCAACCTCACCTAAACCCTAGGACAACCTTAGTCTAAACCATAGTTAAGCCTAAACCCTTGGTAGCCTTTAGCCCAAACCCAAGTAGTCAAGCCCAATTACCCAATTACTCAATTGCCTAAGCCAAAGCCTATTTACTATAACCCATGATCCATAAGATCTAGTCCACATATCCATATCCACCTAACCTATATCCTACAACCCATGCCCATATAACTCATAGTTCACTCAACCCTTCAAATCTCTTACACCTCTTACAACTCTTTTACACCCCTTACAACACTCAACCCATCAACTTTCTTACACTCCTTACAACACTCAACCTATCAACTCACCTTACACCACTCAAATATTTACCCACTAACTCCTTTTATCCACCATGTAAAAGACACAACTCAACCCCTTAGTTTTCCTATAAATACCAATCCCTTATCCCCTTAGATTCATCCCTCAAGACCCTTAGAAGGTTCCCACCCACTTGTGTTTCTCTTGAGTTTGAAGAAGGGAGAAGAAACTAAGGTTTAGAGTTTGGAAATAATTCTAAGACTAAAAGCTTAGAGTTCTTCACTAACTCTCCTCTTTTGTGGACTCTAAACAAAACCCTACATCTTGGAGCATTGAAGAAGAATTCTTGGAGGAGTAGACACTCCTTTCATCATCTTCTCTTCTTTTTTTATCTCATTTTTATTTAGTTCTCTCTTCTTGGTCTCTCATTTCTCAAGCATAGTTGGGTCTCTCTACACCAATCTAATGGTGTAGAGGGACTCCATATCAAAAGCAAAGAGATGTTATTTTTTTCTTTTCCTTTTCCTTTTTATGTACATATTTTTTCTTTTTTTATGTACCCACAAGTGTGGATATGGGTAAGCCCATAGATAGTGGAAGCTAAAGCTATACCTCTCTTTTTTATTTTGTTTCTTTTTTGGGATTCTAGTCCTCTTTCTAATTTTTTTTGTGAAAGCTCATCCCCTCTCTAACATTCTTTAGATCGACATTACATCATTAATAATGGTGTAAATGAACCACCTTAAAAAGGAGAGGATGCGTTTTCAATTTCTCTACTTTTCTTTTCTTTTCTTTTCTTCCTTCATATTTTATGTTGAATGGGTAAATGATGGTTTATGGACTTAAAGAAGACATTATTCAAAATCCCTCATGCAATAGACAATGGTATTTGATCTATTATCAACATTAATCCAACAAAGGCCTTGGCTTGTCTCTGGCGAAGCCAGAAAGGCTTATCTCGGGGTTCCATAGAATAGGTGACAAGTGGTGAAGAAGTCAAAATCATGGGCCCATGATTTTGACTTCTCCACCCATAATAAGACATGTGGCGTTAAGTGAGTGAGAATAAGTGGGAGAGATATCAAATGGGGAGAAGTAAAAAAAAAGATGAGAAAATCAAATGACTTCTCCCAATTTATATGCCAACTGTCGCACAATGTATGGAACCCCGAGAGCCTCTTTCTGGCTTCGCCAGAGACAAGCCAGGGCCTCCAACAAAATAGGTGATGACAATAGACCATTTACTATTCATAATGCACATCCCTCTTTATGTCCTAAATATAATCTTTTGGCCTAACTTTTCCTTAATCTTTCTCTTGGATTAAATTTGACTTTAGTTAAGTTTGCCAAAACCCTATCTATCTAAAACTCTCAAAAAAACATGATAAAAACTCAAAATACCAAAAACATGATAAAATTTCAAAATATCAAAAACATTCAAATATAACCAAAATACCAAAAACATTCAAATATAACCAAAATACCAAAAACATCCAAATATCCCCAAAATCCAAAAAAAATATTAAAAAAATACAAAAAGACCAAAAAGAAACTTGTAGGACCTCCTTAGCTTTGGTTAGCTCACCTAACCATAATTAAATCTCCTCTAATCGCGGTTAGACTTAACACTTGTACACTTGACCTCTCCGGTCAATCAACCCTTGCCCCCGGGCTAACCCCTAAGGCACCCTTATGCACACACTCACACCCCCTAGCCTTGGCACAGGCCCATGTGCCAGAACTACGATCGGTCTAATCTCACCCTGACGAGTACGTAGGCAATCCAACTCGGATTCGACCCTAGCCATCTAGCTTTCTATTTTTCTTGGATTAGCATTTACTTAAATACTTTAGCATTTTAATTAAACTTTGAGATTGAACCTTAGCTTAAGTTTAGGAAGTAGGTAACCGTTATAAAACAGGGGTCCTGGGGTGCCTAACACCTTCTTCGAAGCTTAATCGAGCCGCTTACTCTAACTCTGAGTAGACCATTTGCCTTATCCAAACAAACAAATACCCGGGACCTATCTCTAAGAATGAATAGGTGACGACTCAAGTCAAACCAAATGTGAAAGTGGGTCGGAAAATCCCATGCTCACATATGGCATGGTAGGCTAGGTCATATTAATTTTAAGAAAATAAAATCTATGACCAAATAAGGACTAATAGCTAACGCATCCAGTGATAAGCATAAAAAATGTATTGCCTGCAGCAAGTGTAAAATTGTGAGACCTCCATTCAAGGGTGTAGAGGGAGAATCTAAGCTACTTGAGCTTATTCACAGCGACATATGTGAAATGACTGGCGTACAGTTAAGAGGAGGGGAAATATATTTTATCACCTTCATCGATGATGCCTCTCGATACACGCATGTTTTTTTCATCCGAACTAAAGACGAAGCTTTTGAGATATTCAAGGTGTTCAAGTCAGAAGTTGAGAATTTTTAGGAAGCCAGAATCAAAATACTTAGAACTGACAGAGGAGGAGAGTATCTTGATTCAGAGTTCAGTAAGTTTTGTGAAGATAACGGGACTCGTCACGAGACAATTGCACCGTACACACCACAAAAAAATGACATTGCAGAAAGGAAGAACCAAACTTTGACAGAAATGGTTAACACCATGTTAACCAACTCCGGTGCTCTACCAAATCTTTGGGGTGAAGCAGTTCTATCAGCCTGCCACATTCTCAACAGAGTTCTTCAATGAAAAGCAGAATCAATTTCATATGAATTATGGAAAGGAAGAAAACCCAACTTGCAGTACCTTAGGGTTTGGGTTTGTCTAGCCCAAGTCAAATTGCCTAACTTGAATAACCCCAAGGTAGGAACCAGAGGTACTGAATGCATCTTCATTGGCTACTCAATGTGAAGTAAAGCGTACCGGTTTCTAAATCTGAAAACTTATGCGCCACAATCAGTTGTGGAAGCTATTGGTGCTGATTTTTTTGAAAATGTATTTCCATACAAGAGAAGTCAAGAAGTAGTGGGGGACCAACCAGAATCTAGATCCAAGCGGAAAGAGCCTGAAGACCCAGTTCCTTCTGAATCAAGAAGAAGTACTCGATCAAGAATTCTAAAGGATTTTAGCCCTGGGTATATTTGTCTGATCGAGAAGGATCCAACAAGCTACACTGAAGCTATGACATCTAAAGACGTAGATCTTTGGAAAGAGGCAATGGATGATGAGATGCACTCTATCAACTCCAACAACACTTGGATCCTGGTGGACCTATCTCCAGGAAACAAGACAGTAGGGTGCAAGTGGATCTTTAAGAAGAAATTGAAACAAGATGGATCCATAGAAAAGTTCAAAGCTAGACTGGTTGCGAAGGGCTTCAGATAGCGAATGAGTTTTGACTATTTTGACACCTATGCCCCTATGGCTAGGCTGACCACCAGATGTTGATTGCGTTGGCCTCAATGAAGGATCTGATTATTCATCAGATGGACGTCAAAACTGCATTCCTGAATGGTGATCTTGAAGAAGAAATATATATGGATCAGCCTGAAGGATATGTTCTGCCAAAGAATGAGAAGAAAGTCCGTAAACTTCTGAAGTCATTGTATGGATTAAAGCAAGCTCCAAAACAATGGCATGATAAATTCAGAAGTGTCCTTCTAGCTGATGGGTATCAAGTTAACAATGGTGATATCTGGGTATATAGCAAATTCAGAGACAACTTTGGGGTGATAATTTGCTTATATATTGACGACATGCTCATATTTAGAACGGATGATCCAAGTGTTGCCAACACAAAGCAGTTCCTATTGTCTAACTTTGATATGGGCAAAGCAGACGTTAAACTTTGAATCAAAATTGTTAGGAGCAACGAAGGAATTGTACTTTCTCAGTCAAGCTACATTGAAAAGATTCTCAGGAGGTTCAATCAATTTGATTGTACTCTGGCCCTTACACCAGTTGATTCAAGTATTAAATTAACAAAGAATGAAGGCAAAGGTGTTTCTCGATTGGAGTACTAGCAGATAATCGACAGTTTAATGTATGCGATGTATTGCACTAGGCCAAATATAGCCCAAGTAGTGGGGATGTTGTGCAGATATACCAGTAACCCTGGTAAATTACACTGGGTATCATTGATCAAAAAATTCTGAGGTACCTGAAAGGTACATTGGCCTATGCTCTGCACTACGGAAGATCACCTGTAGTACTTGAAGGATTTAGTAACGCAACATGGAATTCATGCCTAGACAAATCAAAGTCGGTCACAACATGGATCTTATCGATAGGAGGAGGAGCCATCTCTTGGAAGTCAAAGAAGCAAACTTGCATAACTTATTCTACCATGAAAGCAGAGTTCATTGCATTTTCATCAGCTGGAGAAGAAGCTGAATGGCTCAAGAGTATTCTGGTTGATGTGCCAATCTGGGAGACACCTATGCCAGCAGTCACAATCTATTGTGATAACCAGACGGCTATGCTCAAAGAATACAGTGAGAATTACAATGATAAGTCCAGACAGATCCGCCTGAAGCACAACCATGTTAAGGGTCTAATTGCTGATGGAAAAATTACAATTCAGTATATAAAGTCAAAAGAGAATTTGGCTAACCCCCTGTCCAAGGGCCTTGGCACAGACCTTGTGATGAATACATCAAGAGGAATGAGACTAAAGCCAGTTGAGCAGTTGAACTAGGTGGAAACCCAACCTGATGAGTCTCTCAGGTTCAATGGGAATAACATACCTTGTAAGAAACTGCAAATGCACTATAAATGAAATGCCATTTTAAGTTGTCCCTTCCTAAAGATGATGTCAATAGTGCAAGTCTATAGACAGTAGATCTATAGATAATTCTGCGATGAATTTGAGAATTTAAATGGATTCTCTTAATGAGTAACTATAGGTCTGTAATAGGCTGGAGTGTTGTAGAAACACTCTTGATAGACTCACCTTTCTGAGTGTCGGAAGCCCGTCACCTTCTATGAGATTTTGGCTAAATCTCTAGAGCTCACAATAAGACCGGGGTAAGGCATGGATGTTAAGTGCTAAGCTAAATGAGTACACATATCTTCTGAAAGGAATATGTGTGCGATGAATCCGATTGGTCAATATGAGTTCTGCAGTTCAAGGCATAGTCCACTGAGTTCTCTGGTCTTTCTTGATTTATTTGCACTAAGTGTAGGTTCAAGTTGAAAGACACCTACATCTATGCACATGATATTCTTGGATGCCCGAATTTGTTTTACTTAATTCTTAATTACTTTACTAATTTTAAATCAAGTGGGGGATTGTTGATTTGATTTAAAATTTGATTTTAAAATTAATAAAAAACCGGATAATTAGGATCTGGGGTTTTGATTTTAATTATAGACTAAAACCCTCCATGATTTAATCTTTGTTTAGGGTGGGTGTTTGATCTCTTAAAAAAGAGAGAAAACACACTTTTTAGTGTATTTCCTTTGTTTCTTTAGTCCCACATCGGAAAGGAAGAAAAAATCTAAAGAATTTATTTACCCCCTTAGTTTTTTAGTTGTCAACAACTAAGAGTGTGGTGTAGACTATTACCCACCAATTCATTCAGACGGTAACTAGGGTGCGCAAGTTGCTCTCGCAGCAAGCGCCAACGCACACGCACACGCACACGCACGGGCACGAGTACGGGCTCGGGTGGGGTGCTGTGCGGGCATAGGGCTTTGGGCGCTATGAGACGCACTTTGCACTTCGCTTTGACCAAGGCTTGACCCAGTTAGCCAAGTGGCCTGCTTGGAGCAAGAAGGGCCTAGCCAGGTGGCTGAGCCCATCCACATGCGGACCTTGGTCCTCTATAAATAGAGAGCCTTGGAGATGTGCTGGGTCCTGTTGGAACTCAGACTAGACACAGATCCGTGGACCAGATCAGTGAACCAAGGTGAACCCAGTCCAGTGAACCAAGAAGAAGACCAGTGAGCCACCGGACCAGAGTAGGTGCACTCTAGTCTAGTCCGTTTGGAACTTAGATCAAACCCAGATCCGTGGACCCATACCAGTGAGCCAATGGATTTAGCCTAATTACACCAACATTTCATTCTCCAAAAAATAAAACACTACGTGATTATGCACGGCCGTAAACACATAGTTGTTGTTGTTGTTTTTTTTTTTATCACATAATGTTTGACTCGTTATGAGAAGCAAATAGATGCGCATCCTTAATGGAATTATCCAGATTCTGATTATAAATTAAATGGAAAATTTGAAACTAATCGGAAATCTCTGACGTGAGTCCGCATCGAAGCGTGAGATCATATGATAGCATATTGCGATTGAACTCTCCCTCTCGCATGTGTCATGATTTGATTGGAGATAAAAAAAGAAAAGTAAAAATTTTAAATTCAAATTTTTTACCATCAATCATATCACGACACGTATGCAATTGGCTGTGATCCGATCTCGCGTAAGAGTTTCCGAAGTGGCAATAGCGGCCTTTGGAGATGGCGATGAGCTAGACTGCGCATGTGGTATAATAGTGAGATGAGCCTTGCCAGCTAGGTTCGTCGTATGCGGAGAGTGGTCGCCGCTGGAGTAGCCGGCTGCACTTATAAAATCTTATCGAAACAGAAGTTTTTTTTTTTTTTCGGTCAAAATCGAAACAGAAGTTAGAATCAAGGACTTCGAAAAACGTTCAAAACGGCAAGGAGAATAAATAATACGAGATGATGCTGGTTGTTCTCTAGTTGGGGAGGCAAAGACACTGCGTATCTACCTACTACCATATCAACTAACTTGTGCGGGTCCAATCACGGTACTCCGAGAGAATATCCATTCAGCATTCGATGGCTGTAGTTACGGTCATGGAAGTCAAATGATTATAAATGTATAGGAATTAGAGGCGGGCGAGGGGTGGCCTGGGGGCACGTGCCCCCCTCCTTAAAATCTTGCTTTTTTTTATATGTATATATATAGCATAACATGGGGCATGGAGGTGATGGAGAACCCCAATTGTGATTGAACTTGTAAAGAGTTGAATCGCACCCACAGGCTAAAATGTGTCCTTTTTAACCCTTGTTAATTGTGGTTAAGATTCACTAACCTTTGAGGTTCAACAATATAACTTTCGTTTTAAAAGAGTATATGTTAAAAGTTTAATATTTTCTCTAAACACTAAGGTTTTATTGTTGAACCTCAAGAGTTAGTAAATTTTAACCACGGTTAATAGGATTAAAAGAGACACGTGTTAGCATGTGGGTGTGATTGAACCAAAGATTAAAAATACAGTTTAGGGAGATGTATCGGTCTCAACCAAAATCTATACGTATAGGTTTTGGTAATGGTTTTGACCGATACATATAATCTCTTCTTTTAAAAAATTAAATTTTTTTTAAAATTAAATGAATTATAGAACCAAATTTATTAAATATAAAGTCATGTGAAGCAACTCAAATACAAAATAACAAACACAATTACAATTATACAATGAATTAGAATATAAATAACTAACAAATGATACATATCGCCTGTTTTTATCGGTTTAAATATCGTACAAGAGTCTACCGATACTTATATGCATCGGTTTCGACGATTTTTATTTCTATTGATTGAACTCTCCCTGAGTTCAATCGTGATTGATTCTGATTCGATCTCAGGTCGGTAACCATTCAGCTTTTGATTTTTTTTTTTTTTAAATATATAGTTTACTAAGAATTTAGAATTCTCTACTATTATAACCGGACTCCTTGGAGTCGGTTACAACCCACAAGTCAACACATGTCCCTTTTAATACCTCTTAATTGTGATTAAGATTCATTAACCCTTTGGGTTCGACCACCTAACCTTGGTTTCTAGAAGAAGAAAAAATTAACTCTAAAGGTTAAAGTTATTAATTAGAATTAAAAGACTTTTGTGTTGTAACCGGACTTCAAGGAATTAGGTTATAATCATAGAGGATTAGTCATGGGCAGCTGTCCTATTGAATTTTCAAAGTAAATATCTTTTAATTATTTTGTTTAATTATTTAATAAGGCATAGTCATTGCACAAGGGGACAACTACTCCCTAACTTTTCCAAAAAAAATAATATTATATTATTTAATAGGGCATAGCCATTGGACAATGAGATAATTGCTCTCGTAAACAAAAATAAATTATACCAATAAGATATGCACAAAATGTATGGATGAAATCACCCATAAACTTAGTTGACAAATTTTTTTTTCGGGGGCTCCACCCCCGAACCACCGTCCCTTAAACTAAATGTGCCCCCTACAATAAATTCTTAGCTCCGCCCCTAGGGCGATGTATATTTGTTAAATGGGAACGACTGAGTACAATTCACATTCATCGAATGTGGACATCTTTGCACTTTGGACGGATTACATTGGACCGAGTACAATTCAAATTCATCGAATCTGGACATCTTTGCAGTTTTATAAAATCGTGTACTAACTTCAAATATATGTATATATATATCGTGTACTACAAGGCTTCTAGAAGAGCAAGTCTCCTCGTCGGTCGAGGAGGGGACTATTCCTCCTTGCTCTCACATAGCCGACCCTTCTAACTCTCATTAACTCGGGTTAGGTTTTTTTTTTAAAGTTAATTTATTTTATTTTTAAAAAAAACCAAGGGTAGATGGGTGAACCCTAAGGGTGGATGAATCTTAACCACAGTTAAATAGGGTTAGAAAGAGGACACATGGCAAGAAAATAGGAGCCAAGACGCCCCTCCTTGCGTCACCGACCGAGGAGGTGATTATTTTCCTTTCTAGAAGCAATATTTCGCTCCATGGGCGAGGAGACTATTGCTCCTCACTCTCTCACAAAGCTTTTTTTTTTGGAAGGCTACTCACTCTCACTAACTTGCCCCTTTAACTGCCATTAACTTGGGATAAATTGTTTTAACCCTATGGTTATTTTTTATTTTTTTTAAATAAGGGCCCATGAGTGAACACTAGGGGTAAGTGAATCTTAACCATATGTAAAGGAAGTTAAAAGGGGGACATGTGTCAAGAAAAGGGGAGCCGAGACGCCCCTCCTTCCGTCGCGACTAAGGGGGTGGTTATTGTGCGTTTCTATGGGGGGAAATGTTTAACTTACCGCCACATTTCACTGTGTAGTGGTCCATGCCCCCTTTTTGAACACTCATCACCTCTTGTTAAGATTGACTCACTCGCTCGTAGGGTTATATATTCTAACATTGGTTTTTAGAAAGGAAAAAAAAAACAAAAAAAATTATTAACTTAATTTTCTTAAATTTAGCTACAGTTAAAGGAGTGTTAAAAGGAACACGTAGACACAACATTCGACTACTTACTCAAATGCCAAATATTGCGTGGTGGGCTAATCACTGCCAATTTCTATGAGGGTTTTGTTAGACCCTCTCTCTCCCCTAAGGTACTCTTCTATTTTGTGGGGGTACGAAGACAATTATTTGGGGAGTGTTACTCTCCTACAATTGCATAAAGAAGACATTTAATTTGAGTGAGCCATTTTTGGCCCATCACTATATTCTTGCATTGTTGCCTTGAAGAATGAGAATGTGGAGGGAAGAAAGAAAAGACTCTTAGGCTTCATATTTTTAATAATTTAAATGTTACAACTTAATTAGTTGTAATTAAATAGTACAATTAGAATAAAGAATAAATATTTAATGGTACAATTTAATTCATTGTAATTAAAAAATAGAATGTGAGTGGGTGAACGTGGGCATTTAACCCATCACTTAATTAGGAATGAAGAAAAATAATTAAAATGATGATGTGACATATTTTTATTGGATCAATTAGAAGATATGTGGCATGAACCAGAATAGAGAATAGAGGCCAATGAGGTATGTCACGTGGAACCAACCGGCATATAGTATGTGGCATGAACGAGAATAGAGAATAGAGGCCAATGAGATATGCCACGTGGAACCAACCGGCATATAGTATTACTATAGATATGTTCTATAATTGAAGAGAACTTCTCTATTAATGAAACAAAATTGCAACATAATTTGTATGGTCATGGATGTGTGTTTGCATGTTTACATGGATTTAAAAAAAAAAACATTAAATTTCAGTTTTCTTCTGCTTTTATTGTTCAAGTTGCAGAATTGTTGGAAGCATGCTCCGGAAGAAGCTGCAAATAAACTCTTTATTCACTGCTAATAATTTGGAAGAAATTTTTGAGGAAGCAAACAAATACTTAGTCTTCAAACATAGTTTTGAGGATTGGGGAATCCCAATCCCCTATTGAAAGTGACTTGCAAATACATCGGACTCTTCCTTTATTTCTTAATTTCTTGGGACAAGTCCTATTCATGCACGAAGTTGTTCCGAACTTTGTTGATTAGGTATTCTGCATAAACAACTTTGTTAAACTTGGCGACCCCGCCGCCTGTCTTTTGCTTATAGAACTCAAGAGGCTCCACAACTGCATTGAAGTTTGGTTCATAGAAGAAGGGAATGGAAACACGAAATTCTGAAGAATTATTGATCACTCTATGCACAGTGGGCTCGTACATACCATTTGACCATATCTTAAGCATGTCGCCGATGTTGCAAACAAAGGTCCCAGGAATGGGTACTGCTGGTATCCATTCACCAGATCGATTTTGGACCTCAAGTGCAGTAACATTGTCATCCTGGTTGACTAAGATGAGAAGCCCATAATCTGTATGAGCTTCACATCCTATTGCACTAGGATGAGCAGCACCGCCAGAGCCCGGATAACCGATGGAACGCATTAACCAGAATGAATCTCCTGCTCGGTCACCTTCGAATATATCTGGAGAACCCCCAAGTGCCAATACAATCCCCCTCGTTATCATTTTGGAAAGCTTTTCGAGAGCAACTCCGTACTCTTCCATCATTTGCTTCAACTCTTGTGGGTACGCTGGCCATAAATTAGGCCCCTCAAAATTTTCACCGATAGGTCCGTAAGCCCCTGGAGTGAATTCCTTGTATGCGTCAATGGATTCATGCATGTCTTGCTTACCTTGAGTTTTGTTATCGAGGAGCTTCGTGTATCCCCTATACCCTGTCGTGGAGGACAACTTGATCTTCATCTTCTCCTCTAGTGGGAGATTAAAGAAGTTGCGTGAAACCTCTCTAACCCCTCTCACTAGGGTATCTGAAATACCATGACCTTTTACATAAAAAAACCCTACATTTTTGCATGCTGCATGCAGCATCTCAAGGACTTGGAAAACGATTGGATCATCCATGTTAATCCCTTCTGGATTAGATAAGAGAGGACTCACATCAATGATGGGAATGGAATCGAAGTTGGAAGCCATAGAAAATACGACAAGACAATTGAACAATTATGTGTAGGGATTTCGGAAAGAGTTTGGGCCAATTTCCTACGATAACTGAGTTTACAAACGCCTTTTTATAGGCTAACACAAGATCCCACCTCTTTGTCTACCTGAGAACTCGTGCTAACCCACGTGAAAAATGTCAATATCATTAATATGTGGCAACGGATAATCTCTATCTGTAGCAGATGCCTGAGATTGCATCTCGTGCACTACTCTTCGCTGCACCACCTATGGTAAGGCATTTAACTAGGGAGAGTGATAGCATGCATTGCAGATTTTGTTGGGTGGTACACATACCTCCCAAGTTTATCACATATCTTCTTTGACATCTATTAACCCTGGTTAAGATTCATGCATCCCTAAGGATAAATAATATAAACTTAGTTGTCAAAAAAAAATTATGAAATAAACTTAACCACATGAGTAGGTGAATCATAAGGAAGGTTAATTTTTTTAAAAAATATTTTTCCTAAAAACTAAGGTTAGATATATTTAACCCTAGAGATGCTTGAATTTTAACCATAATTGATGGATGTCAAAGAAGACACGTGACGAGCTTGCATGTACCACCTAACAGAATGTACGCAATCCATGCCCCCACTCCCCCCCCCCCCCCCCCGTTTTTATTTGGAACTCGGGCTGCCCCCAACCCTTTGAGTTAGAACTAATCCCAAGGGTGCGATGTGAGCCCGCAACCTACCACACCAGGTAAGTCCGAGTAAAACCCGTACGGGGCTGCCCCCAAAGGGGGAGTGAGAAATGGAACCCCCAAGACCTCCTGCTTGGGAAAGGCCTAAGCACCACTGGTCCACCCCGGGGGGGAGGGCACTCCCTCCCCTTAGTTAAATGCCTTACAATAAGTCGGGCAAAGATTGGTGCCCAATATTGGGCATCTACATAGATAATCTGTTACCTATTTGTTTAACTACTTCCACTTTCCGGTTGTCCATTTTCTGATTGTTTTTCCTAATTTTAAACAAAAAGATAAAATAAATGTGATAAGTCTCACAAAAAATTGTTATTTTATTTTATCTTCTTGAATAAAAAGAGGGGAGAGTGGACGTGGCGCTGCTCAATATTTAAAGATTAACTATGAACAGGTCTGGTTGAAGTCATTGCATGCCTCGGGAAGTGGTAGTTCGGTGATTATGAACACCAAGAAGAATGATATTTTTTAGGAAAATAGTTAACGTACCCATGGATTCAATTTCCAAACCTAAGGCATCCAAACCTAAGGCATCTCCATAAATACCCATTCCCAAAGTAATTTTTGCCTTGTGGTATTGTTACCTTAACAAAAAAAAAGGAAGTAATTTTTGGATTGGTCAGTTGAATAGCTCCTTTGGGATTGAGCAGTGATTAAAGGACTCGTAGATCCTCTACTAAAGTCACCACCGTGTGCTCTCGTCCCTTTTAACGCCATTAAACCTTGGTTAATCTTACCTAAATTAAAGTTAAGATTTCATTTTTTTTCTAAGAACCAAGGTTGAATTGCTTAATCCTAACGGTGAGTGAATCTTAACCATAGTTGATGAGTGTTAAAAAGTGGGGTGTGGACCAAAAAAGACGGTCCATTTCATTACACAAATGCAACCGCGGGTAAGCTAAGCATTTTCCTTTAGAATTAGGAGTTAACTTCTTTGCGGGCCTGCATTCCATCCAACGGAACATGCACACGCCTATAGGCAGCCATGTCTTCCTTTGATCACTCACTGACTGTGGCTAAGATTTACTCACCCCTAAGGGGCATCCATCTAACATTAGTTTTTAAAAATTATAAATATAAACCTTAAGTTGATTTAGTTTAACCATAGTTAAAGGGGGTTCTACACGTATAATTATCCAATGTCCTTTTTAACACCCCTTAATTGTTGTTAAGATTCACTCATCTCTAGTGTTCATCCATCTAACACTGGTTTTAGAAAAAATAAATATTAACCTTAAGTTGATTAAACTTAACCAGAGTTGAAGGGGGATTAACATGCCGCCATGTATCCCTTTTAACACCCGTTAATTGTATTTAAGATTCATTCGGCTCTAGGATCATTCATCTAATCTTAGTTTTTTTTTTAAAAATTAATTTTTAAGTTAATTAAACCTAATCATAACTAGAAGGAACTCTATAAGCCTGATTAAGTTTACATATAATTAGAAGAAGACAAAAAGAGATAGGTGGTGGCCCGTAGGCGCGATGGCCGAAGCGGACCGCTGGCGCACTAAAAATCACGGCCTTCGGAATATTACTTCGGAATATTACTTCTTTTTGTTTGTAAATGAAAAATGGTCCATACTAGGAAGGGAGGGCTACCAGTCGTTGTGTAGCTAGGTCCACGTGACCTCCACTGAACCCAAAAAAAATTAGAAAAAGAAAAATGTACATACTTCTTGTTTGTTTGTTTAGTTTGTATATAAAAAACATTAAAAAAAAAAAAAGTTATAGTTTGCTCCACTGGTGATGGGCAAACTATTTTGCTCCACGACCTCACACAGATGCCCTTTTTTTTTTTTTTTAATTCTGTAGTTAATTTTTTTTCTCTAAATACTAAGGGGAGATGGGTGAACTTTAGGGGTGAATCAATCTTAACCACGATTAAATGAGGTTTAAAGGTGAACATGTGGCAGGAAAATGGGATCAGAGATGCACCTCCTGCGTCACGAACCGCAGAGGTGATTATTTTCCATAAATAAATTGATAGTCAGTTCTATCTTAAACCAAGGCGACTAGCCCATTTGTTTTATTAATAAAAATATAATAATTGGAAGTAGTGTACGTGCTTTTATATTATATAATATAAAAAATTACTTAACAAATATATTTTTTTATATTATATAATATAAAAAATTTAATTAATACATATTTCATAACAAATAGATTCTCCCTTCTATTGAAGAATATGAATATTGTATTACATGAGCAAGTGATGTGAAGATCATCAAGTCTTATCCTAAGTTTTGAAATACAGCTGACATATAAGTTGAGGGTAATATGCTAACCCACGATTTAACAGTGTTGATTCAGCCCATTAAGATGCCAACTACCATCTTAAAGGTTTTGTATTATTTGTGTACATGAAAACTGATGCTAACCCACGTGAAAAATGTTGAGGAAGTAATATCAGCTGCCATCCAAGAAGGCATATTACTTTTTTTGTTTTTGTGCAGGCATCATTTTTAGTTAATTTTTTTTTCTAAATACTAAGGGGAGATGGGTGAACCTTAGGGGTGAATCAATCTTAACCACGATTAAATGGGGTTTAAAGAGGAACATGTGGCAGGAAAATGGGATCCGAGATGCACCTCCTGCATCACCGACCGAGGACGTGATTATTTTCCATAAATAAATTGGAAGTCAATTCTGTCTTAATCCAAGGTGACTAGCCCATTTGTTTTATTTAAAAAAAAATTGGAAGTAGTGTACGTACTTTGAATTAAAAATAAATTTATATTATATAATATAAAAAATTACTGAACAAATATAATTTTTTTATATTATATAGTATAAAAAATTTACCTAATACATATTTCATAACAAATAGATTTTCCACCTATTGAAGAATATGAATATTGTATTACATGAGCAAGTGATGTGAAGATCATCCAAGTCTTATCCTAAGTTTTGAAGAAATACATCTCTGACATATAAGTTGAAGGGTAATATGCTAACCCACGATTTAACAATGTTGATTCAGCCCACATTAAGATGCCAACTACCATCTTAAAGGTTTTGTAATATTTGTGTACATGAAAACTGATGCTAACCCACGTGAAATATGTAGTAAGGAAGTAATATCAGCTGCCATCCAAGAAGGCATATTACTTTTTTTGTTTTTTTTATGTTTTTGTGCAGCATTATTTTTGACTCTGTAGTTAATTTTTTTTTTCTAAATACTAAGGGGAGATGGGTGAACCTTAGGAGTGAATCAATCTTAACCACGATTAAATGGGGTTTAAAGAGGAACATGTGGCAGGAAAATGGGATTCGAGATGCACCTCCTACATCATCGACCGAGGAGGTGATTATTTTCCATAAATAAATTGGTAGTAAGTTCTGTCTTAATCCAAGGTGACTAGCCCATTTGTTTTATTAAAATAATTAATAATTGGAAGTAGTGTACGTGCTTTGAATTAAAAATAAAATTTATATTATATAATATAAAATATTACTTAACAAATATAATTTTTTTATATTATATAATATAAAAAATTTACCTAATACATATTTCATAACAAATAGATTCTTCCACCTATTGAAGAATATGAATATTGTATTACATGAGCAAGTGTTGTGAAGATCATCCAAGTCTTATCCTAAGTTTTGAAATACAGCTGACTTATAAGTTGAAGGGTAATATGCTAACCCATGATTTAAAAGTGTTGATTCAGCCCATTAAGATGCCAACTACCATCTTAAAGGTTTTGTATTATTTGTGTACATTAAAACTGATGCTAACCCGTGTGAAAAATGTTGTAAGGAAGTAATATCAGCTGCCATCAAAGAAGGCATATTACTTTTTTTTTTTTTTTTTGACAGTATCATTTATCTACGTTAGTACAGTTAGTACGTCAGATGTTAGCTTAAGTATTGGAGCTCTTGCAACTCATTCCCTTGGGGGATTGGATCCCCCCGACCTCCCTCCATTGGAGCTCTTGCAAAATTGTCCCCAGTTCCATATTAATGGAAGTCGAATCCACGATTTAATAGTGTTGATTCAGCCTAACCTCTATACCGTGTAAAGACGTGGGTTGGTTTTTAAAACAATGATAGACTATCATTCCCATCCTCGTACGCCAATTTAAATTTAAAATAGTCTAAGAGAAAAGGTTTACTCAAGATGATGAAAATACTTATTTAAGTAGAACGAAGCTCACACTAAAGGTTGAGAAAATTATTTTTAACTTTTTAGATCGATGTATTTAAGTAACACGCGCCCGACATGGGTCCCCTTGAATGGGTGATGGACTGATGAGGGACCATGTTTGGTCTACACAGTGCCATGTTCGGCTTAAATATAGATTCTTTTTTGCAGTATAATAAAAGCACAAGTGATTTTGAACCCTGGGTCAAAGTCACGTTTAACTTTCGCGAAATTTTGGTTTGGTTTGGTTTGGTTTCGACCGAAATTTTGAAATTTTTGGTGAAATTTTAGAATTTCAAAATTTTGGAAATTTATTTCTAGACTTTTTTAAAAAATTATTTTTTTAATAAAATACCAAGATGTATCGAAATATTCTAAATTTTTTAATTAAAATTTCATGAAATTTAAAATTTTATTTTAAAGAATAATATTTATATAAATATATTAAATTAAAAAAATATTATTTCGACCAAAATTTCGTGAAATATTGATATATATATATATATATATATATATATATTGAAAAGTAAAATATTTAAAAATTAAAATTTTGAACTTTTGCCAAAATAACGAAATTTCGATTTTGATTTTTTTTTTTCCGGTTCGAGATATACGTTTAGGCCGCAAAGCTGGTTAGGTGTTAGTATCTATTCAGTTAGTTGGGGGGGGGGGGGTTGGTGAAGAGTACATACAAACTCCCCCCCCCCCCCCCCCCCCCCAAAGAAGGGGATACACTACCACTGGGACAAAGCCAAAATTTCGTTTTCGATTGGAGTACCGAATTTGAGACCGGAATTTCAGACCTTGCTGTCAACTACCATCTTTATTATTGGTGTATGTGGGAACTAGTGCTAACCCTGGTGAAAAGAGTTGGGATCCAATTGCGATTTAACTTGAGAGTTCAATCAAACCCACTGATCAACATGTATCCCTTCTAACCTTTTTTTAAGCTATGGTTAAGATTCACTCATTCTTAAGTTCGTTTATACTCTCTACCCGCCCACTAACCAAACAGATACTAACACCTAACCCGGCGTTGCGGCCTAAACGTATATCTCGATACCAAAAAAAAAACAAACAAACAAACAATTTAACCTTGGTTTTAGAAATTTTTTTTTAAAAATTAACCATAAGGGTTAAAACTACTGAACCAAAGCCAAATACTCTAATTAAAGGGCTCGGTGAATGTGATCCCGATTTCAATCGCAGTTAGACAGGATCAAATCTCCCGTGAAAAAAGTTGTGTACATGAGAATTAGAGCCAACCCACGTAAAAATGTCTGCAGGAAGTAATATCAACTATATACAGCCCTCTTTTTGAGGGTTGTGTGGGTGATGTGCTTTGCTACACCAGGGTGTGTGTGTTGTGTACTCTATATATATTTATAAAAAAAACGAAGGAGTTGGGATCACAACCAATCATGATAGGACTTAGGAGAGTTCAATTGCACCCCTAGGTTAACATGTATCCCTTTTAACCCTTATTAACTGTAAATTAAGATTTACTAACCTCTAGGGTTCAAAATTCTATCCTTGGTCTTAAAAAAAATATTACCCTTAAAGGTTAAAGGTTAAAAGTTGTTAACCATTAAAGGGGCTTTGTGTCGATTGGACATGATGTAGAATCTCAATGAAGGGGGATTTCCCAAAATAGGCCTCATGTTTGCCTATTTTATCAAAATAGGGTTTTATTATTCAAAATAATATTTTTAGGCTTAGGCACGTACAAGCCTCACAGGTGCTGAGACTTAAGCTTAAATGTACCAAAATACTCATGTTCTCTCCGTACAAGAAAGGAGACACTATTTTCTCTTACCTTTCATGTTCTGTCTGCATAAGGTTTGAAAATGAGGGACTCGTTTCTTCAGAAACCAGTCACTCTTGCTCGTTGGACTCTTGCTCGTTGGACTCGATTCATCGATATAAAGGTAAGGATTCGATCTCATCTTCCTTAATACTATCTTCCTTAATACTATAGTCTCAACATTCACTAGGGTTTTGTTCAATCCATACTAATCTTTTCTTTGGTTTTTCGGTTTTCTCTTTTAAGGTGTTTTTACATTATAGGTTTTGTTAGATTTTTTGCTCTGATCTCCATTTTATATTTTTTTGGAGATTTTCGATTTTTATTCCACTCCTGTGCTGTAAATTTTTATTCACAATATCGATCAATCGATCATATTTGGAAACATCAATTAATACCATAATTATTATTAGTTGATCAATATACCGGATTGATCAATCGATATGTATATTGATTAATCGATATACTAGATCGATTAGTCAATCTAGTATATCGATTGATAGATACTACATATCGATCAAACGATAAAACACACGAACAATCTTTCTGGTATATCGATTGATCGATATTACATATTGATTGATCGATCTCGCTTAATCGATATTACATATCATTTGATCAAAATTATTTCATTACTAATGTTACTTCATTTCATAATATTTATTAGATTAATGTTATTAAATGTGGGGTGGAAAATACCTATTCTAATGCTTCCGATACCAAGTGTATGCCTTTGGTTAGGTGCAACACTTCTTGGTCCTTAAGATAGGTTTCCCGTGTGACCTACGAAGACACTCTGACGATCGAGTCAGCAAAATTATGGATATGTGGGGATAGATGAAGAAGATGATACTTTAGGGTTTAGAGAAGGATGAAGACTCAAAGTATGGTTGAGTTCGGGGGGATACGGATCCCTCTCCATGTTCTCATTCTCCATATTTATAGATAACACATTTGCGTTGACCAGTTGTCTTTCTGTTCGAGTTTCTCAATGGAATAGGAGTCTTCCCATTAACGTCAGTCTTTTCCTCAGAGGTTGTAGAGCAAGTTTCCTCTTTAGTAGAAGAGTGCGATGATCTAGTAAGCCCCTAGAGCGAATTCCTTGTATGCGTCAATGGATTCATGCATGTCTTGCTTACCTTGAGTTTTGTTATCGAGGAGCTTCGTGTATCCCCTATACCTTGTCGTGGACAGCTTGATCTTCATCGTCTCCTCTAGTGGGAGATTAAAGAAGTTGCGTGAAACTTCTCTAACCCCTCTCACTAGGGTATCTGAAATACCGTGACCTTTTACATTAAAAAAACCCTACATTTTTGCATGCTACATGCAACATCTTAAGGACTTTGAAAACGATTGGATCATCCATGTTAATCGCTTCTAGATTAGAGAATTTGGAAGAAATCATCAAGCCTTTAGAGAAAGGAAATCAAAGCATTCCAGAGAAGACAAAGTTGCAAAGAAGTCAGTTCTCCTCTAGAATCACTTTATAGCCGATCGAGCGCGAAGCCCGGAAGAAATGAAAAACTACATCAACACCTTCAAAAAAGATCGAAATCATGCCTCGGCCCTCATCTTCTACTTTAGAAATTTATGATTGTTAATTAGAGGATTTTTGAGAGTTGTACCAAATTTTAAATAAATAAATATTTTGTTCATCCATTATCTCATCCATGAAATTTTGTGTCGACAAATTTTTGGCACGCCCAGTGGGACACTCTTTACCTTTCATCTTTCAATTAGCAAACAATCGAGCAGTATCAATGGCCCCCAAGCGAACTGTTGTTGCAGCCACCGCCATCCATGGAAAGAGGAACACAACCTCTTCTGAACCTGAATCTACACCGGCTACCAGCGATAATCGGCGAGGAACATATCACATGACGCAGTCTGACGCCTCTCACTTGGTTGGAGCCCTCTCCCAGCATCACAAGCAACGCGTCTCCAAAATAACGCAAATAGCTAAGACTACGCGGGCCAGGATGCCTGAGGATATGTCCTCCAGTCATCCTTCCGATGTGCAGTCTAGCACAGGGTCAACATCTTCTGTGACCTCTCCCTAAGGTCTAGCCTCCAAAGAATTGCAGAATCAGAGTTATTCAAATTCTGAGACACATACCTCCATCAGATCTGCCATGATGATGGAAGCAGCAACGATTAAAGAGTAGATCTCACAAATGTCTAATACAATCGCAAATTTACTGAAGGTAGTTGAGGACAAAGATGCCTAGATTATAGACCTGGTAAGCTGCTTAGAACAGAATAACCAAGTAGATGAATCCAATCAACGGCCGAGAAATCCCCTTGGGTTCAGTCTCCGAGGACCTCGTGAAGCGGAAGAACAAAACAAGGGGTTCACTCTCCAAGGACTTGTGATGCAGAGGAACAAAACCAGGATGCACCCCACTCGCGAGATCCCACTCGGGACGGTCACCAAACATCAATTGCTTTGCTCTCCGTCCAGCAGCTGCAAGCAATGATCATCGATACCATTTGCGCTCAGTACGGGGGTGTGTCACAATCTTCGTTGGTCTATGCCAAGCCATACTTTCAATACATTAAGCAAATGCGTTTCTCGACAGGATACCAACCACCAAAGTTTCAATAGTTCGATGGAAAAGACAATCCAAAGCAACACGTTGCCCATTTTATCGAGACTTGCAACAATGCCGGCACGTACGGAGACTTCATGGTGAAATAGTTTGTTTTCTCTCTCAAAGGGAATGCATTCGACTGGAATACCGATCTAGAGTCTGGTTCCATTGAGAGTTGTGATCAACTGGAGCGCGAGTTTCTCAACCGCTTCTACAGCAATAGAAAGACATTGAGCATGGTGGAGCTTGCCGCCATATGACAAGTAAAAGATGAACCTATTATTGACTACATCGACAGGTGGATGAATTTTACTCTCAACTGCAAGGATCGTCTTTCTGAACCATCTGCTATTGAGATGTGCATCCAAGGGATGCACTGGGGGCTTCTTTACATCCTCAAAGGGATTAAGCCTCGTTCTTTTGAAAAATTGGCTACACGGGCTCATGAAATGGAGCTCAATATAGCCGCACATGAGAATCCCCGACCGATCGTTTCTTTCAAGTCGAAGAAGAAGTAGTGGAACACATCCAAACCCTCCAAGACCAAGGAGGCTATGATCACCACTACTACCACCAAGTCGGTCAAGATCTTGAGCCAAAAGAAGCAGGAACCACTCAAGGCCGAAACATCTCAAGAAAGAGGGCAAGACAGGATGACAATCAAGGAGCTCCAGGCAAAAAAATATCCTTTTCCAGATTCTGAAGTATCTGGCATGCTCGATCAACTGCTAAGTCTAAAGTTGATTGAATTGCCAACTTCTAAACGTCCAGAGGAAGCGGGTTACGAGAAAGACCCAAGATACTACTGATACTACCAACTGATCATTCATCTGGTTGGAAAATGTTTCATCATCAAAGAAAAGATTATGGACCTAACTGGACAAGGAAAGATTGACCTTGACTCCGTCAATGATGTGGCAACCTCGAATATGACGAGTGTTGCCTTTGGGTCTTTCAACCCCATTTTGGTTCCACCTTCATCATCTATAGCAATACTGTCTCCTTAAGCAATAAATGCAGTATGATCGCCACAAAATTTGAAGCAAGTCATAGCTGGAACTCTTGCCTCTGGTATCCCCCATTCAACATCGGTGGTAGTATCAAGCCAATGGCAAACTCCATTGTCTCAGCTACATCAGCAACAACGATGTCTCCCTACAAAAATTGAACGAGAGTCAATAGAGGAATCTTCTCTCATCAATGATGGTTGGACATTGGTTACACAACGGCGATGACGCGTGCAACATCCTCTGCCTCCTCTTCACCAAAGAGCAAAGTTGACCAAAACAAAGACTTGTCCAAGCATCAAGTCAAAGAAGAAGAAGAAGGTAGTGAAGAAAAAAGTATTCAAAATTCCTCCTGCTGATTCTGAAGAGATTTTTCAGCAGTTTCCTCCTTTGTCAATCACATTTGGCGACTTCATACCAAAGTGGTTTCTCCAAAAACAGCGACGAGAGCCTGACTACTTTGTCACATGTTACCAAGTCGAGTCAGACACATCGGAAGAATAAGTGAACGATGTACCTGCCAACCAATCATCCCCTTCAATTCATGAAGAGGAGCATCCCAAAGGAGAAGATGATGCCTCTGACATTGAAGAGATATCAATACACTTGAGTCTTTTGAGGCCCTACAACTACCGGAGAAGACTCGGCTCAGCCTCACTCAAGCTTTGACTAATCTCGGCAAGTACAAGGGAAAGGACTGGGTTCAAAGGAAGTTAGAGACATGTGCCTCTTGCATGGCCATGATCACCTTCGACGACGATGACCTACAACTTGGTTCTCATCTTCACAATAGGCCGTTGTATGTCATAGGGTCCATTAAAGAATATAAAGTTCAGTGCATTCTTCTTGACTGCGGGTCCGCTGTCAATATCATGCTCATCTGCCCGATGAGGCAAGTTGGCATCTCTCCAGATCAATTGAGTCAAAGTAGGTTAGTGATCCAAAGCTTCAACCAAGGGGGGTTGAGAGCCATTGGAATGGTCCGATTAAAGCTCACAATCGAAGACTTGGAGTCCGAAGTACTCTTTCAAGTCATTGATTGCAAGACATCATACCACTTGCTTCTTGGTCGTCCTTGGTTACACGAAACGGGTATGGTTCCATCTACATGGCATCAATGTTTCAAGTATCACAAGGATGGTGTGCAGAGAAAAATTGTTGCTGAGAGTTGACTTTTGAGAAGACTGAAACACACTTTGCAGATGCTAAGTTCCACACGGAGACTAAAGTCCTCTCGGAAGCACATCCAACTTCGGTGCCATCTTCTAGCAAACTTGACATCAACATAGAAAAAGAAGCTGAAATTCTTCCATCCCCTCCCAAAAGGATGAGAAAGCTCAAAAAGAATGAAAAGTAGAGAAAACAAGCAAGTTAATGAAGAACTCTACCAATCCAATCAAATCTTAGTGCTTCGATACATTCCACAATCACGTCCAAAGTCGAGACAACTCCCTTTTGAGGCGATGACTAAAGAGACCAACTCTACTTTTTCGAAAGCCAACCTAAACACTTTACAAGATGAGTTAGTTCTTACAGTAGCACCGCTCATCAAATCCACAATTATAAAGCCACCAATTGTTAGATTTGTCGCATCTACAATGAAGTTTGAAGAAGAGAAAGGCATCTCAGCCCAAGCAATTTAGAGGGTTAGTACGGAGCTAAGACAGAAAAACTCTTCGAAACAGCTGGATATGGAAAAGGTGAGCCCATACGCTTAGGCTAACTCCAACCTCTTGACCAAATCTATGGCCTCACAAAGGCACAGGCCCAACTCGTTCGAAAAGGAGAAAAGCTCATTCTCAACCGTCAAGGAGTTGTAATCTACTGCAAGAGTACAAAGACGTTTTTGCATGGAGTTACAAGAAGAAGCATGGGCTTGGTCCCAAAGTTTCAATCTATCACCTATCTGTCAAACATGGTGTTCGCCCCATCAAGCAAGAGCAGCGTCGCTATTGGCTTGAACTAATTCCACAGATTGAGGTTGAAGTTAACAAGCTAATCGAAGCTGATTTCATCCGAGAAGTGAAGTATCTAAGTTGGATTGCAAACATTGTCCTAGTCAAGAAGAAGAATTGGAAAATCCGGGTATGCTTAGATTTCCGTGACCTGAATAATGCATGTCCAAAAGATGACTTTCCATTGCCAATCACGGAGCTCATGGTCGATGCTACAATAGGACACGAAGTCTTATCCTTTATGGATGGTTCAACTAGTTACAACCAAATTCGTATAGATCCAAAGGATGAAAAACTCACAACCTTTCGTACACCAAAGGGGATTTACTGTTATAAAGTGATGTCGTTTGGACTAAAAAATGCTAGCGCCAATTATTAACGTGCTATGCAAAAGAACTTTGACAATGTCCTGCACCCAAAGGTTGAATGCTACGTCGATGACTTGGTGGTGAAATAAAAAAGGAGAGCGGATCATCTTCAAGACCTTTGTGACATTTTCATCAAACTTCGAAGGTACCAATTAAGGATGAACCCTTTAAAGTGTGCATTTGGGGTCACTTTAGGCAAATTCATTGGGTTTGTTGTCTGACATCGCGGTATTGAGATTGAGCAAGCCAAGATAGATGCTATCCACAATATGCCGGAACCAAAGAACATCCATGAGCTTAAAGGGCTCGAAGGTCGTCTTGCCTACATCTAGAGGTTCATCTCAAACCTAGCAGGGCGGTGTCACCCCTTCAACAAGTTGATGAAGAAAGATGCATTGTTCATATGGGATGATGCTTGTAAGAAAGCTTTGGAAAGTATCAAAAAATATCTTCTCAAAGCATCGGTCTTAGCAGTGCTTATCCCCAAGAAACCACTTATTCTTTACATCAGTGCACAGGAGCAGTCATTGCGGGTATTATTGGCACAAGAGAACCATGATGACAAAGAAAATATGCTCTACTACCTGAGCCGTACTCTAGTGGGGGCAGAATTGAACTATTCACCCATTGAGAAGATGTGTCTTGCTCTTATCTTCACCACAAAGAAGTTGAGGCACTATATGCTGTCACACACAGTCCGACTTATCTCTCAGGCCGATCCACTCAAATATATAATGAAGAGACCAGTTCTCTCGGGAAGGCTTGCCAAACGGACACTTCTCTTGTCAGAATTTGAGATCGTTTACATCCCTCAGAAGGCAGTAATAGGAAAAGCGGTAGCTGACTTCCTCACAGATCATCCAATCCCAGAAGATTGGGAATTGTCTTAAGACTTGCCTGATGAAGAGATTTTCTACACTGATGTAATACCATCATGGAAGATGTTTTTTGATGGTGCTGCAAGAAGGAATACAACAGGAGCAAGATTCGTCTTTATAACTCCACAAGATAAAGTCCTTCCATTCGCCTTCACATTGGCAGAGCTATGTTCAAATAATGTGGCCAAATATCAATCCCTCATAATTAGATTGGAACTAGCCCAAGACATGTAGTTGTACCAGCTCAATGTGTATGGAGACTCAAAGCTCATCATCAACCAGCTCTTGACAGAGTACGATGTCCTTAAGTCCAATCTAATCCCCTACTATCTCTATGCTGTTGAGCTCATAAGTCAGTTCGAAGACATCACTATGTTACATATATCAAGAAACGAGAATAAATAAGATGATGCTTAGGCTAGCCTTGCAGCAACTTTAGCTGTACTTGAAGAAGAAGTGACGATGGTTCCTGTTTGTCGGAGATGAGTCTTCTCTCACTTGATCCACCATAACATCGCTCAACAAGCAACAAATTTCATCGAAGTGTACGAGATTGAGGTTGAAGATTGGAGACAACCTCTCGTTGAATACCTTCAACATGGAAAATTGTCGCATGATCTCAAGCACAAGAGTGAAATTCGTTGTCGTGCGCCCCGATTCCTATACTTCAACAATGAGCTATATCGTCTCTCCTTCAATGACATTTTGATGAAAGGTATTGAAAATGATGATGCTAGAGTGGCCCTTAAAGAAACTCATTCAGGTATTTGTGGTGCTCATCAATCAGGACTAAAGTTGCATGATCGCTTAAAAAGAATGGGGTACTATTGGCCAACCATGGTGAAAGACTCGCTTGGGTATGCCAAAAGATGTCATGCATGTCAAATCCATGGAGACTTCATTCGCCAAGCACTTGAGCCACTTCACCCAACAGTAGCATCTTGACCCTTTGACAATTGAGGACTTAATGTTGTCAGGCCACTCTTGAAGTCTTCAAAATAACACCTTTACATCCTTGCTGCAACAGACTACTTCTCCAAATGGGCAGAAGCAATCTCTCTCAAAGAAGTCAAGAAAGAGATAGTTGTGGACTTCATCAAAAATAATATTGTCTTCCGTTATGGGGTCCCCCATTACATAGTAACGAATAATGAGAAACTATTCAAGAACGCCCTGATGGATGAATTTTGTGCGAAGTTCGAAATCAAGCAAAGATGCTCTACTATGTACAATGCGCTAGCAAATGGACTCGCAGAAGCTTTCAACAAAACCCTTTGTAAGGTCCTTGAGAAGGTTGTTTCCTAGTCAAAAAAGGATTGACATGAACAGATTGGTGAACCACTTTGGGTATTCCGGACTTCATACTGCACTCCTACACAAGCCACACCTTACTTGCTTGTATATGGAGTCGAAGTAATACTTCCATTGGAATGCCAAATTCCGTCACTATGGATTGTGATCCAAGAAGGCCCCGCATGTGATGACAATACAAAGCTACGTCTCGCTGAACTTGAAGCTCTGGACGAAAAGAGATTAGAAGCACAACAACACCTCGAGTGCTATCAAGCTCGCTTGTCTCGAACTTTCGACCTCGCTCCTTCTAAATAGGTGACTTGGTCTTTGCAGTTCGAAGACCCATCATCCTTTCACAACTGTCTGGAGAGAAATTTGATCCAAAGTGGGATGGACCACATGTGGTGAGAGAAGTCTACACCAACGGCGCTTACTTTCTTTCAACACTCGATGGAGTTCATCTTGGCCCTATTAACGGCAAGTTCCTCAAGCAATACTATCCATGATAGAACAATGCTCCTCGACACGAGCCTAAAGTGTCCACAACGCTCCTTGCTGCATGAACTTAAAATGCATGTCACTCTTGGCTTATATAACTAAAATTGTAAAAGGTTCATTGACTCTTGCTCGCTAGACTGAAAATCTTAAAGGACAGTCTAGGCAAAACTTAGAGCACAAAAAAAAAATCGAACTACGTTAAAGCTTGATCCCACATCGGGTACGTAGGCAGCCTGTAAAGTTACCTCAGGTTCAGCTACCATTAAAAAAAAAAATCATCAAATACCTTTATAAAAGAACATGAGAAACAATACATTTCATGGACATGGAGTCGATTGCTTCAGGTGCGCTACAAGATGTCGTACTCGTAGCATGCAGATGACGAACAAGTCCTTGTATTTGCTCAACCTCTAGAGGTCGTCCGTCAGGACACCAATGACAACAACATCATGGAAAGCAAAGACAATTCTCCTTCTTAGCAACATTCTCAATGTTCGCATGACCCATCAAAGTGGTTGGGTACTGGAAATTGCACAAGTTCTTTGTTGGATTGATACTCCATTGCAACATCAACAAAGCAGAAACAACTCTCTTTCTCTGCAGCTCTCCAACACTCTACCCCGGGACTATGATTTTTACTTGCAAAAATGAATCAGTCTTGCTTTGATATGGATCTTCGGCATCACCATAAACTTCTCAAATGATGTACGCGAGTGAAAAAGCATTCCTTGACGGGTTGAAAGATCAACAGGTTTAAGGTTTCCTCGAATGTCACGTCGTGAGCCTTCCACGAGTCGGCCGCCATCTGGTGTTCAATAAATTATAGCTTTGCAGCACACTGCCTTGCGACTGTGATTTTACTCACATGTTTAGAAAACGAATCAAAGTTTTGCTCCGAGCTAGATCGTCAGCAACAGCTATCCACCTATCTCGAAGAAGACGTTCATCAATAACCCTATGTCACTGGCTCGTGTGTGGTTAAATGTAGTTCTTCTAGCACGCCATCCCGGGACTGTGGTTTTACTCGCATGTTCAGAAAAAGAATCAAAGTCCCGCTCCGAGCTAGATCGTCAGCAACAACTATCCACCTATCTCGAAGAAGGCGTTCATCAACAATCCTATGTCACTGGCTCGTGTGTGGTTAAACGCAATTCTTCTAGCACGCCATCCAGGGACACTGATTTTACTCGCATGTTCAGAAAACGAATCAAAGTCCCGCTCCGAGCTAGATCGTCAGCAACAGCTATCCACCTATCTCGAAGAAGATGTTTATCAATAACCCTATGTCACTGACTCGTGTGTGGTTAGATGCAGTTCTTCTAGCATGTAATCCCAGGACTGTGATTTTACTCGTATGTTCAGAAAATGAATCAAAGTCCCACTCTGAACTAGATCGTCAGCAATAGCTATCCACCTATCTCGAAGAAGACGTTCATCGGCAACCCTATGGTCAGTATCCTGGGAGGCATCGACAGAAGACATCTCTCTGCAAAATAAAGACAGAAAACAGGGAAGTTCATTAAAATCTCTAATTTTTCTACAAACTTTACACTCGGAAACCATTAAAAAAAATTCAAACAAAAAAAACACAAAAAAAAAACAAACAAACAAAAATAATTAACATAAAAAAAAAAGCGCACACAAAATAAACAAAAAAAACATGAAGAAAAACACAAAAAAAAAACAAACACATACGAACACAAAAATAATAATAATAATAATAATAATACACACAGACACACATACAAAAAAACAGAAATAAAGGCACCAGGCGTATGACGGATGTGTTTTCATTTCCATTAAAAAAACAAAACAAACTTTGTAAAGTAACAAATTTCATAGAAAAAAGAAGGAAACAAACAAACAAAACGGACAAAGTAACAACACAGAAAACAAACAAAACTATGGGGAAGCCTAGTTGTAGGCTAACGCCAATGGTTGCCCTCATCATTACAATCTTAGGTTTAAGAAAAAAAATCAAATCAAACCAACCAATAAAAAGAACAAGAAAACAACAAACAAGAAGAGTTGAGAGAGGGAAGCTAGGTCGTACGACTAGCTGCTCCTCTTTACAATCTTTGGTATTAAAAATAAGGGTTAATTCTATATCAGAACCTAAGTTATCTTAAAATGACAAATAAGTGTCTGCTTTAAAAAGATTTCCTTTCACATACCCAATGTTTCAAGATTTGGACAAATAAAGAACTAGTCTAATTTGGTTAACAGACGTGAGTAATGTTAGTTTTATTGCCAAAAATACCCTTAGTCATCATTGACTAATGGGTCTTGGTCCTAACATGCCTACGTATCAAATCCTCTACGGTTATCACCGAAACCGGATTTGCCTCACCCTTTGAGGTGGCCACGTGTCCCCTTTGACACCCCTTAACTGTGGTTCAAATTCACCCACCGCTAGGGTTCATCCACCCATTCTTGTTTTTTAGAAAAAAATATTAATTCTATTTTTTAAAATTTTAAAACTGTTTTTTAGGATTTTTTTAATATTAAAATATTAAAAAAATATAATTAATAGTTTTTTTCTAAAAACCAAGGATGGGTGGGTGAACCCTAGGGGTGGGTGAAGCTGAACCACAGTTAAGGGGTGTCAAAGGGGACACGTGGCCACCTTAAAGAGTGATAACAAGATTTGCCAAATCTGGTCATCACGGTAGAGGATTTGACTCCATAGTTCTTTAAGGTTTAGCAAAGGATTGAAATCTTTTATGGTTATAACCGGACTTGGGGTGTCCGGTTACATCCTTAAGGTCACCACGTGTCCCTTTTGATACTCCTTAACTGTGGTTAGGATTCACCCACTTATCCTAGATTTTTTAAGAAAATATTTTTTTAACCGTGGTTAGAAAAAATATTATTAAGTTTTTTTTTTCTAAAACCATAAATAGGTGGGTGAACCGTGATGTTTAAATCTTAAGTACTATTAAAAAAGGACACATAGTGACTTCAGAGTCTAAGTGGACTCCCCCATGACCGTAGAGGATTTAATTTGATTCCTTTAGCAAAAGCTCATTTAAAAGGTCACAAGTATATTAAATATGACCATGGGTCTTTTTAGCCGAGGTCTCCACGGGTCCGTTTTGACACCCTTTAATAGTGGTTAAGATTTACCCATCCCTAGGGTTAATTCACCTATTAATGGTTTTAGAAAAAAAATTAAAATTATTTTAATAATATTATTTCTAACCACGGTTTAAAAAATGTTTTTTTTTTTTAACCTAGGATAGGTTGGTGTACCTTAGGGTGAGTGAATCCCAACCACAGTTAAGGAGTATCAAAAAGGACACATTGCGACCTCAATGGCATAACCGGACTTGGGTGGGTGTGCCCTAGGGTGGGTGATTCCTAACCACAGTTAAGGAGTATCAAAAGGGACACGTGACTACCTCAAGGGTGTAACAGGACCCCCCAAGTCCGGGTATAACCATAAATAGTATATGTATACATGTTAGGACCAAGACCCATTAGTCAATGATGACTAAGGGTATTTTTGGCATTAGAATCAAGATTACGCACGGCTGTTAATTAAATTAGACTGTAGGTATTTGTCCAAATCTTGAAACATTGGGTCTGTAAAAGGAAATCTTTTTAAAGTAAGCACTTATTTGTCATTTAAAGATAACTTAGGTTCTGATATGGAATATACCCTAATACTAATAATAATAATAATAATAAAACAAATCAAATAAAACAATTAATCACATCAAACACTTTTTTCCAAAACATCAAATCATCAATCATATATAAGTTTAACAAACAAACAAAGCCGAGTTTTTACGAGCATTCCAACCATGATGCACTTCAAAAAAAAAAAAAAATTCTAAACTTGCACAAATAAACTTGGATGTACTAGTGTCGTTCTATTACTATTTGTAAGAGGAGGTAAACGGTTTCTTTATCCCGTTCGTAATATGATTCGTGTCTGATCCAAACCAAGTTAAACTCCAAACAAATTAAATCAAAGTCAAACACTAAGTCATCAAAATTAAATCAAAATCAAATACTAAATCAAGGGTTACGCTAATGTTACTCATAGCTTCCATCACTATACCCATGAAGGGGCAATTTGTTTCTTCCTAAAATTTATCAATTTTACACAAAGGTCCCTACACACCTGTAAAATTTTATAAAGAGCCTAAAATCATTAAAAAGCCCTATACATTTAAATTGACCCTAATGACAAGGCATAAGCCTCTTACGACTCGGATATGGGCACGAAGTAGAAAGCCCATAAACCCAAAACTCAAGTCCAAATTCAAATGGGTCACACATTCAACAAATGGGTCGATCCGTTAACACAGTAAATCCGAATATAGACTCAATACCCAAGAAAATGGGTCAGACCCATCAAAGTCTCCTAAGTCCCTTAAACCACTAAATAGAGTGAGACTCTTGGAATCCTTGTCTCCAAATTGGTGAGACTCATCAAAGTCTCCTAAATCCCTTAAACCACTAAATGGAATGAGATTCTTGGAATCCTAATCTCTAAATGGATGAGACTCATCAAAATCTCCTAAATCCCTTAAACCACTAAATGGAGTGGGACTCATGAAATCCTTATCTCTAAAAATCTATAAATGAGACCCAAAGCTAGAGATTGAATGAGGATTAAGAAATCCAGAATGAGGAATTCAGAAGAAGAAAAATAAGAGAATTCAGAAGAACTCATCAAGCCTTCAGAGAAAAGAAATCAAAGCATTCCAGAGAAGACAAAGCTGTAAAGAAGCCAGTTCTCTGTTAGAATCACTTTCTAGCCGATCAAGCGCGAAACCCAGAAGAAAAGAAAAGCTACATCAATACCTTCAAAGAAGATCGAGATCACGCCTCGGCCTTCATCTTCTACTTTAGAAATTTCTGATTATTAATCAGAGGATTATTAAGAGTTGTACCAAATTCTAAATAAATAAATATTTTGTTCATCCATTATTTCATCCACGAAATTTTGTGTCGACAAATTTTTGGCACGCCTGGTGGGACATTCTCTACCTCTCATCTTTCAGTCAGCAAACACTATCTACCTTTCATCTCAGAATTTGAATAGCTCTGATTCTGCAATTCTTTGGAGGCTCAACCTTGAGAAGAAGAGGTCACGGAAGACGTTGACCCTGCGCTAGATTGCGCATCAGAAGGATGACTAGAGGACAAATCCTTAGGCATCCTGACCCGCGCAGTCTTAGCCATTTGCGTCATTTTGGAGACGTGTTTCTTGCGATGCTGGGAGAGGGTTCCAACCAAGTGAGAGGCGTCAGACTGTATCATATGACGTGTTGCTTGCCGATCATCGCTGGTAGCCGGTGTAGATTCAAGTGCAGAAGAGGTTGTGTTCCTCTTTCCATGGATGGCGGTGACTACAACAACAATTCTCTTGGGGGCCATTGATACTGCTTGATTGTTTGCTGACTGAAAGATGAAAGGTAGAGAGTTTCCTAATGGGCTTGCCAAAAATTTGTCGACACAAAATTTCATGGATGAAATAATGGATGAACAAAATATGTATTTATTTAGAATTTGGTACAACTCTCAAGAATCATCTGATTAACAATCAGAATTTTCTAAAGTAGAAGATGAGGTTCGAGGCGTGAACTCGATCTTCTTTGAAGGTGTTGGTGTAGCTTTTCCTTTCTTCCGGACTTCGTGCTTGATCGGCTAGAAAGTGATTCTAGAGGAGAACTGACTTCTTTGTAGCTTTGTCTTATCTGAAATGTTTTGATTTCTTTTCTCTAAAGGCTTGATGATTTCTTCTGAATTCTCTTCTTTTTCTTCTTCTTCTAAATTCCTCGTTCAATCTCTAACTTTGAGTCTTATTTATAGATTTTTAAAGATAAGGATTCCAAGAGTCCCACTGCGTTTAGTGGTTTAAGGGACTTTGAAAACTTTGATGAGACTTACCCATTTAGAGATAAGGATTCCAAGAGTCCTACTCCATTTAGTGGTTTAAAGGACTTATGAGACTTTGATGAGGCTTACCCATTTAGAGATAAGGATTCCAAAAGTCCCACTCCATTTAGTGGTTTAAGGGACTTAGGAAACTTTGATAAGTCTTACCCATTTTCTTGAGTATTGAGTCCATACTCAGGTTTATTGTGTTGACAGATCGACTAATTTGTTGAGTGTGTGACCTATTTGAATTTGAACTTGGGTTTTGGGTTTATGGGCTTTCTACTTCGTGTCAGGCCCGAGCCATAAGAGGCCCATGCCTTGTCATTAGGCCCAATTTAATTGTATAGAGCTTTTTAATGATTTTAGGCTCTTTGTACAATTTTACAGATGTGTAGGGACCTTTATGTAAAATTGAGAAATTTAGGGTTCTACAAATTGTCCCCTCAAGGGTATAGTGATGGAACCCATGGGTGACATTAGTGTAACCCTTGATTTAGTGTTTGATTTTTATTTATTTTTGATGACTTAGTGTTTGACTTGGATTTGAACATATTCCTAATTGGAAAAGGAATCAATTTACCTCCCTCCTTACAAGTACAAATACTAAGAGAGCTTGGTCAAACAGTAGTAGCCGCGAGGGTTTGTGCTCGCGGATGTTTCATCCTTTTGTTTGTCTTCGTTTGTCTAATTTTTGTTTGTTTGTCTATTTATTATTTTTTTATGCAAATTTTCTTCATGCTTATTTTTTTACTCATGTGATGATGGATATGGTTTGATCGTGAGAAAAAGGGTTAGAAAATGGTGTTGATTTGATTATGCTTATTAAAGATTGTAGGGGCAGGCTGGGCAGCCATCACGTTAGCACCTCTTTTGTTTCGTTTGTTGCTTTTGTCCTCTTTTGTTTATTTGTTTCTTCTTGGATTTGATGTTTTTTTTTTAAAAGTAGAAGTAAGAACACAATTCACTTGTTGGATTTGATTGATTTTTTTTTTATGGAAGCGAGAATGCATCCAGTCGTATGGCCTAGGTGCCTTTTTTTTTTAATTTTTGTTTTTAATTTTTTAATTTAATTTTTAAACGAAAATTATCCTCCCTTGTGTGTTGTCTTGTACGCCTTTTTGTTATTATTATTATTATTTTTAATTTATACTTTATTTTAACAATAAATTTTAAATATGTGTATTTGAAACATTGATTAAAGTGTTTTTGTTGGTTTAAACCTATTTTTTTTCGTATTTTTCTTGTGCTTTTTTTTTGTGTGCGTGTTCGTGTGTGTTTTTTTTTTTTTGTGATTTTGTCTTTTTTTTTAAAAATTTTTTTTCTTTTTTTCTTTTGTTATTTTTTTAATTGGGTGCAATTTTTTGTGAGATTTTTTTAATTAATTTTTTTTTTTGTGTTGTTTTTCTTTTTTTAACTTTTTGTTTATACATTTTTTTTGAATGGTTTTCAATTTGTTGTAGTGTAAAGTTTGCAGAAAAATTGGAGATTTTGATAAAGTTCCTTATTTTATGTCTTTGTTTTCCAGAGAGATGTTTTCAGTTGTCGTCTCCATGGATACTATCAATAAGCTTGTTGACAGGCCTATTTCCCAAGAGAAGTGGATAGTTGATGCTGAATATCTAGCTCAAAGCGGGTCTTTCGGCTTCTGAACATGCGACTAAAATCACAATCCCGGGATGGCGTACTAGAAGAACTGTGTTTAACCACACACGAGCCAGTGACTGGAGCATGGAAGGTGCAAGAAGTGACACGCGAGAAGACACTGGAAATTGGCTATCTTGAGCGAATATTTTGCAATTCATGCTATGACACCATAGGATTTGACATTTTCTAATCGCCAGCCTTCGTCTTGTCGGACCGTGCATCATACCGATGACTTGACTTATCTAGAACCGGTTTTGGCGCAGAAGATTTCTAAACGATTTACTCAAAGGGGATTGAAGTTGGTTGCGCGAGGTGACATTCAGCACTTGAGCGGTTTTTTGGAACTGGAACCTTAACATGTATGACAAGTTAAATCGTCGTCCAAAGACAGGAAGCTTGGCCAGGCAATCCTTGCTGCCACCAAAGAACATGGCTGTCCGAATAACATGTACCGAGCGCTCTGTGAAGCGTAGTGCCCCAAGACCAATACTTTCGTTGTTGGTCACGGAGAGGCAGGGATCTCACTCTGGGAGATGAAACAGATTTCAGGACTCTCAATTCAGGGAGAGTACTATAAGGAGACCATTCCCAACTTTAGTGAGTTGATGGAGCTAGGTGATGCCGCTGGATTGCTGCAATTTATCGAACACCAGATGGCGGTGGCCCGTGAAAGGCTCATGATGTGGTATTCAAAGAAACTTTAGACATGTCAAGTTATGAACCCATGAAGGAATGCTCTCACTTGCGTTGATGCCAAGGATCCAGATCAAAACGGGACTTTGATTCGTTTTCACGAGTAAAAATCATAGTCTCGAGGCATCGTGCTGGAAAGCGATAATTTATTGAACACCAGATGGCAGCCGACTCGTGGAAGGCTAACGACGTGACATTCGAGGGAACCTTGGACCTGTCGATTTTTCAACCCGTCAAGGAATGTTTTTTCACTCGCGGACATCATTTGAGAAGTTTGAAGTGATGCCGATGATTCAGATCAAAGAGGGACTTTGATTCGTTTTTGCGAGTAAAAATCATAGTCCCGAGGTATAGTGCTGGAGAGCTTCTGAGAAAGAGAGTTGTTTCTGCTTTGCTGATGTTGCAGTGATTGGGGACTTGAAGGACGACCTCTAGAGGTTGAGCAAATACAAAGACTTGTTCGTCATCCGGATGCTAGGAGTACGACATCTTGTAGTGCACCCGAAGCAATCGACTCCATGCCCATGAAAGATATTTTTTCTCATATTCTTTTATATCGTTATTTGATGATTTTTTTTTTGAAATGGTAGTTGAACCTGAGGTAACTTTACAGGCTGCCTACGTACCTGATGTGAGATCAAGCTTTAACGTAGTTCGATTTTTTTTTGTGCTCTAAGTTTTGCCTAGACTGCCATTTCGGATTTTCAGTCTAGCGAGCAAGAGTCAGTGAACCTTTTACAATTTTAATTGTATAAGCCAAGAGTGACATGCATTTTAAGCTCATGCGGCAAGGAGCGTTGTGGACACATTAGGCTCGTATCGAGGAGCATTGTTCTATCATGGATAGTATTGCTTGAGGAACTTGCCGTTGATAGGCCAAGACGAACTCCAATGGGTGTTGAGAGAAGGTGAGTGTTGTTGGTATAGATTTCTCTCACCACATGCGGTCCATCCCACTTTGGATCAAATTTCTCTCCAAACCAATGTCAGAGGATGACGGGTCCTTGAACTGCAAGGACCAAGTCACCTATTTGGAGGATGATGGGTCCTTGAACTGCAAGGACCAAGTCACCTATTTGGAAGGAGTGAGGTCGAACTTTCTTGTTGAAAGCTCGAGACAAGCGTGCTTGATAACGCTCAAGGCGTTGCTGCGCTTCTAATCTCTTTTCATCCAGAGCTTTAAGTTCAAGGAGACGCAGCTTTCCATTGTCATCACATGCGAGACCTTCATGGATCGCAATCCGTAGTGATGGAATTTGGCGTTCCAATAGAAGTATTGATTGAACTCCATAGACAAGCGAGTAAGGTGTGGCTTGTGTAGGAGTGTGGTATGAAATCCGGTATGCCCAAAGTGCTTCACCAATCCGTTCATGCCAATCTTTTTTTGACTTGGAAACAACTTTCTCAAGGAGCATGCAAAGGGTTTTGTTGAAAGCTTGTGCGAGTCCATTTGCTAGCGCATTGTACATTGTAGAGCATCTTTGCTTGATTTCGAACTTCGCACAAAATTCATCCATTAGGGCATTCTTGAATGATTTCCCATTATCCGTTACTATGTAACGGGGAACTCCGTAGCGGAAGACTATATTATTTTTTATAAAGTGCACAAATGATTTCCCATTATCCGTTACTATGTAACGGGGAACTCCGTAGCGGAAGACTATATTATTTTTTATAAAGTGCACAACCGTCTCTTTCTTGACTTCTTTGAGAGGGATTGCTTCTGCCCATATGGAGAAGTAGTCAGTTGTAGCAAGAATGTAGAAGTGTTGTTTGGAAGACTTCGGGAGTGGCCCGACAACATCAAGTCCCTAATTGTCAAAGGGCCAAGATGCTACTGTAGGGTGAAGCGACTCGGGTGGCTAGCGAATGAAGTCTCCATGGATTTGACATACATGACATCTTTTGGCATACTCGAGCAAGTCTTTCACTATGGTTGGCCAATAGTACCCCATTCTCTTTAAGCGATCATGCAACTTTGGTCCTAATTGATGAGCACCACAGATACCTGAATGAGTTTCTTCAAGGGTCCTCTAGCTTCATCATTTCCAAGACATCTCATTAAGATGTCATTGAAGGAGTGACGATATAGCTCATTGTTGAAGTGTAGAAGATCTCTTCATCGGGCAAGTCTTGAGATAATTCCCAATCTGCTGGGATTAGATGATCTGTGAGGAAGTCAGCTACCGCTTGTCCTTTCACTGCCTTCTGAGGGATGTAAACGATCTCAAATTCTAATAGGAGAAGTGCCCATTTGGCGAGCCTTCCCGAGAGAACCGGTCTTGTCATTATGTATTTGAGTGGTTCGGTCCGAGAGATAAGTCGAACTGTGTGTGACAGCATATAGTGCCTTAACTTCTTTGTGGTGAAGATAAGAGTAAGACACATCTTCTCAATGGGTGAATAGTTCAATTCTACTAGAGTTCGGCTCAGGTAGTAGAGCGCATTTTCTTTGCCATCATGGTTCTCTTGTGCTAATAATGTCCTCCAATGACTGCTCATGTGCACTGATGTAAATAATTAGTGGTTTGTTGGGGATAGGGGCTGCTAAAACCAGTGCTTTGAGGAGATACTCTTTGAAACTTTCCAAAACTTTCTTGCAAGCATCATTTCATTTGAACAATGCATCTTTCTTCATCAACTTGTAGAAGGGGTGACATCACCCTGCTAGGTTTGAGATGAACCTCCGGATGTAGGCAAGACAACCTTGGAGACCTTTAAGCTCGTGGATGTTCTTAGGTTTCAGCATATTGTGGATAACATCTATCTTGGTTTGGTCAATCTCAATACCACGACGTCAGGCAACAAATCCAAGGAATTTGCTTGAAGTAACCCCAAATGCACACTTTAAAGGGTTCATCTTTAATTGGTATCTTCGAAGTCTAATGAAAATGTCACGAAGGTCTTGAAGATGATCCGCTCTCCTTTTTGATTTCACCACCGAGTCATCGATGTCGCATTCAACCTCTGTGTGTAGGACAATGTCAAAGATCTTTTGCATTGCATGTTGATAAGTGGCGCCAGCATTTTTTAGTCCAAATGGCATCACTTTATCACATTAAATCCCCTTTGGTGTATAAAAAGCTGTGACTTCTTCATCCTTTGGATCCATACAAATTTGGTTGTAACCAGATGAACCATCCATAAATGACAAGACTTCGTGTGCTGTTGTAGCATCGACCATGAGCTCCATGATTGGAAATTGAAAGTCATCTTTTGGACATGCATTATTTAGGTCACAGAAGTCTACGTATACCCGAATTTGTCCATTCTTCTTCTTGACTGGGACAATGTTTGCAATCCAACTTGGATACTTCACTTATCGGATGAAATCAGCTTCAATCAGCTTGTTAACTTCAGCCTCGATCTATGGAACCAGTTCAGGCCGATAACGACGCTGCGCTTGCTTGATGGGGCGAACACCATGTTTGATAGCTAGGTGATGGATTGCAACTTTGAGATCAAGCCCGGGCATCTCCTTGTGACTCCATGCAAAAAGGTCTTTGTACTATTGTAGTAGCTTGAAGTATTCAGCTTCTTCCTTAGGATTTAAGAGTGCACTGACAACGATAAGGCGCGATTCTTCTTCCGTGCCAAGGGTCAACAATTTGAGCTCGTCGATGGTGGCTTGCCCCACTTCTTCAAAGATAGGAGGAGCACTTTCTAGTTCATCGTTTGAAGATGATGACTCTTCTTTGACAGACTCTTGGATGGCAATGTGATTGACTGTGGCAACATCTTCAGTCTCGCTCATCTCAACTTGATTTGTTCAAGATTGTTTTCCTTGGTTAGTGGAGATGATAATGCATCGTTTTACCATCAAAGCATCTATTGTTGAGACTTCCAAAATTGTTTGTCATTTCATTTGCGATGGAATTACACTTTGTGGGTCACCAACATCTTTGCGACAGGCATGCCTCTTCCCATGTCTGCATCATCTTTTGAAGTTGTTCAAAGGAGCAGGTTTATCTTCTTTTCCTTGTGCTCCCAAGCTGGTGAGTGTGGACTTATGCCGTTAAAGAACTTGAGAGTTTCAGGTTGTATCACTTTGTCCTGTTCCTAAATGCTCGAAGACCGAAGTACCTTGTATTGATGAGGCAAGTCAATCAAAGACAGATGCACGAGCTGAGGTGACTTTATCTTCACAATCGTCGGCTACTTGCACTGTAATGTGTTCAGTAGAGACTTTCTCCTTTACTGAGATTTTGACTGGGGCTTGAGGTGTAGAGCCAACTCCTTGACGGTTGATAATGAACTTTTCTCTTTTTCGAATGAGTTGGGCCTGTGCCTTTGTGAGGCCATGGATTTGGTCAAGAGGTTGAAGTTCACCTAAGCGTATGAGCTCACATTTTCCATATCCAGCTGCTTCGAAGAGTTTTTCTATCTTAGCTCCATACCAACCCTCTGAACTTGCTTGGGCTGAGATGTCTTCCTCAACTTCAAACTTCATTGTAGATGCGACAAATCCAACAATTTGTGGCTTTATAATTGTGGATATGACGAGCGGTGCTACTGGAAGAACTAACTCATCTCGCAAAGTGTTTAGGTTGGCTTTCGAAAAATTAGAGTTGGTCTCTTTTGTGATCGCCTCAAAAGGGAGTTGTCCCAGCTTTTGACATTATTGTGGAATGTATCGAAGCACTGAGATTGGATTGGAGATGTTGGTAGAATTCTTCGTTGACTTGCTCGTTTTATCTCCTTTTGATACTTTTTGAGCTTTCTCATCCTTTTGGGATTTGGGGGATGGAATAATTTCAGCTTCTTTTTCTTTGTTGATGTCGAGTTTGCTAGAAGATGACACTGAAGTTGGAAGTGCTTCCGAGAGGACTTCAGTCTCCGTGTAGAACTTAGCATCAACAAAGTGTGTTTCAGTCTTCTTAAAAGGTCGACTCTCAGCTACAATCTTTCTCTACACACCATCCTTGTGATACTTGAAACATTGATGCCATGTAGATGGAACCACACTCGTCTCGTGTAACCAGGGACGACCAAGCAGCAAGTGGACTGATATCTTGCAATCAATGACATGGAAGAGTACTTCGGACTCCAAGTCTTCGATTGCGAGCTTTAAGTGTTCCGATAGCTCTCTGCCCCCCTTGGTTGAAGCCTTGGATCACCAACCTACTTCGACTCAATTGATCTAGAGAGATGCCGACTTACCTCATCGTGCGGATGGCCATGATGTTGACAGCAAACCTGCAGTCAAGAAGAATGCGCTGAACTTTGTGCTCTTTAATGGATCTTGTGACATACAACTGCCTATTGTGAGGATGAGAACCAAGTTGTAGGTCTTCGTCGTCAAAAGTGATGGTGGTCATGCAAGAGGTATATGTCCCCGACTTTCTTTGAGCCCAGTCATTTCCCTTGTACTTGTCGGGATTAGTCAAGGCTTGAGCGAGGCTGAGCCGAGTTTTCTCCGGTAGCTGTAGGGCGTCAAAGAGACTTAAGTATATTGATGTCTCTTCAATGTTGGAGGCATCATCTTCTCCTTTGAGATGCTCCTCTTCATGAATTGAAGGAGATGATTGGTTGGAAGGTACATCGTTCACTTGTTCTTCCGATGTGTCTGAATCGACTTGGTAACATGCGACAGAGTAGGCCTGCTCTCGTTGATGTTTTTGGAGAAACCACTTTGCTATGAAGTCGCCATATGTGATTGGCAAAGGAGAGAACTGCTGAAAAATATCTTCCGTATCAGTAGGAGGCGCTTTGAATGCTTTTTTCTTCACTACTTTCTTCTTCTTTGACTTGACCCCTGGACGAGTCTTTCTTTCGGTTTGCTTCGCTCTTTGATGAAGAGGAGGTGGTGGATGTTGCACGCGTTGTCGCTGTCGTGTAACCAATATCCAACCGTCATCATCGTAGAGAGAAGATTCTTCTACTGACTCTCGTTCAATTTTTGTAGGGAGACATCATTGTTGCCGATGTAGCCGAGACAATGAAATTTTCCCTTGGCTTGATACTACTACCGATGTTGAATGGGGGATATCAGAGCCAAGAGTTCCGGTTATGACTTGTTTGAAATTTTGTGGCGGCCATGGTGCCTTTATTGCTTGAGGAGGCAACATTGCTACAGATGATGAAGGTAAAACCAAATGGGGTTGAAACACCCAAAGGCAACACTCGTCATATTTGAGCTGCCACATCATTGACGAAGTCAAGGTCAATCTTTCCTTGTCGAGCTAGGTCCATAATCTTCTATTTGAGGACCAAATATTTTCCAATCGGATGACTGATTAGTTGGTGGTATTGGCAGTATCTTGGGTCTTCATCGTGACCTGGTTCCTCTGGACATTTAGAGGTTGGCAATTCAATCAACTTTAGACTTAGCAGTTGATCGAGCATGCCAGATATCTCAGAGTCTGAAAAAGGATATTCTTTTACCTCGAGCTCCTTGACTGTCATCCTGCCTTGCCCTCTTTCTTGAGAAGTGTCGGCCTTGGGCGGTTCCTGCTTTTGGCTCGAGATCTTGACCGGCTTGGTGGTAGTAGTGGTGATCATAGCCTCCTTGGTCTTGGAGGATTTGGATGTGTTCCACTGCTTCTTCTCCGATTTGAAAGAATCGATCGGTCGTGGATCCCCATGTACAGCTATACTGACCTCCATGTCATGAGCCCGTGTAGCCAATTCTTCAAAAGAATGAGGCTTAATCCTTTTGAGGATGTAAAGAAGCCCCCAGTGCATCCCTTGGATGCACATCTCAATAGCAGATGGTTCAGAAAGACGATCCTTGCAGTTAAGAGCAAGATTCCTCTACCTGTCGATGTAGTCAATAACAGGTTCATCTTTCACTTGTCGTTCGGCGGCATGCTCCACCATGCTCACTATCCTTCTGGTGCTGTAGAATTGGTTGAGAAACTCGTGCTCCAGTTGATCCCAATTGTCAATGGAACCAGAATCTAGATCGGTATACCAGTCAAACGCATTCCCTTTGAGGGAGCGAACGAACTGTTTCACCATAAAGTCTCCGTACGTGCCGACATTGTTGCAAGTATTAATAAGGTGGCCAATGTGTGGCTTTGGATTATCCTTTTCATCAAATTGTTGAAACTTTGGCGGTTGGTATCCTGCCGAGAAGTGCATTTGCTCAATGCGTTGAGAGTATGGCTTGGCGTAGACCAAAGAAGATTATGACTACCCCCCTACTGAGTGTGAATGGTATTAGAGATCATTGCTTGCAGCTGCTGGACAAAGAGCAAAGCAATTGATGCTTGGTAACTGTCTCAAGTGGGATCTCGCGGGCCGGATGCTTTCCGGTTTTGTTGCTCTGCCTCACGATGTCCTTGGAGAGTGACCCCTTGTTTTGTTCTTCCGCTTCACGAGATCCTCGGAGACTGAACCCAGGGGGATTTGTCGGCCGGTGATTGGATTCATCTACTTGGTTATTCTATTCCAAATTGCTTACCAGGTCTACAATCTGGGCATCTTTGTCCTTAACTGCCTTTGTTAAATTTGCGATTACGTTAGACATTTGTGCAATCTACTCTTCAATCGTCGTTACTTTTATCATCATGACAGATCTGATGGAGGCATGTATCTCAGAATTTGAATAACTTTGATTTTGCAATTCTTTGGAGGCTCGAAGTTGAGAAGGAGAGGTTACGGAAGACGTTGACCATGCGCTAGACTGCGCATCGGAAGGATGATTGGAGGACAAATCCTCAGGTATCCTGGCCCGCGCACTCTTAGCCATTTGCGTCGTTTGGGAGATGCGTTGCTTGCAATGCTGGGAGAGGGCCCCAACCAATTGGGAGGCGCCAGACTGCTTCATATGACGTGTCACTCACCGATCATTGCTGGTAGCCGGTGTAGATTCAGCTACAGAAGAGGTTGTGTTCCTCTTTCCATGGATAGCGGTGGTTGCAACAACAGTTCTCTTGGGGGCCATTGATGCTGCGTGATTGTTTGCTGACTGAAAGATGAGAGGAAGAGAGTGTCCCATCGATCATGCCAAAAATTTATCAACGTGTTATGCAAAAGATTTTTGATGATGTCTTGCATACAAAGGCTGAATGCTACGTCAATGACTTGGTGGTAAAATAAAAAAGGAGAGCGGATCATCTTCAAGACCTTCGTGACATTTTCATCAGACTTCAATAGTACCAATTAAAGATGAACCCTTTAAAGTGTGCATTTGGGGTCGCTTCAAGCAAATTCTTCGTGTTTGTTGTCTGACGTCACGGTATTGAGATTGACCAAGCCAAGATCGATGCTATCCACAATATACCGGGACCTAAGAACATCCACGAGCTTAAAGGTCTCCAAGGTCGTCTCGCCTACATCCGGAGCATCATCTCAAACTTAGCAGGGCGGTGTCACCCCTTCAACAAGTTGATGAAGAAAGATGCGTTGTTCAAATGGGATGATACTTGCAAGAAAGCTTTGGAAAGTATCAAAGAGTATCTCCTTAAGGCACCGGTCTTAGTAGCCCCTATCCCCAACAAACAACTGATTATTTACATCAATGCACTGGAGCAGTCATTGGGGGCATTATTGGCACAAGAGAACCATGATGACAAAGAAAATGCGCTCTACTACCTGAGCCGAATTCTAGTGGGGGCAGAATTGAACTATTCACCCATTGAGAAGATGTGTCTTGCTCTTATCTTCACCACAAAGAAATTGAGGCACTATATGCTGTCAAACACAGTCCGACTTATCTCTCGGGTGGATCCACTCAAATACATAATGACGAGACCGGCTTGTGAGTACCAGAATTTTACCCTCCATTCCCGATAAGGATAAATCCGAATAAGGAATAGTGATAAATTGTAATTGGGTTGAGAGTCGCCACCTATCTAATTCTAAGGGAAATAGGTCCCTGAAATTGTTAGATAAGACATGGTATGGAAGTCAGAGGTCAGGGTAAGGATTCAGTTGAGTGAGGGGAAGGTGTTAGGCATCCCTAAACTCTCATCCGGAGATGGTTACCTACTCTCTAAGTTTGAATAAAATAAAGGAAACCATAAAGGAACTTGCAATTTAATCTATATGTTGAGCAATATAATGTTGAATGAAATAAATGAATTGAGATAGGTAGGATAAGAATGGAATAGGGATTCTATCCTAGGGGAGCTGAACCCGATCAGGATTGCCTACGTATCCACAGTTAGTGGAATCAAGCCACATGTAGTTCCAGAGGCGATTGATGGTTTGCTTGATTGGGGATGGTTTGATTTCATTTGATGGATGGTTTGATTTTATTGGACTGGACTGGATTGTGGGTGATTGAAAGGTTTGAGGGTTGTTGCTCCTATTTGAGAAGCGAGGTGGCCTTTTAAGCTTGTGATGAGGAGCGAAATGTTGGATGATTTGATTTGATGGATTTCGCTGATTTGGGAGCGAATGGCCTTTTAAGCTCGTGCTGAGGAGCGATTGGGCAGTTTAAGCTCATGTCGGGGAGCCTGGCAAGGTGGGGATTTGAACAGGGTTTGAACTGAGGATCTGACAAGGGTTTGAATAGATTGGATTTACTAGAGTCAACTAGAGTTTACCTAGGGTTAACTAGGGTTTACCTAGGGTTAACTAGGGTTTATGTAGGGTTTAGGTTTAGATAGGGTTTAACTAGAGTCAACTAAGGTTTAACTGGGGTTAACTAGAGTTAACTGGAATTAACTAGAGTTTAGGTAGGGTTTAACTAGGGTTAACTAGAGTTTAACTGGGGTTAACTAGAGTTAACTGGAATTAACTAGGGTTAACTAGAATTAACTAGGGTTAACTGGGGTTAACTAAAGTTAACTGGGATTACGTAGGGTTAACTGGGTTTAACTGGGGTTTTGGGCAGAGGTTCGACTAGGCGAAGCAAGTTTTGGACCGGGATTTGGGTAGAGGTTCGACTAGGCGAGGCTAGTTGTGGATCGGGAGTTAGGCAGCGGTTTGACTAGGCGGGGCTAGTTTTGAACCTGGATTTGGGCAAAGATTCGACTAGGCGGGACTAGTTTTGAACCGGGATTTGGGCAGGGGTACGACAGGGTAAGCTGGGTTTAAGTAAAACCGGGCAGATGTTTGACAGGGTAAGCCGGGTTTGAGTAAAACCGGGCAGAGGTTTGATAGGGTAAGCCTGGTTTGAGTAAAACCAGGCAGAGGTTTAACAGGGTAAGCCAGGTTTCAGTAAAATTGGGCAGAGGTTTGACAGGGTAAGCCAGGTTAAAGTAAAATTGGGCAGGGGTTTGACAGGGTAAGCCGGGTTTAAGTAAAACCGGGCAGGGGTTTGACAGGGTAAGCCGGGTTGAAGTAAAATTGGGTAAAGGTTTGACAAGGTAAGCCAGGTTAAAGTAAAACCGGGCAGGGGTTTGACAGGGTAAGCCGGGTTAAAGTAAAACCGGGCAGGGGTTTGACAGGGTAAGCCGGGTTTAAGTAAAACCGGGCGGGGGTTTGACAGGGTAAGCCGAGTTTAAGTAAAACCAGGCAGAGGTTTGACAGGGTAGCAGTCTAAGTATAAAAAAAAACAAAAATAATTATACTAAGAAAGGACAAAGCAAACGTCAGAGTTTCGGTGATTTTACCTTCCGGGAAACCCCAAAAGGGTCTCTGAATTAAGTGCTCCCGAGAACGATTCTTCAAAATCGAGTTCCCGGGATCGCCGACGCCCAAAAAGAGGGTTCTTGGAAAGAGGAGAGAGCGAGTATGAATTGAAATGAAGAAAGGGGGGTGGGGTATTTATAGGAAGTAAAAACAGGGGGGGCGCTACTTGAAGTAGGGCCCCTTTTGGATAAAAACCCCAAAAGTAAGGCGGTATGGAACAGTGCAGCGGCAAAAAACGTCGACATTGAGGGGGCGCTACTTCAAGTAGCGCCCCTTTCCGGTTTATGTAAAATGGTCTGCCGACAAGCGCAAAAGGACCCATCTGAGAAATAGGCAAAAAATTGGGTGGGCGCTACTTGAAGTAGCGCCCCCATTTAAAGGGCCAAAAAACATTTTTTTTCCTTTTTTAACGCCACGTGTCGCATTCCGATCTATTCCACTCGGTTTTAGCCCATAAATAGTCAAAATTGAGCTCAAAAAATCAAGAAAAAATATTTTAGATAAAACATGGATTTTTCAGTACTTTTCAGGGGTATTTTGGTCATTTTACACTCCTGGGGCATTTCGATCATTTTCGATCGTTTTAAGTCCAATTTAATTCTAAAAATAGCCAAAATTTATCACAAAATTTGTAAATTCATTTTTGACAAAATAATAACTTTTTAGCACTTTTTAGGGGTATTTTGGTCATTTTTCACCCTAGGGGCATTTTGATCAATTTTTTACTTGAGGGGTGTTTTCCGGAATCGATGCTCGTGGCAAGAAGGTTTTAAAAAGGGATTTTTTAAAGGGTTTTTAAAGGTGTGTAAAGAGATCAAGGGGGTGCAAAATTGGGGTGTTTACAGTTGCCCCTCTTTGTCGGAGGGTGCGGGCACGTGAACGACAAAGATTATAAGACCTCAATTTTGCACGTGCAAAAAAAAACTTGTGATTTTGAAGACAAAAGAGTTAAAAAAGGAAAAGCTAAATTATAATTAGACAGCTTGCCATAAATGGGATCCTACAGGACGGGGTTGATGGGAAACCTGTTCAGTTGCTGGGGGATGGAGAAGAATGGATGGTTCATCCTTAGTGAAGAAACATCCGAGATATGGGAGAGATAGTTCTTCGCCTTATTACAAAGCGAAAAAGAAGCGTACTCATAAAGAAGAGATGACAACATATTACGATGTCAGACATATTGAAAAAAGGTGGATGACAACCATAGCGATGTCAGCCAAATCGAAAGGGTGGTTGACAAGCGAGGCGATGTCAGCCAGTCAGAAAGGTGGATGACAAGCGAGGCGATGTCAACCCGTTGCAAGGGTGGATGACAAGTGGAGCGATATTAGCCGATTTGAAAGGTGGATGACAAGCGAGGGGATGTACGCCGGTTGCAAGGGTGGATGACAAGCGGGGGGATGTCAGCCAGTTGCAAGGGTGGATGACAAGCGAAGCGATGTAAGCCGGTTGCAAGGATGGATGACAAGCGGGGTGATGTCAGCTGGTTGCAAGGGTGGATGACAAGCGGGGCGATGTCAGCCGGTTGCAAGGGTGGATGACAAGCGGGGCGATGTCAGCCAGTTGCAAGGGTGGATGACAAGCGGGGCGATGTCAGCCGGTTTGAAAGGTGGATGACAAGCGAGGCGATATCAACCGGTTGCAAGGGTGGATGACAAGCTGGGCGATGTCAGCCAGTTGCAAGGGTGGATGACAAGCGGGGCGATGTCAGCCGGTTCGAAAGGTGGATGACAAGCGAGGCGATGTCAGTCGGTTGCAAGGGTGGATGACAAGCGGGGCGATGTCAGCTAGTTATAAGGGTGGATGACAAGCGGGGCGATGTCAGTCGGTTTGAAAGGTGGATGACAAGCGAGGCAATGTCAGCCGGTTTGAAAGGTGGATGACAAGCGAGGCAATGTCAGCCGGTTGCAAGGGTGGATGACAAGCGGGGCGATGTCAGCCATTTGCAAGGGTGGATGAAAAGCGACGCGATGTCAGCCGGTTGCAAGGGTTGATGACAAGCGAGGCGATGTCACCCGGTTTGAAAGGTGGATGACAAGCGAGGCGATGTCAGCCGGTTGCAACAGTCGACGACATGTGGGGCGATGTCAGCCAATTGCAAGGGTGGATGACATGCGGGACGATGTCAACCGGTTTGAAAGGTAGATGACAAGTGAGGCGATGTCAGCCGGTTGCAAGGGTGGATGACAAGCGGGGCGATGTCAGCCAGTTGCAAGGGTGGTTGACAAGCGGGGCGATGTCAGCCGGTTTGAAAGGTGGATGACAAGCAAGGCGATGTCAGCCAGTCGCAAGGGTGGATGACAAGCGGGGCGATGTCAGCCAGTTGCAAGGGTGGATGACAAGCGGAGCGATGTCAGCCAGTTGCAAGTGTTGATGACAAGCAGGGCGACGTCGGCCAGTTTGAAAGGTGGATGAAAAGCGAGGCGATGTCAGCCGGTTGTAAGGGTGGATGACAAACGGGGCGATGTCAGCCAGTTGCAAGGGTGGATGACAAGCGAGGCGATGTCAGCCGATTTAAAAGGTGGATGACAAGCGAGGCGATGTCAGCCGGTTGCAAAGGTGGATGACAAGCGGGGCGATGTCAGCCAGTTGCAAGGGTGAATGACAAGCGAGGCGATGTCAGCCGGTTTGATAGGTGGATGACAAGCGAGGCGATGTCAGCCGGTTGCAAGGGTTGATGACAAGCAGGGCAATGTCAGCCAATTGCAAGGGTGGATGACAAGCGGGACGATGTCAACCGGTTTGAAAGGTAGATGACAAGTGAGGCGATGTCAGCCGGTTGCAAGGGTGGATGACAACCGAGGTGTAGTAAGCCGGTTGCAAGGGTGGATGACAAGCGGGGTGATGTCAGCTGGTTGCAAGGGTGGATGACAAACGGGGCGATGTCAGCCAGTTGCAAGTGTGGATGACAAGCGAGGCGATGTCAGCTAGTTGCAAGGGTGGATGACAAGCGGGGCGATGTCAGCCGGTTTGAAAGGTGGATGACGAGCGAGGCGATATCAACCGGTTGCAAGGGTGGATGAAAAGCTGGGCGATGTCAGCCCGTTGCAATGGTGGATGACAAGCGGGGCGAAGTCAGCCGGTTTGAAAGGTGGATGACAAGCGAGGCGATGTTAGTCGGTTGCAAGGGTTGATGACAAGCGGGGCGATGTCAGCCGGTTGCAAGGGTGGATGACAAGCGAGGCGATGTCAGCCAGTTGCAAGGGTGAATGACAAGCGGGGCGATGTTAGCTAGTTGCAAGGGTGGATGACAAGTGGGGCGATGTCAACCATTTGCAGGGGTGGATGACAAGCGGGGCGATGTCAGCCAGTTTGAAAGGTGGATGAAAAGCAAGGCGATGTCAGCCGGTTGCAAGGGTGGATGACAAGCGGGGCGATGTCAGCCAGTTGCAAGGGTGGATGACAAGCGAGGCGATGTCAGCCGGTTTGAAAGGTGGATGACAAGCGAGGCGATGTCAGCCGGTTGCAAGGGTCGATGACAAGCGGGGCGATGTCAGCCAATTGCAAGGGTGGATGACAAGCGGGACGATGTCAACCGGTTTGAAAGGTAGATGACAAGTGAGGCGATGTCAGCCGGTTGCAAGGGTGGATGACAAGCGGGGCGATGTCAGCGAGTTGAAAGGGTGGATGACAAGCGGGGCGATGTCAGTCCGTTGCAAGGGTGGATTACAAGCGGGGCGATGTCAGCTAGTTATAAGGGTGGATGACAAGCGGGGCGATGTCAGTCAGTTCGAAAGGTGGATGACGAGCGAGGCAATGTCAGCCAGTTGCAAGGGTGGATGACAAGCAAGGCGATGTCAGCCGGTTTGAAAGGTGGATGACAAGCGAGGCGATATCAGCCAGTTGCAAGGGTGGAAGACAAGCTGGGCGACGTCAGCCAGTTACAAGGGTGGATGACAAGTGGGGCGATGTCAGCCAGTTGAAAGTGTAGATGACAAGTGGGGCGAGGTCAGCCAGTTGCCAGGGTTGATGATAAACCGGGCGATGTCAGCCAGTTGCAAGGGTGGATGACAAGCGGGGCGATGTCAGCCAGTTGAAAGGGTGGATGACAAGCGGGGCGATGTCAGCCGGTTGCAAGGGTTGATGATAAGCGGGGCGATTTCAGCCAGTTGCAAGGGTGGATGAAAAGCGGGGCGATGTCAGCCAGTTGAAAGGGTGGATGACAAGAGGGGCGATGTCAGCTGGTTGCAAGGGTGGATGACAAGCGAGGCGATGTCAGCCAGTTGCAAGGGTGGATGACAAGCGGGGTGATGTCAGCTGGTTGCAAGGGTGGATGACAAGCGGGGCGATGTCAACCAGTTGTAAAGGTGGATGACAAGCGAGGCAATGTCAGCCGGTTTGAAAGGTGGATGACAAGCGAGGCAATGTCAGCCGGTTGCAAGGGTGGATGACAAGCGGGGCGATGTCAGCTGGTTGCAAGGGTGGATGACAAGCGGGGTGATGTCAGCTGGTTGCAAGGGTGGATGACAAGCGGGGCGATGTCAACCAGTTGCAAGGGTGGATGACAAGCGGGGTGATGTCAGCTGGTTGCAAGGGTGGATGACAAGCGGGGCGATGTCAACCAGTTGCAAGGGTGGATGACAAGCGGGGCGATGTCAGCAAGTTTGAAAGGTGGATGAAAAGCGAGGCGATGTCAGCCGGTTGCAAGGGTGGATGACAAGCGGGGCGATGTCAGCCAGTTGCAAGGGTGGATGACAAGCGAGGCGATGTCAGCCGGTTTGAAAGGTGGATGACAAGCGAGGCGATGTCAGCCGGTTGCAAGGGTCGATGACAAGCAGGGCGATGTCAGCCAATTGCAAGGGTGGATGACAAGCGGGACGATGTCAACCGGTTTGAAAGGTAGATGACAAGTGAGGCGATGTCAGCCAGTTGCAAGGGTGGATGACAAGCGAGGTGTTGTAAGCCGGTTGCAAGGGTGGATGACAAGCGGGGTGATGTCAGCTGGTTGCAAGGGTGGATGACAAACGGGGCGATGTCAGCCGGTTGCAAGTGTGGATGACAAGCGGGGCGATGTCAGCCAGTTGCAAGGGTGGATGACAAGCGGGGCGATGTCAGCCGGTTTGAAAGGTGGATGACAAGCGAGGCGATATCAACCGGTTGCAAGGGTGGATGACAAGCTGGGCGATGTCAGCCAGTTGCAAGGGTGGATGACAAGCGAGGCGATGTTAGTCGGTTGCAAGGGTGGATGACAAGCGGGGCGATGTCAGCCAGTTGCAAGGGTGGATGACAAGCGAGGCGATGTCAGCCAGTTGCAAGGGTGAATGACAAGCGGGGCGATGTCAGCTAGTTGCAAGGGTGGATGACAAGCGGGGCGATGTCAACCATTTGCAAGGGTGGATGACAAGCGGGGCGATGTCAGCCAGTTGGAAAGGTGGATGAAAAGCGAGGCGATGTCAGCCGGTTGCAAGGGTGGATGACAAGCGGGGCGATGTCAGCTAGTTGCAAGGGTGGATGACAAGCGAGGCGATGTCAGCCGGTTTGAAGGTTGGATGACAAGCGAGGCGATGTCAGCCGGTTGCAAGGGTCGATGACAAGCGGGGCGATGTCAGCCAATTGCAAGGGTGGATGACAAGCGGGACGATGTCAACCGGTTTGAAAGGTAGATGACAAGTGAGGCGATGTCAGCCGGTTGCAAGGGTGGATGACAAGCGGGGCGATGTCAGCCAGTTGCAAGGGTGGATGACAAACGAGGCGATGACAGCTGGTTGCAAGGGTGGATGACAAGCGGGGCGATATCAGCCAGTTACAAGGGTGGATGACAAGCGGGGCGATATCAGCCAGTTGCAAGGGTGGATGACAAGCGGGGCGATGTCAGCCAGTTGCAAGGGTGGATGACAAGCGGAGCGATGTCAGCCAGTTGCAAGGGTGGATGACAAGCAGGGCGATGTCGGCCAGTTTGAAAGGTGGATGACAAGCGAGGCGATGTCAGCCGGTTGCAAGGGTGGATGACAAGCGAGGCGATGTCAGCCAGTTGCAAGGGTGGATGACAAGCGAGGCGATGTCAGCCAGTTTGAAAGGTGGATGACAAGCGAGGCGATGTCAGCCGGTTGCAAGGGTGGATGACAAGCGGGGCGATGTCAGCCAGTTGCAAGGGTGGATGACAATCGTGGCTATGTCAGCCAGTTGCAAGGGTGGATGACAAGCGGGGCGATGTCAACCGGTTTGAAAGGTGGATGACAAGTGAGGCGATGTCAACCGATTGCAAGGGTGGATGACAAGCGGGACGATGCCAGCCTGTTGCAAGGGTGGATGACAAGCGGGGCGATGTCAGTCGGTTTAAAAGGTGGATGACAAGCGAGGCGATGTCAGCCGGTTGCAAAGGTGGATCACAAGTGGGGCGATGTCAGCTAGTTGCAAGGGTGGATTACAAGCGGGGCGATGTCAGTCGATTTGAAAGGTGGATGACAAGCGAGGCGATGTCAGCCGGTTGCAAGGGTGGATGACAAGCGGGGCGATGTCAGCCAGTTGCAAGGGTGGATGACAAGCGAGGCGATGTCAGCCAGTTTGAAAGGTGGATGACAAGTGAGGCGATATCAGCCAGTTGCAAGGGTGGATGACAAGCTGGGCGATGTGAGCCAGTTGCAAGGGTGGATGACAAGCGGGGCGATGTCAGCCATTTGAAAGAGTGGATGACAAGCGGGGCGATGTCAGCCAGTTGCAAGGGTTGATGATAAGCGGGGCGATGTCAGCCAGTTGCAAGGGTGGATGACAAGCGGGGCGATGTCAGCCAGTTGAAAGGGTGGATGACAAGCAGGGCGATGTCAGCCAATAGGTTTGCACCACAAGTGCATGAATTTTAGTTTACAGGTGTTGTGCAATCAACAGGAATGCCAAAATGGTGCACTCGAGGCACCTGGGTGTACATACGTAATGTTGGGATGCATACGGAGTGCTGAGAATGTATACAGGATGCTGAGATGCGCACGAAACACGAGAAAATGCTGATAGAAAGCCGAGATACACACGGAGCACAGGGAATGCTTAAGGAAATCCGAGATACGCATGGAGCGTGGGGAATGCTTACAGAAAGTTGAGATGCGCACGGAGCGCGGGAAAATGCTTACAGAAAGTTGAGATGCGCACAGAGTATGGGGAAATGCTTATGGAGAGCTGAGATGCGCACGGAGCACGGGGAATGCTTACAGAACACAGAGATGCGCACGGAGCGCGGGGAAATGCTTACGGAAAGTTGAGATGCTCACGGAATGCGGATAAATGCTTATGGAAAGCTAAGATGTGCACAGAGCGTGGGAAAATGCTTACGGAAAGCTGAGATGCATGCGGAGCTCGAGAAAATGCTTTTGAGAATCAAGCTTCACTTATTTCACCTGGCTAGTGGACGTGTGTGTAGTTTGTTACGTGTGATATGAGTGCATAGTGCAACTACGTGGATGTGTCTGTATAGAGTACAACTTATTTTGTGAGTGTCTGTGATACAGATGTGTGTGAATAGTACAACTAACATTGTGATTACGTGTGTGCAGCATGGTTGACCATGTGGAATGTGTGTACAGAGACCAACTAACATTGTGAATGTTGTGCGGTTAACTATGTGAATGTGTGTGCAAAGTGTTATTAACATTGTGAATGCACTTGCGCAGTGAGCGACAAATGTGTGTGTAACGCAAACACATGAAGTGGCTATGCAGTGTGCAGCCAAGTGGAAGTAAGCATAATGCAACTAATCTATGTAGATGAATGTGCATAGTGTGACTTAATCGTGTATGCCTAGTGAACTAACATGACGAATGTGTGCGTAGTGGGACAAACTATGTGAAAGCATGTAGTGTAGATAACATTGTGAATGTATGTGCATAGTGAATGTGTCAAATAAGACATATCAAGGGGTCCACCAAATGAGGTGACTAGCACAAAGCAATGCATCAGACATGATGTATCTGGGGTGCACTAAATGAGGGTGGCTACCAAAGAGCGACACATCAAACATGATGCATCTGGGGTGCACCGAATGAGGTTGCTGACAAAGATAATGGAAATTGGTATGAATGTACATGTATTGGTGTGCAATTTGTGAAGCATGTGCAATGTGCGATGTAGTTAACATATGTGTGTGCATGACATGCGATGAACACGACTCGCTCTATAATCCAGTCTTGCTCTCACTTCTTGATAACTTGAGATCCTAGGCTTTGCTTGCTTTTGTTGGAGAGCTCGCTATAGTGAGATTGATTTTGACCAAGTCATAAACCACATTTAGACGCTGATTACAGACTAAAATAAAACTATTTTGAAAACAAATGACTTTTGAGTTTTCCAAAATAAGTGTTTTCTTTGTTTGTTGGTTTGTGAGGGGATTTGCCCTTACTGAAGATTGAATGCTTTGCCCCCAAATGACAGGATATGGCAATGAGCAATGTTGATTTTCTGTGCTCAGCCAAGGAAGATAGTTACTCGATTCTGAATTTATTGCATGCTGAATCTGGTCTTGCTTGGAGCCAAGGGCTTTGGATTGTAAATGACGTTGAATTCTTCAGTCTGAGCTGCTTGCATATGTTGCCGGAGATTTGGGATAACCGTTGTTAAGATCCTGTTATCAGAGTTCAACTTTTCCCTTTTTTACCCTTGGAATGACCAAGTCTGGGGATCGCATAATTTTTGCGCAATGAGGTCATTTCTGATTTCCACTCATGCCTGCGAAGTTGATTTTCTTGTTTCCTTTTTTGCCCCTGATAACAACATCAGGGCTGGGCTCGCATGATTTTTGCGCCTCAGTGCCATTTCTGGTTTTCACTTGGTAGATTTGATACAGCTGTTGGATACTTGTCTATCAATTTGCCAGTACTCTTAATCTTAGAGGGATCTAGGAGGACTTGGGATAGGACGAAACGTAGGCTAGGGGGTCGAAGATTGGGACACCCTTTTTTTTTTGAATTTTCTTGAGCAGTTTTGTAGAGCTTTGACTTTTGTCTTTTCCTTTGATTTGGCTTCTTTTTTTTTTTTCATGTTTAAGGGGGAGATTGACTCCTCTGGGGAAATGTATTGGGAGAAGTTGATTCTACTGGGGGAGAAGCCCGGAGAAGTTATTTGTACTCGGGGAGTCCCTGACTTGGAGAATGTTTCAACTTCTATTTTGGGATTTCCTTTGATGGAATATTTTGTAAACTTTATGTCGATTCCACCATGGAAGTTTGGAGGGTTGGTCTATTCTCGGGGAGGTATCTGTGGAGAGAGAGCTAGAGGGAGTTTGGCTTTTTCTGGAGGAGAAGAGATTTTGAGGGGTTAAATCCTTTTTTGTGACCGCACCTGATTTATCAGGTTGCCTACGTACCATTTACAGGATCAGGTCATGACGTAGTTCAGGCTCGTAGAAACTTTTGTATGGGGTGTCCTGGTACGAAGGTGTAGTGAAAGAAAGGCTATTAGGCTCGAAGGGCTAACTAGCGGTCTTCATGAATTTGATGGGTTATAAACAAGGAGGAATGGTGTACTAAATATGGCCTTCTTTCATTTCCCAAACAGACTAAGAGTACAGGCAGTTTCTTGGCAAGATCTTGAGCATGGTGCTTCTCTGTTCTGATTTATGCTGACAGGCTCTATGAGTTCTTCATCCTCCATGCGACTGAGTCGGAGAATATTCAGAGAATCTTTGACCAACCACATGGGCCTTCAAAGCTGGACATATTTTGCCCCTGGTACTAAATGAGCTAATGATTCTTGTGTGAATATGAGATCATTTTCTTTAAGCTCTGGCTTGTGGCCTTGGCTGAAGTGGCAGCTCAATTGTCTGAGATGCACTGGAATCTGCTTTGCTTCCTTTGATTTTGTTCATACAAGTATCTCTTGTATTGTATAGTATTTCTTCAGTGCGTGAATGATCAAGCTTCAAATGGTGGCATTGCCCATGTCTTAGACTGCAAGATGTCTATCCTGATGATGCCCCAATCTGCTTAATGAATGCTCTGAGTGTATTGACGATTGGAAGCTTAAAATTGAGGGAGCGAATTGAGTGCTACAAGAGATCATGCAAGCATACTGCAGGTAGTGTCCGTGCGGCCTCAACACTCGGCTTAGCAAGGTGCTAATCTTTGCATGCTTAGGGTCATTATTGAGTTTTCTCTTACTTGGCTTGGCTCAGTGTGGTCAAGAATCTCTTTTGGAGGTTTCTTTTTCTTGCTTATTGACATATGCTGCCCCTGGGTATTATGAAATTGAAGTGGATGGCTTGGTGAACCTCATTAGACCAACAAGCTTAGTTTACACGAAAAATATTTTGAGTGGTTCTAGATTACTAGTTCTTCGGAGAAGATATAGGTCATACCATCATGAAATTTTTTGGCATTTTGTAAAAAAGGTTGAGTCATGCTTAGAAAAAAGTAACATTTTATAGAAAAGGACTGTACAAGACTTTACTCAAAAAAGTAATTTTTACAGACTTCTTTGACCACTGGGGCCAACAAAAAAGAAATTTGAACAGACGAAGTTTGAAATATGGTCTGATCAATCTCATAATAGCAAGCTTGCTGGTGATGCTTCAATCATCTCTCCTGCCTTGGAGGTTTGAACGGCACAGAGGCTTCATTGGGTAGGATGGATGGGTTTGTCTTGGTTGATGGGGTATCCAGCTGCAAAGATGTTACCAGTTCCGATTTTGATATCGCCCTGGTCGATTAAATCCTGGATTGCACGCTTTAGGGTAAAGCATTAGTCAGTGCAATGTCCGGGCCCTTGATGGAATGCGCAATATTGGTTCATGTGAAAATTGCATGACTGATTGGCTAGTGGTGGTGTAGGATCTCGAGGTTTGACCAGTCCACTCTGTATGAGGAATGGTAAAAACTGGCATTGCTTGTAAGGTAATGGGGTGAACTTTCTGGATGGTGTCCTTACCTAGCGTGAAATGCAGTTTTGGCTTTGGATGACTAGTTGAACGGTTCGAGGATGATTTTGGATTTGCTCAAGTACCGTTGTAAGCCTGTCGAGAGAATGGATGACACTTCGCATGGTGAACTGGATGTCCTGAACATTCCTATGGAGGATTTCTGTGATTTTCTCTTGATCTTTTGATGCTTCGTCTTGCTCCATTTTTCAGACGGTCTTGATGAGATTGTCTCTCAATTTGCCACTCGGGAAGGATAAGAACTGAGAACATAGAGCGAGTTAACGCTAGACATAAGACTCAAAAGATGAAATGATGGTGTAAATGATGACATGATAACTTAAAGGATGATACATGGCATGCATGACATAGAAGATGACGAGAGCATGCAAACAAATGTGAGATGGTGATATACAGGATGATGATGATCATGCCTAAAATGTGCTTCAAGACACGTTGATGGACCCTTCATGCAAATGAACAACATTCGGTTTATACAATGATGAAGATATGGGTGCTGAGTGTTGTATGCTTGGGCTGGATCCTATTACTGATCTTTCAATAAAGGGGTAACAAAATCAAGCAACCATGATATGCCCCTGGGATCTGCTGATCTACTAATCTAGGGCATTTTTTTTTTCTGGAATAGTTGCTAGCATTGCTAGTTCATAGCTAGGGGAATCCCTGTGGCTTGATGAGATTACCCAATTTTGAAGGACCAGTTGCCAATGTGATATTGCATGCAGATGGACCAGACTTAACTAGACCTAATGCATGATGATGCGATCAAGATATGTACATGATGAATTGAATTTTTAAACAGAATGAATTTGAAATTTGAAAGAAATGACTGAGTTAAACTCAAAATAACATGATGAATGATGATGCCAATGAATGAATTTGAACTTGATAGAAACAAATAAGAATAAATTTGAATGCAATGGATTGAATGTGAATTAGTCAAAATGAATTTGACTAAAAAAACAATACCTGAGTTTGAGGTAAACTTAGATAAAGAATAGTGATGAAATAAATTGAAATGGATTAAACATGAATTGACCAAAATGAGTTTTGGTAAAAACCTAAGTTAAATGGAAACTCAGATGATGAATATGGATGATGTAGGTAAGTGGATGGGATATTAATCAAAATAAATTTTGACTAAAAAAACCTGAGTTAGATGTAACTCAGAAGATGGATGGTGCTGGTATGGATTGGATATTAATCAAAATAAATTTTGACTAAAAAAACCTGAGTTAGATGTAACTCAAAATATGGACGGTGATGGTACGGATTGGATATTAATCAAAATAAATTTTGACTAAAAAAACCTGAGTTAGATGTAACTCGGAAGATGGATGGTGACACAGATTAATCAAAATAAATTTTGATTAAAAGCCTGAGTTTAGGTGTAAACTCAGAAAAATGGATGGTGACATGGATTAATCAAAATAAATTTTGATTAAAAAAACCTGAGTTAGATGTAACTCAGAAAACGGATGATGCTGATAGGAATAGAGATTCGAAACGAAATTGAATGAACTGAATTGAAAGAATTAACATATTTTAAGGGTGAGCTAATTCAACGTGTGTAACCCATTGGGGTGAGTGGATAAGAATCCATTTCATTTATCTGGGTTGTAGGAAACCAGAGCCCAAATGAGTTAAGATAAAACTGACAAAATGAGAGTCCATACAACCCATTTTAATGTGGGTTGGTTGGTTGCCCCTTGACCAGTTTGATCTAGGGTATTAGCCTCACACATGTGTTGAGTTGGCTAAGAAGGGTTAGGGTTCACACCTATCTAACATCCAATTGGGCTCACACAAGCTCCAAAATAGGTTAGGTATAGGGATAAGAAAATCCCTATATCTAAGCAGAAATGAGGGAACGGCTTAAGCCAAAAGCAGAATAGGAATACGATTGTCCCTCCTGACGGGTAGCTCTTGGTTTACGCCCAAATAGTGATTTATAGTCTACATGCTTATACTGGTGTATGCAGGGTTTTGACTATAAGGTTGAGGAGCACTTGACCGTATATGCGACTCCCCGGCATAGAATATACCTGAAAAGGGATGATTGGTGCAAGCAGGAAAGACCAATCGCGTTAACCGGAGATAACCATCTCTCGGTCTACAACCAGAACTTTCCACAGATCTTTGGGCTCCAGCATCGGGGATAACCATCCCTCGATTGTAAGCTTACCGGATCCAGCTAGGTAGGTGTAGGGTTTCTATTCTAATATGCAATGAATATGAATGCATCAATCAAAATCAAGCAATGAATAAAAATGGAACCCTAGGCATGTTGCTAAGTTTTGCAAACAAATGTCTGAGATTTTAATAATAATGAATGAAATAGCATATAGATGAAACTGAAAATTTCTGATGTGGTTTCCGGTGTTTGATTAAGACTTAGGTTTTGGCTTGAATCCTGGTCTGCGAAATCAGAGTCCCCAGCAGAGTCGCCAGCTGTGAGTACCTGAATTTTACCCTCCATTTCCGATCAGGATAAATCCGAATAAGGAATAGTGATAAATTGTAATTGGGTTGAGAGTCGCCACCTATCTAATTCTGAGGGAAATAGGTCCCTGAAATTGTTGGATAAGGCATGGTCTGGAAGTCAGAGGTCAGGGTAAGGATTCAGTTGAGTGAGGGGAAGGTGTTAGGCACACCTAAACTCCCATCCGGAGATGGTTACCTACTCTCTAAGTCTGAATAAAATAAAGGAAACCATAAAGGAACTTGCAATTTAATCTATATGTTGAGCAATATAATGTTGAATGAAATAAATGAATTGAGATAGGTAGGATAAGAATGGAATAGGGATTCTATCCTAGGGGAGCTGAACCCGATCAGGGTTGCCTACGTATCCACAGTTAGTGGAATCAAGCCACACGTAGTTCCGGAGACGATTGATGGTTTGCTTGATTGGGGATGGTTTGATTTGATTGGACTGGACTGGATTGTGGGTGATTGAAAGGTTTGAGGGTTGTTGCTCCTATTTGAGGAGCAAGGTGGCCTTTTAAGCTCGTGCTGAGGAGTGAAATGTTGGATGATTTGATTTAATGGATTTCGCTGATTTGAGAGCGAATGGCCTTTTAAGCTCATGCTGAGGAGCGATTGGGCAGTTTAAGCTCGTGTCGGGGAGCCTGGCAAGGTGGGGATTTGAATAGGGTTTGAACTGAGGATCTGACAAGGGTTTGAATAGATTGGGTTTACTAGAGTCAACTAGAGTTTACCTAGGGTTAACTAGGGTTTACCTAGGGTTAACTAGGGTTTAGGTAGGGTTTAGGTTTAGATAGGGTTTAACTAGAGTCAACTAGGGTTTAACTGGGGTTAACTAGAGTTAACTGGAATTAAGTAGGGTTTAGGTAGGGTTTAACTAGGGTTAACTAGAGTTTAACTGGGATTAACTAGAGTTAACTGGAATTAACTAGGGTTAACTAGAATTAACTAGGGTTAACTGGGTTTAACTAGGATTAACTGGGTTTAGCTGGGGTTACTAGGGTTAACTGGGTTTAACTGGGTTTAGCTGGGGTTAATTGGGTTTAACTGGGGTTAACTAGGGTTAACTGGGTTAACTAGAGTTAACTGGGATTACGTAGGGTTAACTGGGTTTAACTGGGGTTTTGAGCAGAGGTTCGACTAGGCGAAGCAAGTTTTGGACCGGGATTTGGGTAGAGGTTCGACTAGGCGATGCTAGTTTTGGATCGGGAGTTGGGCAGCGGTTTGACTAGGCGGGGCTAGTTTTGAACCGGGATTTGGGCAGAGATTCGACTAGGCGGGAATAGTTTTGAACCGGGATTTGGGTAGGGGTACAATAGGGTAAGCCGGGATTAAGTAAAACCGGGCAGAGGTTTGACAGGGTAAGCCGGGTTTGAGTAAAATCGGGCAGAGGTTTGATAGGGTAAGCCGAGTTTGAGTAAAACCGGGCAGAGGTTTGACAGGGTAAGCCGAGTTTAAGTAAAATTGGGCAGAGGTTTGACAGGGTAAGCCAGGTTAAAGTAAAACCGGGCAGGGGTTTGACAGGGTAAGTCGGGTTTAAGTAAAACTGGACAGGGGTTTGACAGGGTAAGCCGGGTTTAAGTAAAATTGGGCAGAGGTTTGACAGGGTAAGCCAGGTTAATGTAAAACTTGGCAGGGGTTTGACAGGATAAGCCAGGTTAAAGTAAAACCGGGCAGGGGTTTGACAGGGTAAGCCGGGTTTAAGTAAAACCGTGCGGGGGTTTGACAGGGTAAGCCGAGTTTAAGTAAAACCAGGCAGGGGTTTGACAGGGTAGCAGTCTAAGTATAAAAAAATAAAAAAATAATTATACTAAGAAAGGACAAAGCAAACGTCAGAGTTTCGGCGATTTTACCTTCCGGAAAACCCCAAAAGGGTCTCTGAATTAAGTGCTCCCGAGAAAGATTCTTTGAAATTGAGTTCCCGGGATCGCCAACGCCCAAAAAGAGGGTTTTTTGGAAAGAGGAGAGAGAAGAGAGCAAGTGAGTATGAATTGAAATGAAGAAAGGGGGGTGGGGTATTTATAGGAAGTAAAAACAGGGGGGGCGCTACTTGAAGTAGCGCCCCTTTTGGATAAAAACCCCAAAAGTAAGGCGGTATGGAACAGTGCGGCGGCAAAAAACGTCAACATTGAAGGGGCACTACTTGAAGTATCGCCCCTTTCCGGTTTACGCAGAACAGTCTGCCGACAAGCGCAAAAGGAATGGGGTTCAATCGGGGCGCTACTTGAAGTAGCGCCCATCTAAGAAATAGGCAAAAAAATGGGTGGGCGCTACTTGAAGTAGCGCCCCCATTTAAAGGGCCAAAAAACATTTTTTTTCCTTTTTTAACGCCATGTGTCGCATTCTGATCTATTCCACTCGGTTTTAGCCCATTTTTAGCCCATAAATAGTCAAAATTGAGCTCATAAAATCCAGAAAAAATATTTTAGATAAAACATGGATTTTTCAGTACTTTTCAGGGGCGTTTTGGTCATTTTACTCTCTAGGGGCATTTTGGTCATTTTCGATCGTTTTAAGTCCAATTTAATTCCAAAAAATAGCCAAAATTTATCAAAAAATTTGTAAATTCATTTTAGACAAAATAATAACTTTTTAGCACTTTTTTAGGGGTATTTTGGTCATTTTTCACCCTAGGGGCATTTTGGTCAATTTTTTACTTGAGGGGTGTTTTTCGGAATCGATGCGCCTGGCAAGAAGGTTTTAAAAAGGGATTTTTTTAAGGGTTTTTAAAGGTGTGTAAAGAGATAAAGCGGGTGCAAAATTGGGGTGTTTACACGGCTCTCTCTGGAAGGCTCGCCAAATGGGCACTTTTCCTTTCAGAATTTGAGATCATTTACATCCCTTCGAAGGCAGTAAAAGGACAAGCGGTAGCTGAATTTCACACAGATCATCCAATCCTAGCAGATTGGGAATTGTCTCAAGACTTGCTTGAAGAAGAGATCTTCTACACTGATGTAATACCATCATGGAAGATGTTTTTTGATGGTACTGTAAGAAGGAATGTGGCAGGAGCAGGAGTCGTCTTTGTAACTCCACAAGATGAATTCCTTCCATTCGCCTTAACGTTGGCAGAGCTATGTTCAAACAATGTGGCCGAATATCAATCCCTCATAATTGGATTGGTTGTACCAGCTCAATATGTATGGAAACTCAAAGCTCGTCATCAACTAGCTCTTAACAAAGTACGACGTCCTCAAGCCCAATCTAATCCTCTACTATCTCTATTCTGCTGAGCTCATAAGTCAGTTCGAAGACATCACTATATTGCATGTGTCAAGAAACAAGAATAAACAAGCTGATGCTTTGGCCAACCTTGCAGCAACTTTAATTGAACTTGAAGAAGAAGTGACGACGATTCCTATCTATCGGAGATAGGTCATCCCTTACTTGATCCACCATGACATCACTCAACAAGCAACAAATTTCATCGAAGTGTTCAAGATTGAGGTTGAAGACTAGAGACAACCTCTCATTGAATACCTTCAATATGGAAAATTGCCGAATGATCTCAAGCACAAGATTGAAATTCATTGTCGTGCGCCCCAATTCCTATACTTCAACAATGAGCTATATAGTCGCTCATTCAATGACATCTTAATGAGATGTCTTCGAAATGATGAAGCTAGAGAGGCCCTTCAAGAAACTCATTAAGGTATCTGTGGTGCTCATCAATCAGGACCAAAGTTGCATGATCAATAAAAGAGAATGGGGTACTATTGGCCAACAATGGTGAAAAACTCGCTCGAGTACACCAAAAGATGTCATGCATATCAAATTCATGAAGACTTCATTCGCCAACCACCCAAACTACTTCACCCAACATTAGAATCTTGGTCCTTTGACAATTGGAGACTTGATGTTGACGGGCCACTCCCGAAGTCTTCCAAACAATACCTCTACATTCTTACTGCAACAGATTACTTCTCAAAATGGGCAGAAGCAATCTCTCTCAAAAAAGTCAAGAAAGAGACGGTTGTGGAATTCATCGAAAATAATATAGTCTTCCGCTACGGAGTCCCCCGTCATTTAGTAACGGATAACGGGAAACCATTCAAGAATGCCCTGATGGATGAATTTTGTGTGAAGTTCGAAATCAAGCAATGATGCTCTACTATGTATAATGAGCCAGCAAATGGACTCGCAAAAGCTTTCAACAAAACCCTTTGTAAGCTCCTTGGAGAAGGTTGTTTCCAAGTCAAAAAATGATTGGCATGAACGGATTGGTGAAGCACTTTGGGCATACTGGACTTCATACCGCAGTCCTACACAAGCCACTCCTTACTCGCTTGTCTATGGAGTTGAAGCAATACTTCCATTGGAACGCCAAATTCCGTCACTACGGATTGCGATCCAAGAAGGCCTCGTGTGTGATTACAATACAAAGCTACGTCTCGCTGAACTTGAAGCTCTGGATGAAAAGAGATTAGAAGTGCAGCAATGCCTTGAGTGCTATCAAGCTCGCTTGTCTCAAACTTTCAACAAGAAAGTTCAATCTCGCTCCTTCCAAATAGGTGACTCGAAACTTACAGTTCGAAGACCCATCATCCTCTCACATCGATCTGGAGAGAAATTCTATCCAAAGTGGGATGGACCGCATGTGGTGAGAGAAGTCTACACCAACGACGCTTACCTTCTCTCAACACCTGATGGAGTTCTTCTTGGACCTACCAACGGCAAGTTCCTCAAGCAGTACTATCCATGATAGAACAATGCTCCTTGATACAAGCCTAAAGTGTCCACAATGCTCCTCGATATGAGCCTAAAGTGTCCACAATGCTCCTTGCCGCATGAGCTTAAAATGCATGTCACTCTTGGCTTATACAACTAAAATTGTAAAATGTTCAATGACTCTTGCTTGCTAGACTGAAAATCCAAAAGGACAGTCTAGGCAAAACTTAGAGTACAAAAAAAAATCAAACTACGTTAAAGCTTGATCCCACATCAGGTACATAGGCAGCCTGTAAAGTTACCTCAGGTTCAACTACCATTTCAAAAAAAAAAATCATCAAATAACGGTATAAAAGAACATGAAAAACAATTTCATGGGCATAGAGTCGATTGCTTCAGGTGCACTACAAGATGTCGTACTTCTAGCATCCGGATGACGAATAAGTCTTTGTATTTGCTCAACCTCTAGAGGTCGTTCGTCAGGTCCCCAATCATTGCAACATTAGCAAAGCAGAAACAACTCTCTTTCTCAACAACTCTCCAGCACTCTACCTCGGGACTACGATTTTTACTCGCAAAAACGAATCAAAGTCACGCTTTGATCTGGATCCTCGGCATCACTACAAACTTCTTAAATGATGTTCGTAAGTGAAAAAGCATTCCTTGACAGTTTAAAAGATCGATAGGTCCAAGGTTTCCTCGAATGTCACGTCGTGAGCCTTTCATTAGTCGGCCGCCATCCGGTGTTCAATAAATTATAGCTTTCCATCACGCTACCTCGAGACTATGATTTTTACTCGCGAAGACGAATTAAAGTTCCATTTTGATCTGGATCCTCGGCATCAACGAAAGTGAGAGCATTCCTTCATGGGTTGATAGCTCAACATGTCTAAAGTTTCTTCGAATACCACATCATGAGCCTTTCACGGGCCGCCGCCATCTGGTATTCGATAAATTGCAGTAATCCAGCAGCATCACCTGACTCTATCAACTCACTAAAGTTGGGAATGGTCTCCTCATAGTACTCTCCCTGAATCGAGAGTCCTGAAATCTACTTCATCTCCCAGAGTGAGATCCCTGCCTCTCCTTGACCAATAACAAAAGTATTGGTCTCGGGGCACCACACTTCACAGAGTGCTCGGTACATGTTATTTGGACGACCCTGTTCTTTGGTGACAGCAAGGATTTCCCGGCCAAGCTTCCTGGTCTCTGGACGACGATGTAACCTATCATATATGTCAAGATCCGGTTCCAAAAAACTGCTCAAGTGCTGAATGTCACCTCACGCAACCAACTTCGATCCCCTTCAAGTAAAATGTTGAGAAATCTTCTGCACCAAAACCGGTTCCGGATAAGTCAAGTCGTCGGTATGATGCACGGCCTGACACAACGAAGGCTGGTGATCAAAAGATGTCAAATCTGCTGGTGTCATTGTATGAATTGCAGAATATTCGCTCAAGATGGCCATGTCCAGTGTCTTCTCGCGTGTCACTTCTTACACCTTCCATGCTCCATTCACTGGCTCGTGTGTGGTTAAATGCAGTTCTTCTAGCTAGCATGCCATCCTGGGACTGTGATTTTACTCCCATGTTCAAAAGACGAAAGTCCCGCTTTGAGCTAGATCGTTAGCATCAGCTATCCACTTCTCTTGGTAAATACGCTTGTCAACAAGCTTGTTGATAGTATCCTTGGAGGCAACAACTGAAGACATCTCTCTGCAAAACAAAGACAAAAAACAAGGAAGTTTATCAAAATCTCCAATTTTTCTAAAAACTTTACACTACAACAAATTGAAAACCATTCAAAATAAATGTACAAACAAAAAATTTGAAAAAAAAATAACACAATTTAAAAAAAAAATCTCACAAGAAATTGCACCCAAATAAAAAATAACAAAAGAAAAAAAGCAAAAAAAAAAAACAGTTAAAAAAAAAGACAAAATCAAAAAAAAAACACACACACACACAAACACATAAGAACACACACACACACACACAAAAAGCACAAGAAAAAAAAGAAAAAAAAATAGGTTTAAACCAACAAAAACACTTTAATCAGTGTTCCAAATACACAAATTTAAAATTCATTGTTAAAATAAAGTAAAATTAAAAATAATAATAATAACAAAAAGGCGGACAAGACAACACACAAGGGAGGGTAATTTTCGTTTAAAAAATAAATAAATAAATAAACAAATAAATTAACAATAAGAATTAAAAAAGGAACCTAGGCCGTACGATTGGATGTGTCTATCCTTATCCAATTAAGAATATGTCTATCTTTTTTTTTTTGGTTTGATGTCTATCTTTCTTCGAATCCAAGTCAAACACTAAGTCATCAAAATCAAACACTAAATCAAGTGTTACGCTAATGTCACTCATGGGTTCCATCACTATACCCTTGAGGGGGTAATTTGTATAACCCTAAAATTTCTCAACTTTACCTAAAGGCCCCTACACACTTGTAAAATTGTACATAGAGCCTAAAATCATTAAAAAGCCCTATACATTTAAATTTGGCCTAATGACAAGGCCTGGGCCTCCTAGGGCTTGGGTCTGGCACGAAGTAGAAAGCCCATAAACCAAAAACCCAAGTCCAAATTCAAATGGGTCACACACATGTCAAATGGGTCGATCCGTTAACACAATAAACCTGAGTATGGACTCAATACTTAAGAAAATGGGTGAGACTCATCAAAGTCTCCAAAGTCCCTTAAACCACTAAATGGAGTGGGACTCTTGGAATCCTTATCTCTAAATGGGTAAGCCTCATCAAAGTCTCCTAAGTCCCTTAAACCACTAAATGGGGTGGGACTCATGGAATCCTTATCTCTAAATGGGTAAGCCTCATCAAAGTTTTCTAAGTCCCTTAAACCACTAAAGGCAGTGGGACTCTTGGAATCCTTATCTCTAAAAGTCTATAAATAAGACTCAATGCTAGAGATTGAAGGAGGAATTCAGAAGAAGAAAAAGAAGAGAATTCAGAAGAAATCATCAAGCCTTCAGAGAAAAGAAATCAAAGCATTCTAGAGAAGACAAAGCTACAAAGAAGCCAGTTTTTCTCTAGAATCACTTTCTAGCCAATCAAGCGCGAAGCCCGGAAGAAAGGAAAAGCTACATCAATACCTTCAAAGAAGATCGAGATCACGCCTCGTCCCTCATCTTCTACTTTAGAAAATTTTGATTGTTAATCAGAGGATTCTTGAAAGTTGTACCGAATTCTAAATAAATAAATATTTTATTCATCCATGAAATTTTGTGTCAGCAAGGATGTAGAGGTGTTGTTTGGAAGACTTCGGGAGTGGCCCGACAACATCAAGTCCCCAATTGTCAAAGGGCCAAGATGCTACTGTTGGGTGAAGCGGCTCAGGTGGTTGGCTAATGAAGTCTCCATGGATTTGTGACCATGAGGTCTGTCATTGGCAATTGAAAGTCATCTTTTGGACATGCATTATTTAGGTCACGGAAGTCTCCGTATACCTGAATTTGTCAATTCTTCTTGACTAGGACAATGTTTGCAATCCAACTTGGATACTTCACTTCTCGGATGAAATTAGCTTCGATCAGCTTGTTAACTTCAACCTCGATCTGTGGAACCAGTTCAGGCCGATAACAATGCTGCGCTTGCTTAATGGGGGCGAACACCATGTTTGACAGCTAGGTGATGGATTACAACTTTGGGATCAAGCCCATGCATCTCCTTGTAACTCCATGCAAAAACGTCTTTGTACTCTTGCAGTAACTTGAAGTAATCAGCTTTTCCTCCGAACTTAAGAGTGCACTGACAAAGTTAGGGTGTAGTTCTTCTTCCGTGCCAAGGTTCAACTATTTGAGCTCGTCGATGGTAGCTTGTCCCCCTTCTTCGAAGATAGGAGAAGCACTTTCTAGTTCATCGTCTGAAGATGATGACTCTTCTTCGACAGGCTCTTGGATGGTAATGTGATTGACGGTGACAACATCTTCGTTCTCGCTCATCTCAACTTGATTTTTTGAGATCATTTTCCATGGTTAGTGGAGATGATACTGCATCGCTTTACTGTTAAAGCATCTATTATTCAGACTTCCAAAATTGCTTGTCATTTCATTTGCGATGGAATTTCACTTTGTGGGTCACCAACATCTTTGCGACTGGCATGTCTCTTCCTATGTCTGCTTCGTATTTTGGACTTGTTTAGAGGAGCAGGTTCGTCTTCTTTTCCTTGTGCTCCCAAGCGGGTGAGTGCAGACTCACATCATTGGAGAACTTGAGAGTTTAAGGTTATATCACTTTGTGCTACTCCTAAACGCCCGAAGACCGAAGTAGCTTGTATTGGTGGGGCAAGTCGATCAAAGCCCGATACACTAGCTAAGGTGACTTTGTCTTCACAATCGTCAGATACTTGCACTGTAATGTGTTGAGTAGAGACTTTCTCTTTTACTGAAATGGAAGAGTACTGGGGCAAGTCCTCTTGGGACTTGGGGGATGGAAGAATTCCAGCTATTGTTCCTTTGTTGATGTCGAGTTTGATAAAATATGGCACCGAAGTTGGAAGTGCTTCCGAGAGGACTTCAGTCTCTGTGTAGTACTTAGCATCAGCAAAGAGTGCACACCATTTTTGTGATACTTGAAACATTGATGCCATGTAGATAGAACCACACCAGTCTTGTGTAACCAGGGACAACCAATAAGCAAGTGGTATGATGTCTTGCAATCAATGACATGGAAGAGTACTTCGGACTCCAAGTCTTTGATTTTGAGCTTTAAGCGGACCATTCTGATGGCTCTCTGACCCCTTGGTTGAAGCCTTGGATCACCAGCCTGCTTCGATTCAATTGATCCGGAGAGATGCCAAATTACCTCATCGTGCAGATGAGCATGATATTAATAGTGGACCCGCAATCAAGAAGAATGCGCTGAACTTTGTATTCGTTAATGGGTCCTGTGACATACAACGACCTGTTGTGAGGATGAGAACCAAGTTGTAGGCCTTCGTCGTCGAAGGTGATAGTGGCCATGCAAGAGGCCCATGTCTCCAACTTCCTTTGAACCCAGTCCTTTCCCTTGTACTTGTCGGGATTGGTCAAGGCTTGAGCGAGGTTGAGCCGAGTCTTCTCCGGTAGTTGTAGGGCCTTAAAGAGAATCAAGTTTATTGATGTCTCTTCAATGTTGGAGGCATCATCTTCTCCTTTGGGATGCTCCTCTTCATGAATTGAAGGGGATCATTGAATGGCAGGTACATTGTTCACTTGTTCTTCCGATATGTCTGACTCAACTTGGTAACATGCGACAGAGTATGCCGGCTCTCGTTGCTGTTTTTGGAGAATCCACTTTTGTATGAAGTCACCAAATGTGATTGACAAAGGAGGGAACAGCTGAACAATCTCTTCAGAATTAGTAGGAGGCACTTTGAATGCTTTTTTCTTCACTACCTTCTTCTTCTTTGACTTGATGTTTAGACAACTCTTTCTTTTGTTCTACTTTGCTCTTTGATGAAGAGGAGGCAGTGGATGTTGCACGCGTCATCGCCGTCGTGTAACTAATGTCCAACCATCATCGATGAGAGAAGATTCTTCCACTGACTCTCGTTCAATTTTTGTAGGGATACATCGTTGTTGCTGATGTAGCTGAGACAATGGAATTTGCCCTTGGCTTGATACTACCACCGATATTGAATGGGGGATGCCAGAGTCAAGCGTTCCGACTATGACTTGCTTCAAATTTTGTGGTGACCATGATGCCTTTATTACTTGAGGAGGCAGCATTGATACAGATGATGAAGGTGGAACCAAAATAGGGATGAAAGACCCGAAGGCAACACCTATCAAATTCGAGGCTGCCACATCATTGTCGGAGTCAAGGTCAATCTTTCTTTATCGAGCTAGGTCCATAATCTTCTCTTTAACGATGAAACATTTTCCAACCAGATGGTTGATCAGTTGGTGGTATCGGCAGTATCTTGGGTCTTCCTCGAGACCCGCTTCTTCTAGACGTTTAAAGGTTGACAATTCAATCAACTTTAGACTTAGCAGTTGATCGAGTATGCCAGATACCTCAGAATCTGGAAAAGGATATTTTTTTGCCTCGAGCTCCTTGAGTGTCATCTTGCCTTGCCCTTATTCTTGAGATGTGTCGGCCTTGGGCAGTTCATGCTTCTTTTGGCTCGAGATCTTGACCGGCTTGGTGTTAGTAGTGGTGATCACAGCCTCCTTGGTCTTGGAGGTTTTGGATGTGTTCCACTACTTCTTCTCCGACTTGAAAGAATCGATCGGTCATGGATTCCCATGTGTGGCTATACTGAGCTCCATGTAATGAGCCCGTGTAGCCAATTCTTCAAAAGAACGAGGCTTAATCCCTTTGAAGATGTAAAGAAGCCCCCAGTGCATCCCTTGGATTCACATCTCAGTAACAGATGGTTTAGAAAGACGATCCTTGCAGTTAAGAGCATGATTCCTCCACCTATCGAAGTAGTCAATAATAGGTTCATCTTTCACTTGTCATACGACGACAAGCTCTACCATTTTCACAGTCCTTCTGGTGCTATAGAAGCGGTTGAGAAACTCGCACTCCAGTTGATCCCAACTATCAATGGAACCAAACTCTAGATCCATATACCATTCGAACGCATTCCCTTTGAGGGTGCAAACGAACTGTTTCACCATGAAGTCTTCGTACATGCCAACATTGTCGCAAATCTAGATAAAGTGGGCAACGTATTGCTTTGGATTGAATTTTCCATCAAACTGTTAAAACTTTGGCGATTGGTATCTAGCCGAGAAGCGCATTTGCTCAATGCGTTGAGAGTATGGCTTGGCATAGACCAAGAAAGATTGTGACACACCCCCGTACTAAGGGCAAATGGTATCGGTGATCATTGCTTACAGCTGCTAGATGAAGAGCGAAGCAATTGATTCTTGGTGACTGTCCCGAGTGGGATCTCAAGAGCCGGATGCATTCCGATTTTGTTCCTCTACATCACGATGTCCTTGGAGAGTGAACCCCTTGTTTTGTTCTTCCGCTTCACAAGGTCCTTGGAGACTGAACCCATGGGATTTGTTGGTCCTTAATTGGATTCATCTCCTTGGTTATTCGATTCCAAGCGGCTTACTAGGTCTACAATCTAGGCATCTTTTTCCTCAACTACCTTTGTTAAATTTGCGATTGCGTTAGACATTTGTGCGATCTACTCTTCAATTGTCGCTGTTTCCTTCATCATGCCAGATCTGATGGAGGTATGTGTCTCAGAATTTGATTAACTCTGATTCTGCAATTCTTTGGAGGCTTGACCTTGAGAAGGAGAGGTCACGGATGATGTTGACCCTGTGCTAGACTACGCATCAGAAGGATGACTGGAGGATATATCCTCTAGTATCCTGGCCCGCTCAGTCTTAGCCATTTGCGTCGTTTTGGAGACGCGTTCCTTACAATGCTGGGAGAGGGCTCTAACCAAGTGAGAGGCGTCAGATTGTGTCATATGACATGTTGCTCGCCGATCATCGCTGGTTGCCGGTGTAGATTCAGGTGCAAAAGAGGTTGTATTCCTTTTTTCATGGATGGCAGTGGCTGCAACAACAGTTCTCTTGGGGATCATTGATACTGCTCAATTGTTTGTTAACTGAAAGATGAAAGGTAGAGTGTCTCACCGGGCGTGTGCCAAACATTTGTCGACACAAAATTTCGTGGATGAAATAATGGATGAACAAAATATTTATTTATTTAGAATTTGGTACAACTCTCAAAAATCCTCTAATTAACAATCAGAAATTTCTAAAGTAGAAGATGAGGGCTAAGGCATGATCTTGATCTTCTTTGAAGGTGTTGATGTAGCTTTTCCTTTCTTCCGGGCTTTGCGCTTGATCGTGAGAAAACTGGTTAGAAAAGGTTGTTGATTTGATTTTTTTTTTATTATGCTTTTTAAAGATTGTAAGGGTAGGCTGGGCAGCCATCACGTTAGCCTATGGCAAGCACCTCTTTTGTTAAGTTCAGAATATTTCTCTACTACTATCTTTGTTAAGTTTTTTTGTTCAGTAGGCAAGCAGATTATTATAATTTTTTTTGGCCTTAAAGCATTGGTGTGTTGAATATTTCTTTTGTTTTGCATAAAAGGATCTTCCTCTATTATATTTTATTATGTATAAGGCATATCAAAAGTGTTGTAGCCCTAAAGGAATGCCTCTTGCTCCATATGATTCTGATTGCACTATCTTTCTAGTTCTCGTGATGGATCTTTTTGTAAACACCCCATTTTTAAACCCTTAAAATTCATTTTCTTTTGTTATTTTTATGTTTTAATTGAATTTAACACTTTGTTTTATTTTATGGGCTTTATGAGTTTTAGAGAGAGAGTCTTGAGAGAGAGGAAAATAGAGAGACCCCCATAACCCCAAGCCCCAACAAAGTCCATTTTACTAAACCCATTTCATAAAATCTATAACCAAAATCCAAAACTCCATGCACCAAATCTAGTCCATCTATTCCCAAGCTAAAAATCTTCCTATTCAAAATCCTATCCTTAGCCCAAACCCCAAATTCAAACCCCAAGTCTTCTAGGCCCAAAGCTCAGAGCCCATACCCAATTTCATGAGGCAAGAGATAAGGGTTTTAAAAAGAAAAAAACATAATCTATTGGTTTGAGGGATCAGCCACCCCTTTCTTCTCTTTCTCCCCTTCTTCTCTTCTTTTCCCTTTCTCTTTCTTCTTCAGTCAACAGCAGCAAGAGGGATTTCCCTCTCTTGAGTGTGAAATCCGACCAATAGACAAAAACATAATCTGTTGGTCAGATTTTCCACCCTCTGGTTCACACCAGTTCAGAGGAGAAATCCAGTCAACTTCCCCAGCTCCGGTCATCCTCTCCGGTGAGCTTTCACTTTCCAGCATTTGTTTCGCTAAGTTCAAGCATCGTCTTGAACCTTAGGCTCTCGTGCGTGAGGTATCATCACCATCAAACAGCACCAAGCTCTCCACCTCATGCGAATTTTGGATCCTATTCCAGTTTCAGCCAGCAGCCCCTCTGGCGATTTGTGCAGCCCCACCTTCATGCATGTTCCATCTCAAATGCCTCTACCGTCATACCTTCAGTACCTCTTATATCAGGCCACAATAACTCCAGCTCCACTATGGCAGTAGCAGCCATCCATCACCGCACTTCTCTAACTCCTATTCCATCCCCGACAGCTTCTCTCCGGTCATCTTCTCCCACAGTCATCTGATTTATAGTTGTAAGGGATAAAATTCGTAAAATGATTGAGTGTTGGAGAACGAGCTAGTTTTCATTGTTATGCTCATGGATGGGCGACACATGTCCAGTAGAGGAGCGATCCGTTGTCCGATTTATAACGTACTCATTGTCTATTTCACAACATTCCCGTTGTCTTAAGTACAACGTACTCGTTGTCTTATGCACAACGTATTCGTTGTCTATTTGGATACGTTTAACTACTTTTGACGCATATACAACAGACTCGAGCTTGAGTCAACAACGAGACCGACTCGCATGAGGAAGTGGTCAGGAGGCGATTGCTCTACTCTAACAGTAGGTGAAAAGCACTGTCTTGGCATTTATTGATGGTCACTTCTGCATGATGTCAAAATCAAACCGACTGAACTAATAGTAGGCTCCAACGTGTGACACATAAAACTTAAGATCTGTCTGACATATTTGGTAATGAGTGTAAAGTAAGTGGCATGGTCATCCATGGGCATCTATGGCCATCTATGGGCATGCAGAGTTTAACCTATAAATACCCCCAGAGGCTCAGTGAAATAGATCATCGAATCCGAAAATTATCAGAGAACCCAACTAAGAGCTTCTAATCTTCTCTCTTATTCTCAGTGTTCTTACTGTTCATCATTTTCTATACATACTTACTTTGGCATTGGAGTGCAGGACAGGGTTTAACACCCTCCACCTTCCTTCAACTTTCTACCAGTAAACCAGAGCTTGGACCAGCTACTGACGCGTGGCATCTCCAAGTATTTTCCCCTTCAAAATTGGTGCCGTCTGTGGGAAATTGTTTTCTTCTGAATCGCTTACACTATACAAATTGATAAGTTGATTTATCTATGAGAAGAATAAAAAAACCTCCCTTTGTTCATCTTACCCATTTCAGTCACTATGACCGATCGAACTTCTTTGCCTGTGGATGAGAATCAAACCCCTTAGACCCATTTTGTGGTGTCCCCTCTCATGCAGACCCTTATTTCTGAAATTCGGCAACCTTCTGAACAATCTGTTGAAAAAGTTATGCCTCTCTCTGACCCACTCTTCCTACTGTTGCAATAGCAACAGGCCATTCTGGCTCAGATAGCCAGCCAGCAGCAGGTGTTACAAGAGAGATTTGATGCTTTGGAGCATAGCCGGTTGGAGATAGATGTCGAACCATCTAGTGTTGAACCACGGGACACGGAGATTTTCCATGGAGATTGGCAGGATGCCTTTGCCAGTGCCGAGCTGCGAGAGCACCAGGAACGCAGCGCTCGAAGAGATGCCAGTCCCATGAGGAGCCACGGGTCCGTGATGCTCGGGAGCCAGTTGTTCCCAGTGCAAGGTGATGATCAGAGGGCGGGATTGACACTCAAGGACGTGGAGGCCCTCATCAATGCCCATGTCAAGAATGCAGCGGGTGGACTCACTTCTGATCAGTTTTCTCAGAAGTATAAGAAGGACGTGGACACCTTGCCCTTCTCCAAATAGATCAATGAGTTATACACTCATTCGCTGTTCATGTTACCCAACTTTAGCATGTTCGATGGAAGGAGAGATCCTATCGATCACCTAGGCGACTTCAACAATGCCATGGCCGTTCGTAACCATGATGATAACCTACTATGCAAGGCTTTCCCGAGCAGCTTATCTGGACCAACATCAAGATGGTTCCGCAACCTGCCCTCTAGCTCAATCAAAAGTTATACCGAGCTTTGAAAGTGAGACCAGGAGAGCCCTTGATCAGTATATTGTAAATAAAAAGAAGAAGGTAGGTGCAGATTCTCTCTTTGCTTTGAAAGTGAAACCAGGAGAGCCCTTGGGGGATTTCAACCAGCGATTCACCGTGGAATCCTCCAGTATCGACAAGATTGCATATGAGACTTGTATAGCCGCTTTCAAGAATGCCTTGCCAAAGCAGTCAGATCTGTACAAATCTCTAGATCTCGACTACCCCACCAAGCTGGAGGAACTGATGGTTCATACTGCCAAGTATGGGAGATACGAAGACGATACCTCAGTCATGCCGTGGCCAAAGGAAAAGGGAGTAGAATCTGTGGGGAGAACGGGCAGAGCATCATCATCAAAGAAAAGGAAGAGACCAAGGTATGAGTCTTCTAGTGAGGAGGAGCTACCCCGGAGAACACCACGAGAGAGGGTGGTATATGTGAAACAACGGGATCAGCCAAATCGGCGGTCGTATGAAGTATATCAAAATTATAACCAGCAGCAGAACAGGACGGACAAGCGTCCTATTCAGATGAATCAGCAGCAAGATAGGCGTCCTTATCAGCCTAACCAGGAGCGGCCCAAATATGATCAAGGCTCTCAGGAGCGGGGTAATCAGATAGCGGAAATGTGTCCTTTCTAGGCCCGGACCGATCAAATTAATTTTACGGTTAGCCCAGCGACAATCATGAGGTCGATGGAAGACAAACCTTTCTTCGAGTGGCCTGCACGACCTGTTCGTGATGTCACCTCAGGACTACGATCAAATGAGTATTTCCATTACCACAAGTGTCGAGGACATCTCACCAACCCCTACCGGATCCTGCGGGAGTATTTGGAGAGGCTGGTCCAGGAGGGTTATTTGAGGGAGTTCTTGGATCCCAATAATGGTGGTGCAGTGCACACTAGGGAACCACCACCTCCGCTCCATGATGAAGAGCCTTCGAATAATGTCGGCACCAGAGGAGGAGGAGTGCCAATGAGAATCATCAATGTCATTCATCGTGCTCGAACGCTGGTAATAGACTTGGAGCAAGAGTTCAGAGCAAAGTTGAGGAAGTTATCGCATATGGCTGCAGTATGCCAGGTGTAGTCAGCAATAAGGCGCATCGAGAAAGCTCTCACTTTCTCTGATCACGATATGTCAACCGTCGTCAGACCTCATTATGATGCTCTCGTTCTTACAATATGGATTGGTGACTTTGACATCAAGAGGGTGCTCGTTGATTCTGGGAGTAGAGCAAACATTCTTTATCTCTATGCCTTCACCCAGATGAAGCTGGAACCTTCTACTCGTATGCCTACTCAGACCCCGTTATTCAGGTTTGATGGCAGTTCGATGTAGCCCATGGGGGAGATCGTTCTGTCCGTTGTGGCCGGACCAATCGTTCTGCCCACGCGATTCTCCATTCTCAACGCACCGTCTCCATACAACGCTATTCTGGGGCGATGGTGGACTCACGAGATAAGAGTTGTTCCTTCTTATTATCAGGTGCTGAAGTATCCTACTTAGGAGGGACCCAGGGAGATCAGAGGAGACCAGTTGGCATCTCGAAAGTGTGACTACACTCCACCCGTTGTGCCTAAATAGCAATTACAAATCGAGGCCATTGTCGAAGAAAGCTTGGGTGAAGTGATGTGCAGACCGTCCGTTGAGCCCACGAAAGCTGTCAACTTGGGAACGAACGAGGAACCAAGGATGCTGTAGATCGGGACGAGCTTGACAATGGAGGAGGAAATCGAGCTGCTAGACTTTCTAAAGAAGAACCTTGATGTCTTTACCTGGTCTCACAAGGACATGACAGGGATAAGTCTAGATATCATCTGTCATGATTTGAATGTTGACCCCGTTGCCTCACCAGTCAAGCAAAAGCCCCGAAGACTTACTCCAGCCTACCATGATGCATTCAACGAAGGGATCGACAAGCTCATCCTGCACGAGTTCGTTCAAGAGGTGCAATATCCTGACTGGATAGCGAACGTGGTAGTTGTGCCAAAAAAGAATGGGAAGGTGAGAGTCTGTATTGACTTCACCAATGTAAATAAAGCTTGTCCTAAAGACTTTTTCCCTATGCCTAGAATTGATAGACTTATCAATGTTACTGCTGGCCATGAGATGCTGTCGTTCATGGACGGTTATTCGGGCTATAATCAAATTCTGCTAGCAGAGGGCGATCAAGAGAAGACTGCTTTTATAATAGAGCGTGCATGTTCTGTTATCGTGTTATGCCTTTCGGTCTCAAGAATGCAGGGGCCACTTATCAATTCCTGATGAATTTAATGTTTAGTCAAGTGCTTGGCAAAGTATATATCGATGATATTGTGGTAAAGAGTCGAGCACGAACTACTCTTGTGGCAGATTTGGCTGAGCCCTTCTCTATTCTCTGAACTTTTAATCTGAAGCTGAATCCAGAGAAGTGTGTATTTGGTGTTACTTTAGGCAAGTTCTTGGGCTATCTCGTCATTCAGGGTGGCATTGAGGCTAATCCAGCTCAAATCCGTGCTCTATTGGACATGTCAGAGCCAAAGACGAAGAAGGAGATTCAAAAGTTGACAGGACGTATTGCTGCTCTCAACCATTTTATTTCAAAGTCATCTGATCGTTGTAAACCTCTCTTTGAGTTACTGCGAAAGGATTCAATCTTCAAGTTGACTGCGGAATATTCTCAAGCCTTTGCTACCTTGAATGAATATTTAGGCTTTGCTCCCATTCTTTCCGTACCTAAGCTTGGCGAAGTATTGAATCTCTATCTCTCTGTCTTGGAGCAGGCTATTGGTTCCGTCTTGCTCAGGAGTTGTGATGGTGTTGAGAAGCCTATCTATTTTATCAGCAAAATATTTCTTAAGACGGAGTCAAATTACAGTAAACTGGAGAAGGTATGTCTTGCTCTTGTCTTTTCAGCTAAAAAACTTCATCCTTATTTTCATGCTCATACTATTGTGGTGATCACAACGTATCCCTTGAAAATCGTGTTGGGCCGACCTGAGTTGGCGGGGAGGATGTCAAAATGGGCAGTGGCACTCAATGAATTTGACATTCAGTATCGAGCATGGATCTCAGAGAAGGGGTAGGCCATGGCGAGTTTTCTCTCTGATTTTCCCTTTGATGAAGCTGGTGTAGAATTAGATCCTGATCTTCACGAGCTCCCAGACGAGTTGGATAAAGGGAACGTTGAGCAGAGCGGAGCAAGTATGCGAGACGGGTCCGCAACATGGACTGATTGGGTCTTATATATAGATGGATCTTCCAACTCCAGTGGTTCAGGACTTGGTGCTGTACTCATCAATCCAGAGAATGTAAAAATCCAGAAGATTGCGCGTTTAGGCTTTGCTACCTCCAACAATGAAGCTGAGTACGAAGCACTGCTGCTTGGGTTGCAGAGTGCAAATGACTTGAAGATCACTAAATTGAGAGAGTTCTGTGATTCTCAACTTGTGGTCAATCAGATGAATGACGTTTATGAATGTAAAGACGATCGGATGAGGCGTTATGTGGCTTTTCTTCGTAATCAGTGTGAAGTCTTTGTTGCTGTTGAGATCAAGCATATCCGAAGAGATGACAACAGACATGCTGATGCTTTGGCCTACCTTGCTTCCATGTTTCAAACTGATAAACCTAAGGCAATCCTTATGGAGTACAAGGCAGATCCTTCTATTGAGTTGCAGCCACAGCGAGACGTATCCTTTGTTAATCTTGTTATGAGCTGGATGACGGGTTTGGTAGTGTATTTGAAGGACGGAGTCCTTCCTATTGATGTGCAAGAGTCAAAGCGTATTCAGTACAAAGTATCTCGTTATGTCTTGTTGCATGGTGAATTGTATAGAAAGTCCTTCGGGGGCCCGCTTCTGATGAGTGTTCATCCTATAGATGTTGAGAGGATTCTTGCTGAGCTCCATAAAGGGATCTATGACATTCATTCTGGAGGAAGGAAAATGTCTTATCGAGCTCTGGGGCAAGGATATTTTTGGCCTTATATGCAAGCTGATGCAAAAAAATATGTGAAGAAGTACAGCTAGTGTCAGCGTTATGCTTGATTGATTCATGCTCCAACTCAAGAGCTGAACACCGTGTCTCAGCCCTGGCCATTTGCCCTTTGGGGGCTTGATATTATGGAACCCTTTCCCAAAGCTCTAGGTAATTTGATCTTTCTCTTAGTGACCACTAATTATTTCTCTCGCTGGATAGAACCATTCCCATTGCTCGTATCAGAGAGCAAGCAGTGAAGAAGTTTATCTGGGAGCACATCATATGTAGATTTGGCATTCCTCAGTCCATCATTACTGACAACGGGAAGTAGTTTACGGGAAGAATTATTGCTGAATTTTGCGAATAGCTTAATATTAAGCACATCTTCTCATCACCTTATTATCCTCAAGGGAATGGACTGACCGAGGTAGCCAATAAGAATATCCTGAATGCACAAAAGAGAAGGTTGGAATGTTCAAAAGGGAAGTGGACCAACGAGCTGCATAACATGTTGTGGGGGTATAGGACAATGCCAAGGAGTCCAACAAATGAAACTCCGTTCTCTTTGGCCTATGGAATGGAAGCTGTGATTCCTACAAAGATCAATCTACCCACAATACGTACTCGCAATAGCAAGAAGGCAAAAGAAAAGGACAAGAACGTAAAGCTCATGGCTATACATCTGGATTTATTAGAGGAGAAGAGAGAAGATGCCAGCATCCAGATGGGAAGGTATCAGCAACAACTAAGGAAAGCTTACAACAAAAAAGTACAATGGAGGCTAGGGTTCTTCAAGTCGGGGATCTTGTTCTTTGAAAGGTGTTCCAGAACACTAGAGAGCTTAACAAAGGAAAGCTAGGACCTAATTGGGAAGGACCTTACATTGTAGATCGACTTGGTAGTCTTGGTGTATGTTACCTTAAAGATTTACAAGGTAATGTGATCCAAAAATCCTGAATATTATGAATTTAAGGCAATTTTTTCAATAAAATTATGAGCTGTGTATTGGAGCTATTTTCATCTATCTGTTTTTGCGTTTATATAACTGTGTTATTGGATTATTCAAGTGTTGAGTGAGATGTCTCGAATGTCTTGTAAAATCAAAAGAAGTTACATAGAATAAACTGGGTATTCATTATGGCATACAAGTGGCTTGGACATATGAATTGTCATCTGAGCAAATCAAGTGGCTTATACACATGAAAATTCATCCTGAGCAAAGGTGTCCCACCACGAATTTCCATAAGTTCATCCTATGAAACGTCCTTTGTGAGCTTACATTCACGATGTGCTACACTGTGTTATAACTTAGTGATCCTTCTATCTACGAGTGTTTACGTCCTTCTCTCTACGAGTGTTTAAGTCTTGTCTTCAAGTGAAAATGCCAAATGCTAGTATCTTTTTTCTTAAGTGTTATTGTATCGATATTCCTTACACTTATGCATGATTCTATGCCTTATCAAATTTAAAAGGTTAATTAATTAAATCTTTGTTGTGTGCTATGTACGAGATATTCGTTGTGCCTTGAGAATCAACCTCAGTGCAAGATACAAGCACAAAGAAGGGAGGAATAAAGAGATTGATATTCATAAACCCATAACGGGTCAAAGTACAATGAAGCAAAAAAAAAAAAAACACAGCGAAGGCAGACTTAAGCATGACACAGACAACGACAACAAAAAGAAAGAAGCAACAACAGAGCAAAATAGCAGACACAAGTCTTCAGGCAGCAGGGCCTTCAGCAGCGGGAGCGTCATCGATGATAAGGACAATGGAGTTGGATCCAGCGTCGGGAGCAACGAGGGCAGGAGGAGCATCAAAAGCGGGAGCAGCAGGAGGCTTAGAGGATATCTCAGTTGAAGCAGTAGCAGGACCTTTGAACGGAAGGGGCTGTTCGGCTCCTTCCACCTCTTGTCCCTCATCAGGTTGAGCAACATGAGAGCTTTGGAGCTCGGATTGTTCGATTTCTTCTCTCAGCCTTCCTTCAGCTCGGAGCCGCTTTATTACCTCAACCTTCGTCTCGATCCGATCTTCATCAATGAGCTTATCCATCTCATCTTGATAGCGCTTCCGGAGATCTTCTGTGATCGTCTTTACTGCAGCCTAAGCCTCCTCGAGCTCCTGTGCTATAGCTTCTTTACCTGCTTCAGAAGCTTCGAGTTGTCTCTCTAGAGCCCGAGAGACTGCGTCCAGTTCACTAATCCTGAAGGCAGTAGCTTCGGTCTCTTTTTTCGCTTTTATCTCTCCCTTCTTTGCCCGTCTCATCTCTTCTTCCGTTGAGGCCAGCTTACCTTTGGCCTACTGTTTGTCCGATTGGGCTTGCAACAGCTCGAGTTGTAGCGCATTTCTTTGCTCTTCCAGAGCAGTAGCCGTATTCTTCCAGTGCGTCATCGAGTCCTTCAGGCTAGTGTAGTGCCTAGTACTGCATTCATATGTTTCGGTGTAAAGAGTGTTCATTTGAGAAACAAAAATATAAAGTTAGTACAACGTTGAGGACAACGGAACAACAACAAGTGCGAGACAACAGGAAAGCATTACCGTGGCGAGAGCTCGGCTCATTGCATGGTATATTTCCGACCCATGCATCTGTTTTGTTGAGTCGACATCAGCAGGGAGCCTCATGGCGTAGTTCGTGGCTAAAGCCACATTGTGGTCAGCCATGGCAGAATCCACTATGTTCGGCCTGCCGAACTTGGAGAAATCGGGGGCCCAGGGAATGGCTTCTCCCGATGTGCCACCTCCCGTTGTGCAGGGGTAACGATTTGTGGTAGCAGCAGTAGTGGGGCAGCAGGAGTAGTGCTGACAACGATGGGACCAGCCGCAGTAGTTGGCTCCCTAATCTGTAGAGTTGAAGTCAGAGCTTCAATAGTCTTGCCTTTCTCAAGGCGTCTCTCTTCTCTGCTTTTCTTCTTGGTCTGCAGGTCGGCTGGTGCATCTGCACTCTTTCTCTTTGTCGGCTTGGCAACAGCAACGACATCCGTTGTGGTGTGATGTTTCATGGGAAGGGAAGTCGAAGCGAGTTCTGTAAAGGTCCATACATTCTTTTTGGCTTTGGCGAAGGAAAGGGGTCTTGCCAATGTAGGCACCATATGGTGCACTACCAGAGCAGCTAGCTTCACCATCGCTAGGTGCTCTCACTTCCTCTTCTACCCTAACAATTTCTAAAGGGACTTCGGCAGACATCGTAGCGAAGAAGAAAAACGACACAGAGACACAGAATCGGAACAACAAAGAACCACAGAACCAGAGAAGTATAAAAAGTACTACAGAAGTAAGAGAAGAGTAGCAGGAGCTTACCAAAGGTCGAAGAAGGCAAGAAATCTTGAAAACTTGAAATCGGTGGTTGAGGCGAGAATTCAACAGAGTAACAATGCTTTGATGGCTAGGTGAAGAAGAAGGCATTGATCCAACATATTTATAGATGATTCACAAGTTACATGACAGAAACGACCTCCATCAATGTCGTACACGTACACAAGAGCAAGGTCAGGATGGTCATTTCCTTATATTTTATGTGTCAGAAATAACTTTATACAAGACAATGTTAGCCTTCATCTTGGTCGTACACATCAGCGACAAGAAGGGTATAATTGTCTTTTTAGACAGACAGAATAAACCGCTGAAGAAAGTAATGCGCCTTGAGCACCGAGAAACGTGATGATGATAGTCTGCCCAACATTAATGGGACAATGACAGTTTTGTACACGTGGGATAGCTGTCACGGCGCTTCATATTCGATCTTATCACTCATGCAGCTTTTCAGTCTCCGTAGAGGGGCAGGTATTCTTTGTGCCATTGATGACACTTCGCACTCGGTTCAATGTATCATCAAGGGGCAATTTGTAAGGGATAAAATTTGTAAAATGATTGAGTGTTGGAGAATGAGCTAGTTTTCATTGTTATGCTCATGGATGGGCGACACCTGTCCAGTAGAGGAGCGATCTGTTGTCTGATTTATAACGTACTCATTGTCTATTTCACAACATTCCCATTGTACTTTTGAAAACGTACTCGTTGTTTTATGTACAACGTATTTGTTGTCTATTTGGATACGTTTGACTACTTTTGACGCATATACAACGGACTCGAGCTTGAGTCAACAACAAGACCGACTCGCAGGAGGAAGTGGTCAGGAGGCGATTGTTTTACTCTAACAGTAGCTAAAAAGCACTGTCTTGGCATTTAATGCTGGTCCCTTATGCGTACTGTCAAAACCAAACCGACTGAACTAATAGTAGGCTCCAACGTGTGACACGTAAGACTTAAGATCCGTCTGACATATTTAGTAATGAGTGTAAAGTAAGTGGCATGGTCATCCATGGGCATCTATGGCCATCTATGGGCATGCAGGGTTTAACCTATAAATACCCCCAGAGGCTCAGTGAAATCGATCATCGAATCCAAAAATTATCAGAGAACCCAACTAAGAGCTTTTAATCTTCTCTCTTATTCTCAGTGTTCTTACTGTTCATCATCTTCTATACATACTTACTTTGGCATCGGAGTGCAGGATAGGGTTTAACACCCTCCACCTTCCTTCAACCTTCTACCAGTAAACCAGAGCTTGGACCAGCTACTAACGCGTGGCATCTCCAAGTATTTTCCCCTTCAAAAGTGAAGGGAACTCTATCTCCGATCATTCTCTGGCGAGACCAGTGGTCTAGTTTCTTTTTTTATTTGTTTCTCCTTTGATTTAAGTTTTGTATATATTTTGGACCTTTGGGGATCTGACTGATTGAGCGAGATCCTCTACACCGGAGCAGCGGCCCATCATCTTATCCTTCCACGTTCAACGGTGGACAGGTATGATCCCTATCTCCTATTTTTTCTTCCATGGCATGTTTATATGTTGTACATGTATCAAATATGTGTTTTGGGTTAATCTCGAGGCAAGGAGATTGGTCGATCCTTGAGTTTTTACAGCCTGGTTTTGTCCAAAACCAGTGATTTCATGAGTATGGTTTTGCTCAAAACAAGACAATCGTGTTCAGATTTCCCTTTCTTTCTTGATTTTGATGAGGTTCTTGGAAAAAAGGTTGGAAAGGGGATTTCTGTTTAACTCTCTAAGTTGTGAGCCTTTAAATCTCCTAAGTTTGATTGCTTTTGAGCCAAAGTCAATTGACCATTCGTGGTTAATGGGCCTTTGCCCATTAGCTTTATTTGGGTGCTGGATCCTTTGAATTTGCCATTTCTCGAGATATACTATTGAGCCAAAGTCAATTGACTATCACTGGTCAATGGGCCTTGGCCCATTAGTTTCTTTTTGGCCCCGATTCGTTCTCAGGTTATTTTTTAACCCAGGTTAAATATTTGTCTGTGTAATTTATTCCATATGTGTACAATTGCAAATTATAGGAGTAGGCCATTAGCTCCTTTTTCCCTTTTGCCTACCTTGGGTACCTAGGTGAATTTCAACCTTAAGCAACTTGCCTACCCCGCTAGTTAGTCTCTGAAATGAGGGTAAACTGCCATCTAAAAAATACAAAAAAATCAAAAAATATAAAAATACAAAAACATTCAAATAAATAAATGAACTCCCCTAGCGCTCCCCTATGAGCACCTAGGCATGCTACCAAATTCCGAAATGAGATTTCATAATCTTAACTCAACTTCCCTCAACTCAGGCATGAGTCATAACTGCCGAACACTCTGAAACGAGTATAAAAATAGTCACAACCTCGAACTACTTTGGGTTTGATTCCAACTAACTGGATAAGTAGGCAATCCGAGCCAGGGTTCGACCCCAACTTAGGATAAAATTTTTACGCCTTTATGCTTGAATTTGCTTAATTAGCAAATTAAGAATTGCTTAGGAAATATATAGTGATTTACGATGTTTGGCTTAGACCTAATGAGGTAACCATGTTAGGATGGGGGTCCCAGGATGCCTAACCCCTTTTCCGAGACTTAATGGATCTCTTATCTAGATCTTATGAACTGTAGGCCCTTATCATTGGTCTAATTTAGGATCCTACTTCCCGTGTCAAAAAGTAGGTGGCGATTCTTTTCTTTCTAAGCCATTTGAGCAAGTTTAGCGTCGTTCATTCGCTCTCAAGCCCGACTCCAATATTTTGCGCCGAAGGGGAGGAAAGGCGATGAATTTCCATGCTCACACTTTTCTCCCAAATGTATGAATTTAGATTCTGATTTATAGTTAGTTAGAATTGATTTTTCGAAGAGTAATGTTTATGTGATTTTGTAAAACAGTAAAAAAGAACCTTGATTCACATAAGGATTCCCAAATTTCTATCTTAACCAATGGTAACAGAAGGTAGCCAAGAATGCTCAAATGGATTTTTCTTTTTCATTACATTGTGACTTTAATGGTGTAAAGAGTCTAGAAACATTTGTCTCCTCGTTTTGTCAAATGTTGCACATGCTAAAACGTACCTGAAGATATTTATTCAATACTATGGTTAGTTAATGCAAAACCTTGAAGGTGCTTTGTCAAATGTTGTTAGGCTCCCAAGGTTTTGGCATCTAGCAAGAAAAAATGTCAAGCATCAAAACCTTGGAGGCTGACATTTACAACTTCATCTATAAGATTATATAGCATACAAGCTTGGTCCCTTACTTATTTTCTATGCAAACCAACCTGTTGAGTTCTATTGATGGTTCTCTCTAATGCTTTTCTGTTGCAAATTAATTGTAACCACATTGATTGGTTTGTACTAGGCCATTCTAATGCACTATTAATTCTTATGTCCAACGAATTCATCGTGTTTTAAAATTTAACTACGAACTTCGAATGCTGTAGCATGTTTAACCTATTTTTTAGATTGTAGCTCTTTTTATGAACGATTAGATTGAAGTTCAAGTTCATGAAGAAGGGCGCTCACATTAAAAGGAATAGGAGATAAATAACTATTGCATTATTAACTTAAATGAGAATGTTTGAGAAATTCAGCTTTTCTTTTAAAAATCTTAGACATTCAAAGAATTGATATAGAAGGAAGTGAAACATTTAAAGTAGAGGGCATGGCATAAAGCCATAAACATCAGTCCCCAAATGGCATGTTTTCTTTTTACTGTATTGTTGTGATAGGTGTCTAATATTCTGTAGAGCAGTGCTTTTGGTACTTTATATAGAGTTTTTTCCCTAAGTACACCCAGATGAAGGGCCTTGTGTGACCTAATTTTTACCTTGTATGACCAAAGTCTATTCCAACAATTTTTACCTTGTATTGTTGGTGTAATTGGACTAAATTCCTGCACACATAGCCACTTAGCAAATACAGACAAATAATAATGCAGTTAAATAAACAATTAATTACTTAATTAATTAAGGTAGAGAATCGCTTCGCTGAGAGGCGCTACAAGAGAGTCTTTCTTGAAGATAGTCGAAGCCTCCCATGTGCAAGGGATATGACAGCTCTATCTCCGGGATACAACTCAGTTCGGATTCTCTCCGGTCTTCCCAACGAGTTTGCACTACTCGGTAGAAGACGGAGTACTGATCTTCCTTTAGGACGCCTTTCAAAATAAATATATGTATATCCATTTAATTAGGGTTTGCCTAATTATCCAAGTGTCCTAAAGTCCCATCAGATTTACAGTAAGAGATAATCTAATTAATTTGATAATTTCCAAAATTACCATTTTAACCCTTAGGGTTTAAGGGTCTGTTCGGTTACAGGGTTAGGTCCATTCTGGTTTGGTTTAATCCTAGTTTAACCTATTCCAGAATAGGTCTGCACCTATTATGTTTGGTTACAGATTCTGGTTCTGTCCAAAATCAATTCTACACAGAATCTGATTCTGGTTTGGCCAGAATCAATTCTGTCTAAGTCCCGTTTGGTTATAGATTTTAAGTTAATTCATTTTTAACTTAATCCGAGTCTGTTTGGTCACAAGACTATGGTTAATCCGATTTATCATATTTCATTTCTATTTGGGTACAAGATCAGGCTTGTCCAGATTAACCTATTCCACAAGATACCCCTGATTGGGTCCATCATGTGGATATGGTGGGATCACCCCAAATCGGATGGTCACCAAGATAGTTCAGTCCATGACAGACTGATCCACTGTTCTACTCAATTTGGAATCCCAGATTGGGCATCCGAACAGTATGGATGGTTGAGAAGCCCGAAGGCATTCTGTAACCTCATCAGGAGCTGGACACACTGTCCATTTCCTGGTATCCATGGATCTGGATCGATCCGGACAACTTGTTGGGTCTGGTTCTAGGTTCTGGGCCTCTGGATGATGGATCAGGGTCACCATCTTCTCTATCGAGCTCAAGGACCACCATTAATGGAGAGCTCCAAGTTAGGGTCCTCCTAAGAGGTCCCTGGTACGGAGTCATCCTGATGGACCATGGCTACTCGGAGTAGACTGGACCAGGGTGCACCTACTCTGGTCTGGTGGCTCACTGGACAGTAGGCTTCATGGTCTGGGCTCACGGATCAGGCTCACTGGTCTCTAAGCTCCGTGGTCTGGGCCACGGATCAAGCTCACTGGTCTCTAGGCTCTGTGGTCTAGGCCACGGATCAGGCTAAACTCAACGGATCAAGCTCTGGTCTGGCTCACTGGTCTGAGTTCCAACAACTCTCAGACCCTCCCCAAGCCCCTCTATTTATAGAGGACCCAGGTCCCCTTGCATGCACATAGGCTCAGCTACCTGGCTAGGCCCTCCTGCACCAGGCAGGCCACATGGCACACAGGGTCAAGCCTTGGTCAGAGCAGCCCATCATGGGCTTGCACGCATGGGCCTGTGCCCACTGACCCAGGCACTCATTAGATTTGATGGATCTGATCCACCTGACACACCCATGTGTGTCCTCGGATCTCACACACCCAGATCCAACGGTCCAGATCAGACCTAGCCTGAGACTTGATCAGACAGCTTTGATCAGCCACACTGATCATCCGATCAGGGTCAACCTAGATCTACGGTTGAGATTAGATCAACGGTTTTGATTTACTCAAAAGAAATAGCGACCCAAGCGACTCGCGACGATGCGCACGTGCGCCTCATAGCGCCCAAAGCCCTATATCCGTACCCGCACCCGACCCCGTGCCCGTGCCCGTGCGTGTGCGTGTGCGCTCGCGCTCACTGCGAGCGCAGCTCGCGCACCCTAGTTACCGTCTAAAGGAATTGGTGGGTCAAAGTATACACCTCACTATTAGTTGTTGGCAACTAAGCAACCAAGGGGGTAAATAAACTCTTTAGATTTTCTTTACTTTTCCAATGTGGGACTAAAGAACTAAGGGAAATGCACTAAAAGTGTGTTTTCTCTCTTTCAAGAGATTAAACACCCAACTTAAACAAAGATTAAATTAATGAGGGGTTTTAGTCCATGATTAAAATCAAAACCCTGGATCCTATTGATCCGGTTTTTATTAATTTAAAATAATTTTAAATCAAAATTCAACAATCCCCCACTTGATTTAAAATTAGTAAAGTAATTATGAATTAAGTAAAACAAATTCGGGCATCCAAGAATATCCTATGCATAGATGTAGGTGTCTTTCGACTTGAACCTACACTTAGTGCAAACAAATCAAGAAAGGCCAGAGAACCCAGTGGACTATGCCTTGAACTGCAGAACTCGTATTGACCAATCGGATTTGTCACACACACATTCCTTTCAGAAGATATGTGTACTCATTCAGCTTAGCACTTTAACGTCTATGCCTTAACCCCGGTCTTACTGAGAGCTCTAGAGATTTAGCCACAATCTCATAGAAGGTGATGAGTCTTCGACACTCAGAAAGGTGAGTCTATCAAGAGTGCTTTTGCAACACTCCAGCCTATTACAGGCCTATAGTTACTCATTAAGAGAATCTATTTAAATTTTCAACCTCATCGCAGAATTATCTATAGATCTACTGTCTATAGACTTGCACTATTGACATCATCCTTAGGAAAGGACAAAACTGAATTGGCATTTCATTTATAGTGCATTTGCAGTTTCTTACAAGGTTCGTTATTCCCATTCAACCTGAGAGACTCATCAGTTTGGATTTCCACCTAGTTCAACTGCTCAACTGGCTTCAGTCCCATTCCTCTTGATGTCTTCATCACAAGGTCCGTGCCAAGGCCCTTGGACAAGGGGTCAGCCAAATTCTCTTTGGACTTCACATACTGGATTGCAATTTTTCCATCAGCAATCAGACCCCTGATATGGTTGTGCTTCAGGCGGATCTGTCTGGACTTGCCATTGTAGTTCTCACTGTATACTTTGAGCATAGCCGTCTGGTTATCACAATAGATTGTGACTGCTGGCATTGGTGTCTCCCAAATTAGCACATCAACCAGAATACTCTTGAGCCATTCAGCTTCTTCTCTAGCTGACGATAGTGCAATGAACTCTGATTCCATGGTGGAATGAGTTATGCAAGTCTGCTTCTTGGACTTCTAGGAGATGGCTCCTCCTCCCATCGAGAAGATCCATGCAGTGACCGACTTTGATTCGTCTGGGCATGAATTCCAAGTTGCTTCACTAAATCCTCCAAGCACGGTAGGTGATCTTCCGTAGTGCAGAGCATAGGACAATGTACCCTTCAGGTACCTTAGAATTCTGATCAATGCTACCCAGTGCAATCGACCAGGATTACTGGTATATCTGCATAACATCCCCACTGCTTGAGCTATATTCGGCCTCGTGCAAAGCATTGCATACATTAGACTACCGATTATCTGCGAGTACTCCAGTTGAGAAACACTTCTGCCTTCATTCTTTGTTAGTTTAATACTTGAATCAACTGGCGTAGGAGCTGGAGTACAATCAAACTGATCGAACCTTCTGAGAATCTTCTCAATGTAGCTTGACTCAGAAAACACAATTCATTCGTTGCTCCTAATAATCTTGATTCCAAGTATAATGTCTGCTTCGCCCATATCTTTCATATCAAAGTTAGATGATAGAAACTCCTTTGTGTTAGCAATACTTTGATCATCCGTTCCGAATATAAGCATGTCGTCAACATATAAGCAAATTATCACCCCAAAGTTGTCTCTGAATTTGCTATATACACAGATATGACCACTGTTGACTTGATACCCATCAACTAGAAGGACACTTCTGAATTTATCATGCCATTGTTTTGGAGCTTGCTTCAATCCATATAATGATTTCAGAAGTTTGAAGACTTTATTCTCGTTCTTTGGCGGAACATATCCTTCAGGCTGATCCATGTATATTTCTTCTTCTAGATTGCCATTCAGGAATACAGTTTTGACGTCCATCTGATGAATGATCAAATCCTTGATTGAGGCCAATGCAATCAACATCCTAATGGTGGTCAACCTAGCCACAGGGGCATAGGTATCAAAGTAATCAAAACCCATTCGTTGTCTGAAGCCCTTCGCAACTTGTCTAGCCTTGAACTTTTCTATGGATCCATCTTGTTTCAATTTCTTCTTGAAAATCTACTTGCACCCTACTGTCTTGTTTCAAGGAGGTAGGTCCACCAAGATCCAAGTGTTGTTAGAGTTGATAGAGTGCATCTCATCATCCATTGTCTCTTTCCAAAGATTTGCGTCTTTAGACATCATTGCTTCAATGTAGCTTGTTGGATCCTTCTCGATCAAACAAATATACTCAGGGCCAAAATCCTTTGGAATTCTTGGTCGAGTACTTCTTCTTGGTTCAGAAGGAACTGGGTCTTCAGGCTCTTTCCGCTTGGAACTGGATTCCGGTTGGTCCCTCACTACTTCTTGACTTCTCTTGTATGGGAATACATTTTCAAAGAATTCAACACCAATAGCTTCCACAACCGAGTGTGGTGCTGGAGTTTCCAGATTTAGAAATCTATACGCTTTGCTTGACATTGAGTAACCAATGAAGACGCAGTCAGTACCTCTGGTTCCTACCTTGGGGTTATTCAAGTTAGGCAATCTTACTTGGGCTAGACAACCCCAAACCCTAAGGTACTGTAAATTGGGTTTTCTTCCTTTCCATAATTCATATGGAATTGATTCTGCTTTCCTTTGTGGAACTCTATTGAGAATGTGACAAGCTGATAAAAGTGCTTCACCCCAAAAATTTGGTGGAGCGCCGGAGCTGGTTAGCATAGTATTCACCATTTCTGTTAGAGTCCTGTTCTTCCTTTCTGCAACGCCATTTTGTTGTGATGTGTACGGTGCAGTTGTCTCGTGATGGATCCCGTTATCTTCACAAAACTTAACAAACTCTGAATCAAGATATTCTCCTCCTCTGTCAGTTCTAAGTATCTTGATTCTGGCTTCCTGAAAATTCTCAACTTCTGACTTGAAAACCTTGAATTTCTCAAATGCTTCGTCTTTTGTTCGGATGAGGAAAACATGCGTGTATCGAGAGGCATCATCGATGAAGGTGATAAAATATCGTTTCCCTCCTCTTGACTGTACACCAGTCATTTCACATATATCACTGTGAATAAGCTCGAGTAGCTTCGATTCTCTTTCTACACCCTTGAATGGAGGTCTCACAATTTTGCACTTGCTGCAGGCAATACATTTTTCATGCTTATCACTGGATGCGTTAGCTATCAGTCCTTGATTGGTCATAGATTTTATTTTCTTGAAATTAATATGACCTAGCCTACCAAGCCATAGATCAAAGGACTCAGTGATATAAGCAGAAATAACTGGAGTTTCATTCATAGTGTTGAACTTGAACATTCCCGCTACAAGGTATCCCTTCCCAATAAATATCCCTTTTTTGGTTACAACTACCTTGTCAGACTCAAAAACCAGCTTGTATCCGAGCTTGCCGATCAGAGCTGCCGAGACAAGGTTCTTACGGATATCAGGCACGTGCAGAACGTCCTTCAGTTCAATAACGTTCCCGGAGGTAAGCTTCAGCTTCACCACTCCCTTTCCTGCAACCTTTGATGACAAAGAGTTACCCATAAACATGTTCATTCCTTCCCCCACTAGTTCGTAAGAATTGAACATATTCTTGTCACTTCAGACGTGACAGGTGGCTCCAGTGTCAATCCACCACTCAGACTCTTCGCCAATCATATTGGCCTCAGTCACCACTACGACCATGTTGACATTGTTTCTCTTCTCTTCCTTTTTCACAAACTTCCTCTTCTTCTGAAAATTTCCACTTTTGTTAACCTTGCAGTTCTTGGCATAGTGCCTCATCTTACCGCAAGAGTAACACTCCACATCCTTCTTGAAATTACTGATGTTGCTGTTGTTGTTGTCGTTGTTGTTGTTTCTCTGCTGCAGACCTTTCTTCTGTCCAAACTTCACTGTCCTCTTGAATTCTTTCTTCCTTGGTTGAAACTTCTTTGATTGATGTGAATCAACCATATGAGCCTTAGTAGTCGGCTTCTCCTTCTTGTCACGTTTTCTACTCTCTTCTTCTACCCTGACATGGTGCAACAAGGTATTCCAGTCTTCCTTCTTGTGCATCAGCTTCGAGCGATACTCCTTCCAGGATGAAGGAAGCTTGGCAATGATAGCGTTGACATGGAAGTTTTCATCCAAAATCATTCCAGCCGAGGTGACCGCATCTGCTATCTTCTGTAGCTCTTGTATCTGCTCCATTATGGTCTTTCCATCAACCATCTTAAATTCCAAGTAGTTGGCAACATGGAATTTCTTTGTTCCAGACTCCTCTGCTAGGTAGACTAGCCTCAACACCTCCCACAAGTCTCTGGCTTGCTTGGTCTTCTTTGAGTGTGGTTCATACAGCTGGTCCGATAGTGAGTTGAGGATGTGATTCCGAGCTGTATCATCATCATCAATCCACCTTTGTATTTGACATTTTGCATAGTCTACGTCCAATTCAGATACTTCGGGACCTTCTGGATTTTCGGACACTCCTCCGTGAGGACATACTCAACCTTTGATTGCTTCAAGAAAAACTTCATTCTCTGCTCTCAGCGGTAGAAGTTCTTTCCATCGAATCGGGCCATCGGCTCCGTCTGGTTCAGTCCTCGCATTTGCAAAGCAGCCATGGAGATAGACTATATCTTCAAATTGTTGGTGTAATTGGGCTAAATTTCTACACACATAGCCACTTAGCAAATACAGATAGATAATAATTCAGTTAAATAAACAATTAATTATTTAATTAATTAAGGTAGAGAATCGCTTCACTGAGAGACGCTACAAGAGAGTCTTTCTTGAAGATTGTCGAAGCCTCCCATGTGCAAGAGATATGACAGCTCTATCTCCGGGATACAACTCAGCTCGGATTCTCTCCGGTCTTCCCAACGAGTTTGCACTACTCGGTAGAAGACGGAGTACTGATCTTCCTTTAAGATGCCCTTCAAAATAAATATATGTATATCCATTTAATTAGAGTTTGCCTAATTATCCAAGTGTCCTAAAGTCCCATCGGATTTATAGTAAGAGATAATCTAATTAATTTGATAATTTCTAAAATTACCATTTTACCCCTTAGGGTTTAAGGGTCTGTTTGGTTACAGGGTTAGGTCCATTCTGGTTTGGTCTAATCCTGGTTTAACCTATTCCAGAAATAGGTCTGCACCTATTCTGTTTGGTTACAGATTCTGGTTCTTACCAGAATCGATTCTGCACAGAATCTGATTCTGGTTTGGCCAAAATCAATTCTGTCTAAGTCCCGTTTGGTTACAGATTTTAAGTTAATTCATTTTTAACTTAATCCGAGTCTATTTGGTCACAAGACTATGGTTAATCCGATTTATCATATTCCATTTCTGTTTGGGTACAAGATCAGGCTTGTCCAAATTAACCCATTCCACAAGATACCCCTGATTGGGTCCATCATGTGGATATGGTGGGATCACCCGAAATCGGATGGTCACCAAGATGGTTCAGTCCATGACAGACTAATCCACTGTTCTACTCAATTTGGAATCCCAGATTGGGCATCCGAACAGTATGGACGGTTGAGAAACCCGAAGGCATTCTATAACCTCATCAGGAGCTGGACACACTGTCCATTTCCTAGTATCCATGGATCTGGATCGATCCGGATAACTTGCTGGGTCTGGTTCTAGGTTCTGGGCCTCTGGATGATGGGTCAGGGTCACCATCTTCTCCATCGAGCTCAAGGACCACCATTAATGGAGAGCTCCAGGTTAGGGTCCTCCTAAGAGGTCCCTGGTACGGAGTCATCCGGATGGACCATGGCTACTCGGAGTAGACTGGACCAGGGTGCACCTACTCTGGTCTGGTGGCTCACTGGATTGTAGGCTCCGTGGTCTGGGCTCATGGATCAGGCTCACTGGTCTCTAAGCTCCGTGGTCTGGGCCACGGATCAAGCTCACTGGTCTCTAGGCTCCGTGGTCTGGGCCACAGATCAGGCTAAACTCCACGGATCAAGCTCTGGTCTGGCTCACTGGTCTGAGTTCCAACAACTCTCAGACCCTCCTCAAGCCCCTCTATTTATAGAGGACCCCGGTCCCCTTGCATGCGCATAGGCTCAGCCACCTGGTTAGGCCCTCCTGCACTAGGCAGGCCACATGGCACACAGGGTTAGGCCTTGGTCAGAGCAGCCCATCATGGGCTTGCACGCATGGGCCTGCGCCCACTGACCTAGGCACTCATTAGATCTGATGGATTTGATCCACCTGACACACCCATGTGTGTCCTCGGATATCACACACCCAGATCCAACAGTCCAGATCAGACCTAGCCTGAGACTTGATCAGACGGCTCTAATCAACCAAACTGATCATCCGATCAGGGTCAACCTAGATCTACGGTTGAGATTAGATCAACAGTTCTGATTTACTCAAAAGAAATAGCGACCCAAGCGACTCGCCATGATGCGCACGTGCGCCTCATAGCACCCAAAGCCCTATACCCGTACCCGCACCCACACCCGACCCCGTGCCCGTGCCCGTGTGTGTGCGCTCGCTGCGAACGCAGCTCGCGCACCCTAGTTACCGTCTAAAGGAATTGGTGGGTCAAAGTCTACACCTCACTATTAGTTGTTGACAACTAAGCAACCAAGGGGGTAAATAAACTCTTTAGATTTTCTTTACTTTTCCGATGTGGGACTAAAGAACTAAGTGAAATGCACTAAAAGTGTGTTTTCTCTCTTTCAAGAGATTAAACACCCAACCTAAACAAAGATTAAATTAATGGGGGGTTTTAGTCCATGATTAAAATCAAAACCCCGGATCCTATTGATCCGGTTTTTATTAATTTAAAATAATTTTAAATCAAAATTCAACATGTATGACCTAATTCTATTACCTTAGGTCATACAAGGTAAAATTGTTGTTAACCGTTGTAATTCTTCTTTGAGAAGATAGTGAATTTGCAGGGGCTGAACCGTGGACGTAGGTACAACGCCTAACCTCGTAAATTTATTGTCTCTTAAATGTGTATTCTCTTTATTGTCTTAATTTTCTATATGTATTCAGAAAGATGAATTTTTTAAGCATTCATACTATGTTCATATGGCTTTCTAAAATTCTTGTGATCATAGTTCATCGTCTTCTTTTGTGATATCAGGAAGTTTATGACAAGGACACATTCACCTCAGATGAAAATATAGGAGATGCAGAGTTTGACATTAAACCACTTTTAGAGGGTGTAATGATGCACTTGGAAGGCATCTCAAGTGGTACCATATTGAAGAAAGTAGAAACTGCCTGGCCAAAGAGAGCTGCATTATCTTGAGTGAGGGCATGGTTGTCCAAAATATGTATCTTAGACTGAGAAATGACGAATGTGGTGAAGTGGAACTGCAACTACAGTGGAACGACCTTGTAGGTTCCAAGTGTGTTTAGAGTTCATTTATGCTATGTATCCACCAGCTTACTGTTATATCTTTCTTATAGGCTAGTTTCAAGTTCTACCATATAATTTCATATGAGTTTCATAGATTAGTATGTTTGTTCATAGTCATGTATAACAAAGAGACCTTTACAATATTTTCCTTTTATGTATTGGTATGAATCATAAAGTTTAAATAAAGTCTAAATAGGTTGGAATAGTTTTTGTTTCCCGCGATATATTAAATGCCACATCATATGTTTTATTTTCATCATTTATTGAAAATTTTCTCGCAACTGCACAACACCATGAAATCATCTCCTTGTCAACTATCTCAGAATCTTCAGCTATAGACAAAGCATCATCTCATTATATTTCTATTTGCTATAGTAAAGTAGATATTTAACCAAGCTTTAAAACTTCATTGTCAGTAACATCGTTTATTGGAGAAGTGGAAACATTTGTAGAAAGTTTAAGGAAGCTTAGTGAGACATTATTAAAATTAAGAAAAGAAAGGAAATTTTAAGAGGAAAAAAAAAATTAAGATGAAACTCAACAAAATGATGTAATGAACGTAAATACAAAATTAGAAGCTATTATTATAATCAAAAGCTATAATTTTAAGTAGAAAAAGTGAGATAACTAACAAGTGACATATGTTGTCGCGTAGGTATGAAACTCGAAAGTTAGAGTTACAAATAATCAATGATCTACAACCATGGTCATAGAGTAATACATCCCCAAAAAAGAGAAGCATTACATAAGAGAGGGCATCATAAAAACTCATATCCATATAGATAACACGGTAGCTCCAAATTATCTTTTAAATGTAAAGATAACAATAATGAAAACTAAGTATTATACTTACTATTGTAGCTCAAATGAAGAAATTGAATTTCAAAGTGTTTCTTTGTGTTTTTTTATAAATATATTATCTAATACCAATTCTATAGGTGGCAGGATATATCATTTGCACATGCTTTATGTCCATGTAAAATTTATTAGCTTATTCCCATGTATATTTCTATATTATTAAATAATATAATTTTTATTAAGTAAACTTAATTTTAGTTAGGATAAGTGCATTGGTGGAACAAATACTTTCTATTGTATCACTAAAACTACACTTTTTTTTTTAGAAATAAAGCTTAGTGGGAACATTTCTGTTTACGGAAATAAAATGAGATTGATCAAGATTCAGTGTAATACTTTTCAAAACCATGTAGTTTTATAACTACATATCGATTTTGTTTTGGGACCTAAGGAAATTGGCACAAATTCGGGTCGAAATCGATTAAGACATTGTATTTACATAACAAAGAAAGTGATATTTTTATGCAAATCACACATTCTACCAAAATATTAGAAATTATGTTGGAATACATTGTGATTTTTATGTGGTAGGTAAATATTAGAAAATATGTTGGAATACATTGTGATTTTTATTTGGTAGTAGGTTTTGTAGCGGTACTCAAGGAACATGAAATATTTCAGTGATATTAGGAAATGTGAGGATTTCTAAATCCATGGATTTAACCTTTTAAATTAAAATTTCTTACTTCATGAACAATATTTATCTTTACCTTTTCCCATATTTCTTGCAGGGTTATATTAGAACCTATACAATCCCAAAATGACATTCAATTGCCCATTTATAAAAATATTAATTTTCTTAGACCTACATTTTAAGAAATTTGACAAATATATATGGTTAAGCAACTGTCATGATCTTCCTTTCTCATTTTTCTTGTTATGACATATTATGAGGATTTGATCATCTAATATTTGGTTTGAGCAGTTAAAAAGATGACGCTATTGTTGATGTTGGGACCTTCATACCACCATTTGATCGAATCTTAATGGTCTATCACCTCATAAAAGTTCTTCGATATAATTTCTCGGCGGCGTATTGCACCATATCACGTTGAGATCGAGATCGAGATCGTTACATCTGATATTGTTTCGATGCATGGAAGACACATGTCATGCATTAGGTGGGGTCCCTGTTGCTGATGAGAAAGGAGGATGCCAAATGAGGTTGGCTCCAAATTATACATGTGTTCTATCATATGCTGTTATCTGTTCGGATTATTGGTAGGGACCCTAATAATGCAGATAATTACTGCAATCTAATTATGTTTGATTTATCTGTATTAGAATAATTAGGCGACAACACGTTGTTTTAATTATGTTTGATTTATCTGTATTAGAAGAGGAAGATCATGACAGTTGCTTAACCATATATATTGACAACATTTCTTAGACCTACATTATAAAAATATTTGCTTCTAGATTCCTTCACAGTTTAGAGTTAATTGATACCTGTGACTTGTCACAGATATGGTCATTGTGAGCCCGTTAGGAGGTTGAGCATTACAAGAAAAACAAGGGCCCTCCCTTTGGGGAGAGCCATTATATGAATAAAATTAATTACAATTTAATTTTTATTTTATAATTATAAAATTTTAAAGGGGCAAACTTTCTACATATGCAAAAAGTAGATCTTAATTTGGAGAACACTATAGAAAACTTATATATTATTTACTTTAATCTAAAGAGAGAGAATTGCTAGCCCGTAGGTGCATTGAGTCAATTTTTTTCAAATACGCAGAGTGGGCATATGATGTTGCTACCTATAACATGGAGATAGTTTGACACTTGTCATCACGTTGCGTATCTTGCGTATTTGTGCAATAGTACGATTGAGTAGCATTTCTAATTGGAGCCAAATCATCTACGGTGATAACCGGATTTGGCAAATCCGGTTATCACCCCTAGAGGTTACCACGTGTTTCCTTTTACACCCCTTAACCCTGGGTAAGGTTCACCCACCCCTAGGGTTTACCCACCCATCTTTGGTTTTTCTTTTAAATATTAATTTTTTTTAAAAAAATTAAAAAACTGTTTTTAATATATTTTGTTCGTGCTTCTTTACCTAATGGCAAGTCAACCCAGTTCTACTTGGATGGGAAGGACACCAGTATCCACTGAACCTCCATCATTATGACGTTCTTTTATTTTAGAGGAGTGCTATCCCAAGGTTTGAAATCATGTTTAAATCTGATTTCATCCAACCCCTCGATATTGATATGAACAGGATTTTGGAAAATGCAAATTCGACCGAGATTTCAGAAATTTCGAGTGAAATTTAGGAATTCCGAGATTTCGGAATTTCGATGAAATTTTAGAAATTTGATTTTAAATAGTTATTTATTTATTTTTTACTAAAATTCTGAAATATTTCGAATTTTTTTGATATTTTTATTGAAATTTCACAAATTTTCAGAAATTTATATTTTTATTTCTAAAAAAACAATAATATTTATAAAATTTTCTTTTTCGACATTTCAGACCGAATTTAATGAAATATTGAATATATATAATAAATATTTAAAAAATAGAAAATTTGAAATTTCGTTGAGATAATTGAAATTTTCGCTTCGTGTTTAAGAACCAAAATCGCCATGAAAATCGAAACTTCAAACCTAGCAGCTAGCCCAGACACACTAAGTCAAAAAAATTCCACAGACACAGTGTGGATGCAACACATGGTGTTGCTAGTAGCAACTTGCTACCCTATAACACGGGGATGGGTTGACACATTATTTGATTTGATACATTACGTTCATTAACTTTAACTTTGGTGAATTAGGTGAAGGTATGGAAAGAGAGGGATTCCAACTCTCGGTAAACAAAAGCCTACATAGCAGTTCCAATGCCTTGAACCACTCGGCCATTTCTCCTGCATAATGATTATGACAGGAAACACTTGATAAAATGTGGAGGGAAGAAGATGAAGCTTACTAGCTTATCAAGCTAGCATCTTCAAATGACTAACGACGGAAAAAGAGTTATGCTACCATACTCTCATGCCTTTTCTACTATGAGCTTGAGCCAACCACATATCCATTCTAACAGTTAAAGCATTCCTCAAATAAAAAAATAAAAAGTGAGAAAAATTATACAGTACCATAAAGCCCGTACCTAACTATGTAGCCCACGTGCGACGGGCCGGCCTTATATGTACTCTCTCCTAGGCTACTTAAGCCCCGACTTTATTCCTCTGAAAGCCCACAGGGGGCTTTACGAAAGTGCATGTCAGGTTGGCCAGCAGGATCCATAAACCTAAAAGGGGAATGCTACTCCCAATTTCTCTCTTCGTCCACTTTCTCTGTGAGAAGAACACATGTCTTCATGAAAGAGATGCTTTTGCAGCTTTGTTAAAAGGGAGGGTTTAAATTCTTTAAAGGGGGTCAGGATTCTCTCAAGTTCAACTTGAGAGAATCTCTCAAGTTTGAACCCCTAGAGGTCGCCACGAGTCTTTTTTGACACCCCTTAACCATGGGTAAGGTTCACCGCCCCTAGGGTTCACTCACCCATCCTTGGTTTTTTTTAATTAATTATTATTTTTTAAATTTAAAAAACTGTTTTTAGAGTTTTTTAATATTAAAAACAGTTTCTTAATTTAAAAAATAATAATTAATATTAAAAAGAAAACCAAGAATGGGTGAGTGAACCCTAGGGATAGGTGAACCTTACCCATGGTTAAGGGGTGTCAAAAAAGACACGTGGTGACCTCTATGGGTTCAAACTTGAGAGATTCTCTCAAGTTGAACTTGAGAGAATCCTGGGCCTTTTTAAAACCTCTTCAGGAAAGGAGCCCCGCCTTTAAGCACAAATATAGTGTTTTTTTTTTATTGAAGCACAAATATAGTTGAAGCTTGTAATTATTGGAAGATGAAATGGCCTTTTCACAAAGGTTTTTTATTCATAATTCCAGGGCTGCCACCGAGTTTATGTTTGGAGGAAGAGCTCTGCCAAAAGTTTTCGGAAGGGAGACAAATCCTCTACGGTGATAACCGGATTTGGCAAATCCGGTTATCGCCCCTAGAGGTCGCCACGTGTCTCCTTTGATACCCCTTAACCGTGGGTAAGGTTCACCCACCCCTAGGGTTCACCCACCCATCTTTGGTTTTTTTTTTAAATATTAATTCTTTTTTTAAAATAAAAAAAACTGCTTTTAGAGTTTTTTTAATATTAAAAAAAATTAATTTTAAAAAAGAATTAATATTTATTTTAAAAAACTAAGGATGGGTAGGTGAACCCTAGGGGCGAGTGAATCTTACCCACAATTAAGGGGTGTCAAAGGAGACACGCGGCGACCTCTAGGGGTGATAACCGTATTTGCCAAATCCGGTTATCCCCGTAGATGATTTGGCTCTTTTGGGAAGTGATTAGGAACTCCCGATAGTACCTACCATCGAGAGCTTGACCATTGAAGTGAAAAATCTAATGCCGCTAAGGTCCACATGCTTTAAATGGTGAGGCCCACTTAATGTTTAACACCATTGGGTTTTCAATTCAACGGTTCAGTTCTCATTAAGCAAAGCTCCGTCTCATTTTTTTTTTGTAAGAGATGTTTTAACAATTGCAAATTAATGAGAGATGAGAGTGTAGAAACAAATGATCCATTGTTTCCTCTTCATAATGGCACATAAAACAATAATTTATCATTCTCCACATTTTACTTTTAAGAAATTTCTATCAAAAAGATAGGAAAGTGATTACAAACTCTTGAAGGTACCTATAATCGAGAGCTGGTTGGATTGAACATCCAATAATGCCATGTGCACACATGCTTTAAATGATGGACCCCACTTAATACTTGACACTACAAGATCTTTAATCAAGTGGTCCAACTCTTGATAATAGGTACTATCAAGAATTTTAAATCACTTCTCAAAAAGATATCTTAAATGGAATAAAAGGATTCCAAATAGTCCCATAAGAAATTTGCGAGTGAAGCCCATGCCAAACTACGATACAAATGATTAAAAAAATGATTTGACCAATGTTTACCCAAGTCTAAATCCTAACATCCCTGGTCTAGGACATAGGGGGAGTCGAGCAGTCGTAAGAAACGAAGCAAATCCTCCACTTCCCATTGGGTGTTTGAGTTGCAGGGCTGCAAAGTCTGGTTCTCACATGTTAATCGCTAAAGTCCGAATTGGACCCCAATTCGGACTGGGATTGGTACTATGCTGACCCAACCCCATCTAGCCGTTACCAAGTACATCCATGGTGTGGAAAAACAAATTATTCACATTGTTCGGTGGAAGAATCCACCAATCCACCAGGATTCTTAGGTAAAAACAAAACATAAAACATAGGATTTCCTCCACCAAACCTTAAACCGACACCCCTCCTATGTATTAGGCCATGTTTCCTCGGGAAAATGTAATAATACACTCCTCACAACATTCATAATATATCTCTCTTTTCTGAAAAGACATGAATCTGCTAGTCTCGTGAGCCAACTAACCCAAAACTAGAAGTCAACGAGAGTCTTCTTAAATATTAATATTATTATTAATTTCACTACTGTTAATGGTTTAAAAAAAGGAGAAAATCTCCGAGTCAAACTCCCACCAATTGTTCTTCATCTGCCTCATCATCCTCTTTGATGGAGAATCTGTTGGGTCTTCTCAGAGTTCGTGTGTGCAGAGGCATTAATCTGGCTGTTCGGGATGTCCGGACCAGCGATCCTTACGTCGTGATCCTGATGGGTAAACAGGTAATGATTCGATTGCCTTGTTATGTTTTCTGGATATATATATATATATATATATATATATATGGTATTTGTTTTTATATCTTTTCATCTTTGATTAGTTTGATGGAATGAGATCCTTCATTCATTTTACTGTTTTCGACTCGATTCTTGGATTGTGAGTGTTGTTGGTATTTAATTTCTTGGAGTGAAACATATTCTTTGTAGAGATTTTTTTTTTCTGTAATTTTTTTTTGGGTAATGAAGGGTGTCCCAAAGCCTTGGAGCCAAGGACTAGTCCCTTCGGGTATCCCCATCTACAGCAGCTTCTTCTATTTTTCCACTTATCGGTGTCATTGATCTGAAGAAGGTGCCTTCTAATAGAACTATGAATTTGATGTATAAAGTTCAGGTTCTGTTTAATATGTATTGATATGAGAAAATCCCACTTTTTATATATATTTTTTTGGTAACGGAGGGTGTCCCAAACCCAAACCCAAACCCAAACCCTTCGAGGCAACGACTAGTCCCTTCGGGTGTCCACACCGACCCACTCGAAAATTTTCCTATGGACAATAGGGTAAGTCAAGGAGTGGGAGTTGAACACACAACCATAGGGAGCAAACCCGGGATGCTAGCCAAGTGCACCAACACCCGGGAGAAAACCTCACTTAGATTCTTATTAATATGTCTTTTTGGTTTGAAAAAGGCTTGGAACTACTCTTAGGTTCAATGAATTTTTATGTTTTGGGGAAAAAGCTCTTCTCATAACAATGATTAAATGAGATTTTTCATTGAATCTTATGAATGAAATAGCTACCATTGGAGTGACAGGTCTTGCCGGCGAAACAATATATATCTGATAGCCTCAAGGGCCTCAATCTTCTGTTAATTTAGAAATTATTCTATGCCAACCGTGGCTTTTATAGAAAAATTCATTTCTGTTGAACTCAGATGGTTTAATTTTAACTAGCCCCTTTTTCCTCTTTATCTTTAATTTGCAAATAAAAAGTAGTCCTATTTTACCATGAAGAGACCTATCCTCCCTGTTTTGGTAATGCTCCAAATCTTCCCAGTCATGTGTTCTTGTTGGAAATTGCTTTCTTTAAGCACTTGCCCATATTATAGGGTGTAGAGATTAGGTGTTTGAATGCTTTATCTAAATAATAATGAGTTAAAAAAGAGGCTGCCCTTAGATTTTTTCTGTTCTTTCAATCCCATTAAATTGATGTTTTTGTTGGTCTTAAAACTGCAATCTCTGTTTCATAATGATAGTTTGTGGTTTGCATGGTAATCTATTACTTAAGATAGGATTATAGTTGGTATAATATGTTAAATTTATGATCTTTTGATCGAGGAATGGTTTCAGATGCAATAAAAAAATTGTTATTTTTTTTTAAGTTTTGGTGTATTTAATTTTGTTCTTCTTGTTATCTCCTTTGGTTTTGTGGGTTAACATGGAACTCTTTTCACAGATATAGTCTGGTATTTGGTTTCCTTCTAAACTGATCATGCATTTTTACCAGTCCCTCAAGCTTTTTAAGACTAAACTACATTCTTGATTTCTTTCCATCAATGGTAGATGTTTCAGCTATGCCAAGTCGTGTTGTGGTCTGAAACATGCAGTTCATTCGTGAAATCTAGAACTTGGGTAGAGAATTAAAAGGAATACATTTGCTGGATTGTGAACCATGACATCAGGGTATTTTACACAATTCTAGAAATTTTGGTCATGATCTCTATTTTACACAATGCTAGTTCATGTATTGGATGGAGAAGATGAGAACAAAGGAAGAGAGTAAATAAGAAACTGGGGATGAGGTAGGTTGATGCCTCCATTTTTTTATGTCACTCACTTCCACCTGACTTAGATAATAAGTTCACAATCAGTAAATAACAGAAAGAGGAGATAATAAAAAATAATTAACAGTATAAGCACCCGGTGGAACATCCCCCCAATCTCTGTGATCTTGGTTAATGAGAAAATGCAGCCCGGTTTTAATTCATTACCCATGTTAATCAGAGGTATTTAGCAGCTAAAGCAAAATGGAACATTAAAGAGGAAGATGTAGTACAAATGGTTATCGAAAACCTGCATGGGTCCATCAAGGAAGCGATGGTGCTAGGAGATTGCCAAACAAAATCCCGACTAGATAAAAAGTTGGAAAATAATCTAAGTCATTTTGATAATTAATTGCTCCTATCTTGTCAAGAATGTTATGGAAATGACTGGCTTCATTGTCAAGATATCTTCACCTTGATGAAATGACCATCCATTTCAATTTGTTTATTCTGTCAGTGATCAAATTTTTCTTGGGGACTAACACCTTGGAGTTTGCAGAAGGACCTTCTAGTCATGAAAATCAAATTTTGGTATTTCATCTGTGCTCAATAAAGAAACTAGCTGGCTAAGTTGGTATATACTATGAGTGGTAATAGACAGAAGATGGCCTTTCACCCACTAACCTTCGTAACCATCCACTACCTTGATTGGCTTCTGCTGGAGAAAAAAACCTCCAATACTCGGTGCTTTGTTTTTCACTTATATCCTTAAGCTTGACAAATGCATCCTTTTGGTTTTGAAACTTTAATATGCTTTTCCATTAAGCTGAACTTAAATAGTAAACTATATTTAAGTAATGCAGTTTAGTGCTTCTAACTAATATTCATTTCCTTTGTTATTTGAATATAATATTTTTTTCTTGCCTTTGTTATTAATTGTTCATTCTTCTGATTCTATATAAATGTTAACGTTTGATGCAGAGATTGAAGACTAACGTAATTAAAAAGAATCTCAATCCCGAGTGGAACGAAGATTTAACACTTTATATTGATGATCCTAATCTTCCTATAGTGCTTGTAAGTAATTTCCAACTTTTTTGTTATTGTTCAATTAGTTAACAATGATAATATATCTATACTAAGTGATAAAATGTAATGAAATCCACTATATAGACACTTTTGTGCAACAAGAGATTTGTTGTAACTGAAAAATTACTAGATATCTTTAAGGAAGCAAATACACAAAGATCAATGAAGAAGAAATGATATTAAATTTGATGACATATTGGAAGTTAAAGTTTTATGTATTTAACTGATGAACTAGAGCACTTATAAGTTATGTTGTATTCCCCCAACCTCAACAGTATTTATTGACTAAAGTCCATGTTCTGTTAAATGTATAACATGTGCATAAAACTAGTATTGAATCGTCTGATAGTCCAATGGTGATAATTTTCCCCTTATCTTACACATGTGTTTACATGTGTCCTTATTTTTAAATGGGTGCTTTTTTTTTTGTCATTTGTGTGAAATAAATTACCAAAAACTTAGAGTTTCTTTTTTTCCAACAAAAAAAAAAAAACTGGTTTTTGTACAAAAAGAACAAAGCATACAGAATTTGACTGTGATTTTCTGCACCATGAATATAGTCTCAATTTTTTTCCCAAAAGTTGCATGTTAGCTGAATATCAAATGTATTTTAATTTTCTACTTTAATAGAGACCGGTCAGTGTAAATTTTAGGGTTTGTTTCAATAAGTAAAAAAAGAAGTCAAGTTATAAGAATCTTTCTACTACTTGCTTTATTAAGTTTTTATTTAGTGGACAAGCAGTCTTGTGTGTATATGAGTTTAAAATAGGTTTGAACCTCTCTCTTTTTCACTATATATATATATATATACATATTTTATAGAAGAGTAAAATTTAGAACCTTTTTTGTGTTATTAAAATTTTTTTATGTGCTAACAATTTATATTTTATAACTTCCAGCCTAAATATTTTATCTATTTTGTTGGAAGGAAGGAATTGATTGTTTAATCATTTCTTCTATTTTGCATCAACAGATCAACCTAAATTACATGTTGTGACTCTAAAGGAATGCCTTGTTGACTATGAATGATTGCACTATCTTTTTGGTTCTCGTGATGGATATTCAACTCCAAGTGTTTGAATACTTTGCTGAAAGACATTGATTTTCTAAACATTTCTTCTCTTCTACATCAAAACATCAGCCTAAATTATAACTCATTAAGAGTAAGGCAAAGAAAAAAGTGTTGGGGCTCTAAAGGAATGCCTCTTGTTGTCTATGAAATTGATTGCACCATCATTCAAGTTTTTTTCATGGATCTATAACTCCAAATGTTTGAATTGATATTTTGATATGTAGGTGTATTAATATAAGATGGCTATAAATGATCATGACTTTTAGTGGTTTTAAGAGTTTCGAAACAAGTATCCTAAAACTCGGTTTTTCTTTTGCATTAAATGGTCATGATTTTTAGTGGTGTTAAGAGTTCAGAGACATTCATCTCTATGCTTTTTTAAATGTTGCACATGTTAAAAGGAACATGAAGATAGTTATTCAAGGGTTTTGATAGCTGATGTAGAGCCTTGTTTGAGATCAAACCATGAAAAAAACTCAAAGATGCTCTGACTACTAATGTTGGGCCCCCAATGTTTGGGCATCTAGCGAGAAAAAATATGTTAGGAATCAAAATTCAAAACTTTAGAGCATGTCATTTCCACTTGCATCTATATAATTATGGGGAGTGCTAGCCATAGCATGAGGACCTTAGACGTCCCTTCTTGAAAAAAGGACAAACACTTTGGGGTGCGGTCCACAATCTGAGGTGTTTGTCATTTTTCTAAGAATGGGACATCGAAGAACGGGTCAAATTTATGGCTAGCAAATCCTATATCATATAACATATAAGATTGGTCCCCTGCTTATTTTCCATGCAAACCAACTATTTGAGTATATTTTATGGTTCTTTTAAAAAGGTTCTCTGTTGCAAAGTAGTTGTAACTACATTTGATTGTTCTGTAATTGATCATCCTAATGCACTGTTCTAATGTCTAACAAATCCAGTTTATCACAAATTTTAATTGTGGAGTTGGAATTCTATAATATGTTTACCTTATTATTTTTTACATTGGAGTTCAAATTTTCGCTAGAAGGTCTCACATAGCTGAAGGAATAAGGAATAAATAATTATTATATCACTAACTCAAAAGAGAACATGATAATGTCTGGAAAATTCACCTTCATCATGCTTAAAATCTTAAATATTTAAAGAATCAAATAAAGAATGATGTAAAAATTTTAAAGTAGATAGGATGGAGTAAACGTTAGTTCCCACATGGTATGATCTCTTTTATTGTATAAGGGAAAGATTATTGCATTTAGCATTCATACGATTTTTGCATGTCTTTCTATAATTCTTGTGATGATACTTCATCATTTTCTTTTGTAATTATAGACAGTATATGATAAGGACACATTCAGCCAAGATGACAAAATGGGAGATGCAGAGTTTGACATTAAACCACTTTTAGAGGGTGTGAAGATGAACTTGGAAGGCCTTCCAAATGGTACGATACTCAAGAAAGTACAACCGAGCAACCAAAATTGTCTGGCCGAAGAGAGCTGCATTATCTTGAATGAGAGCAAGGTTGTCCAAGACATGTATCTCAGACTGAGAAATGTGGAATGTGGTGAAGTGAAACTTCATCTACAATGGACCGACCTTTCAGGTTCCAAGAGTTTTTAGAGTTCAGTTCAGTTATGTATCTATCAACTTGTTATTATGTCATGTTTATATGTTAGTTTCAAGCTTCACGAAAGGGTATCATAAGAGTCTCATAGATTGGTATGTTTGTTTATAGACATGAAAACAAAGAGACCTTTAGCAATATATTTCTTCGTTATTATAAATCATATAGTTTAAATAGGATGGAATAGGTTTTTTTTTTCTCTTGTTATATTTCTTTCCATTTTATGTCTATTTTCATCATTTATTGGCAATTTCTTTGAGTCATAAGTGCACACGTGAATTCCTGTCCTTGTCAACTACCTCAGTATATTCAACCATAGACAATGCACCATGTGACTATATTTTTATTGTTGCAATAAAGGTAGATATTTAACCTAGGTTTAAAACTTCATTATCAATGTAAACTTCGTTCATTGAAGAAGTTAAGAGGTAGACAGACGCATTTGAGATATGGTGAAAAACAAAATTAAAATGAAAATCTAGGAAATGATGTAGTAAGTATAAATACACAATCCGAACTCATTATATAACTAAAACTACATTTTAGTAGGAAAAGTAAAGTAAATAACAAGTGGCATAAGACATGTCTGAAACTGTAAAAGTCAAAATTACGCATAATCAATGATCTACAACCATGGTCATGAAATAATACCCCAAAAGGAGAAACATTACATATAACGCACAATACAAATTAACTCATATCCAAATTATCTTACATAATGTAAAGATATCAATTAAAACATACATTATTATGCTAACTATTAGAAAGAAATACTCATATGAGGAAATAGAATTTTACCCTATTTTTACATTTTTGTTTATTTTCTAATTTTTAAAATTTTGTTTGTCATAAAAATAATGTCTAAAACTAATTCTACTAGCAAGATATAGCTATGCACATCATTTATGTTCATGTGAGATTGCTTAATTTTTTATTAAGAATTAAAATGATTTTAATTAGGATATTATGATAACAAGAGAGGATCGATGTATTTCTCCAATCATCCATTCCTTTATAGAATTGTACATTTATACATATGGTAACTAAATTAATTAAGGGAGGACAGATTGATTCTCCTCTCCATAATAGGTAAGTATAAATAATAATAATAATCCAGGATTGTTACAAATATCATAATCTCATATAAGGAGGCTACAACTACCATGCTCATAACTGGTGCGGGTCATCAACCAGCAATAGTTTCCGTACAAGAAAAGATTGTTTGGCAGTTGTTGTAGTTTTCATAAAAATTTCTGTAATCTAATCCTCAGATGCCACATGAGGAAGAGAGATATAAAATGACACTGAACCTCGATTTGCTTTGTCCTCTCATGATAAAGGGTTGGAAGCAATCTAAATAGGATTGGTGTTATCCACATTAAGTAATATAGGGGGTACCAAGTTGAATGTTAAAATTTGAAAGTAATTTGCATAGCTAAATGATCTCCAAAGGCGGCAATTGGACTATGCTGGCTTGAAGCTCGATTGTTTGATCCGAAGTTTGAGTGGGTTGAGCCTTCTTTATTTTTGGCTTTATTTTGGCTGGGCTGAGTTTGGATAAGTATATAGACCCAAAATAAATATTGCGTCGGGCTTGGGCTGCCCTTACTTAGCACGAATTCTGCTTGGCCCGAACTAAAGATAATTCGTTTACTCAAGCAATTAATGTTAATTTTATTGGGATAAAATCAGTAAACTGAAAATTAGTGGTGGATAAGGAGTGACAGAGTCAAAACCGTAGTATAAGTAACTATCAATGACGGTTTGTGTACCTGAGGGCTGTATTCAGGTCGGGCTACTCCGGGCTTGGCCAAGCCCGGCTCGGGTTGAAAAGATTTGCTATAAGCTCGAAGCCCGGCTCGGCCCCAAAATGACTCAAAACTCGGCTCGGCCTGAATTGATTCAAGCACGAGCCGGGATTGGCTTAGCTTGAGCTCGGCTTGAGGTTTTACCTAAATTTGCACTAAGTCGCATTTATAGGCCCAAACTCCCTCCAGCTTTTTGTGCTTAATCGATGTGGGACTAAGTCCCTTTGCATCTTCATCTCGTCACAGGTCTCGTCTGTACTGCCAATACACCAATTACCAATCTTCCTCCTTCTCTTCCTCTTAACCAGTATCAGATATATCACAATACCACAACCAATAACAGTAATTGTTGCTACTGTAATACCAGCAATGAACCCTTTGAAAAGGCCAAACACATGGTTACTGGGGTTTCCGTCGTTGGTTCGATTGAAAAGGCCAAGATGTTGAGATGAACTGGCTCCTTCCATGCCTGTGGAAGGTACAAAAATGAAAACTAAGCCATGCCCAGGATGGTTTTTCTTATATGGGGCAATAGAGAAGATGAAAGAAGTAGAGAAAGGAAGAAGATCAGAAGAATTTGAAGATCTTTTAAGGATTTTTGAAGGGTGTAATGGGTAAATTTCGTAAAACCCTAAGTATGGTAGTAACGAGCTCGTCCTCGGTGTGGTGTTATCGTTTGAGCTCATTTCCGTCGTCTCTTCGACGACGGGTCCGTTGTCATATGGACAACGAGAACGTTGTCTACCGAACGACGACCCCGTTATCTAATGGACGACGATCACGTCTTCGTTCTGATGACGTACCCGTTGTCTCATAGACGACGGTCACGTCTTCATTCCGACGACGTACCCGTTGTCTCATAGACGACGGTCACGTCTTCATTCTGACAACGTACCCGTCGTCTTATTGTCAACGACCCCGTACCCCAACACGTAATGAGATCCGGTGCTATTGCCCAGTCGTCTGGGACTGATCCTACCTCTACGATGGTAGGTGGGAAACACTGTCTTGGCATTAAATACAGCATTAAATGCCATTTAATGCTAGTCACCTCGGACGAGTTCCTACTCTATGCCTGCTCTCTTTTATATGCAGATACGCGTGCAGTACGAATGACCGGGAGATCTATCTAAAATGATTATTGAAGTACACATCAGAGATTTGAGGTGTGCATGGACATCCATGGGTGCCTATGGCCATGGCAGGAGTGACCTATAAGAACCTGTGAAAAACAGTGTGAAGGGACGGATTTTTTAAGAGCTAAGACCCGCAAATTCTCTGCATTTTTCTTACTGTTCATCATCTTCTACACCTACTGACTTTATCATCGGAGTACAGGTCAGGGTGCCACACCCTCCACTCCAACCTTCTACCGGTAAACCAGAGCGTGGGGAGGAGCTGTTGCTGACGCATGTCATTTTCGGTAAATTCCCCTCACAAAATTGGCGCCGTTTGTGGGAATCTTTTAGCCGAACCCACCCTTTGCTCACACCACCTCTCCTGGTCAGCATGGCAGACCAAACTCCTCAGTCTATCGTCGAAAACCAGCCCCCTCAAGCCATTCCCTGCACCCCTTCCGCCATGCAAACGTTCGCATCAGGCCAATCTTCCGGACAACCAGAAAGGCCCATGACCATACCTGATCTCATCCTGTTTTTATTACAACAACAACAGGCCACTCTGGCCCAGATAGTCAGCCAACAGCAGTCGCTGCAGGAGCGGCTTGATGCTTTGGAGCATGGTAACTTGGAGATCGATGACGAATCTCCTAAAGGGGGCTCTGCGGCTCGTAAACTCAATTTCCCTTCTTCCCCTCCCCCCAAAGTAACAATCCCGATTTCGCCGTCTGCACCAGAGAATCTGGAGAGAAGATTCACTCTCACTCCTTCTACTGACGAGACTGCCTATCCTCGTTCTCTTGGTGCTCATGCTGAACAACGAGATCTCCGTGTCAGCAATGACGGGTTGAAAACAGGCTTAACCTTCAAGGACGTGGAAGCCCTGATCAATGCTCGAGTCAGAGGAGTGACGAGCGGGGCCTCTCTCGATCAATACACTCAGAAGTACAAACACGAGGAGGAGACGTCCCCTTTTTCTAAGGAGATCGTCGAATCATACACCCCGTCAAAATTTGTGGTACCAAATTTTGTTAAGTTCGATGGGAGGAGAGATCCTATTGACCACCTGACTGACTTCAAGAATGCTATGGCTGTCCGTAATCCGGATGATAATCTCCTCTGTAAAGCCTTCCCTAGTAGCCTGACTGGAGCGGCTGCGAGATGGTTCCGTAATCTACCCGCGGGGTCGATCAAGTGTATGACTGATCTTAGGTCAGTTTTCATTGACCAGTATATCATTAACAAGAAGAAGAAAGCAGGCGCAGATTCACTCTTCACCATGCGAATGAAGTCAGCGGAACCCCTTAGAAACTTTATTCAACGGTTTACCGATGAAGTCTCTAATATCGATAAGATCGAAGACTGCACTTGCATAGCGGCCTTCAAGAATGCTATACCCAAGAATTCTAAGCTCTACGAATCTCTTGCCCTTGACTGTCCAATCAAGATGGAAGAACTGATAGTCCGTGCCTCTAAGTACGGGAGGATGGAGGAAGATATTGCAGCAACGACGAGACCCAGAGCACGAGGGGTAGATGCTGTGGAGTGGGGAAGCAAACCCTTCTCGAAGAAAGGGAAGAGACCAAAGTATGAATCATCTTCCAGTGACGAGGAACCACGGTGGCGCACACGACAGGAAAAAGTGGTGTATGTTGAACGACGGGAAGAACCGAACCGACACTCGTTGGGAGTCCGCCAAGATTTGGACTCATCAAGGAGGGCGGATCTACGTCCCAACTCCCAACGGCGGGACGACCGTGCCTATCAGAAACAAGAGGAACCCGGGCATAACATGGAGAGGGAGAATCGGACGACAAAAAGACGTCCTTTTGCATCTCGCGTTGGTCAAGTCAACTTCTCAGCGAGCCCGGTGACGATTATGAAGACGATGGAAGACAAACCATACTTCGAATGGCCAGCACGGACCGTTCGTGATGTCACCTTGGGACCCAGGGCGCATGAGTATTGTCAGTATCACAAGTGTCACGGGCACCTTACAAATCGTTGTCGCATCCTGAGAGAATATCTGGAAAGATTAGTCCGTGAAGCCTATCTGGGAGAATATGTGGACTCTGGAAGAGGAGAATGGCGTATTACGGATCCATCCACTCGATCTCATGAGGGAGAGCCATCTGGTCATCTGGGCCCAAGCGGAGAAGCTCCGAAGGGAGTCATAAATGTCATCCATCGCGCTCGAGTACCGGAAGTAGATATTGAGCAGCAGTTCCGAGCGAAGGCAAGGAAGTTAGCACACGTGGCAAAAGTTTGTCAGGTGCGATCGACAGCGAGGGAAATCGAGCATGCCCTATCGTTCACCGATCAGGACATGACAACTGTGGTCAGGCCTCACTACGATGCTCTTGTCTTGACTATGCGAATTGGCGATTTTGACATCAGGAGAGTGCTCGTTGACCCTGGAAGTGGGGCAGATATTCTGTATCTCCATGCTTTCGCAAAGATGGGGTTGGACCCGGCAGTTCTCGTCCCTGCACAAACCCCCTTGATAGGATTCGACGGAAGCTCGATGCAACCCGTAGGAGAAGTCATTCTACCGATCAAAGCTAGACCTATCATCCTGTCCACTCGGTTCTCCATTGTCGACGTGCCGTCTCCATACAATGCCATCTTGGGGCGATGGTAGACTCACGAAATGAGAGCTGTTCCGTCTTCTTATTATCAGGTACTGAAATTCCCTACTCCGGACGGACCAAGTGAAATACGAGGAGACCAGCTGGCATCGCAGAAGTGTGATTATGCCTCACCCGACCCACTCAAATAGCAATTACAGATCAGGCCTGTGGAAGAGAAGAACCCGGGTGAATCGTTGACGAACCACTCTGTTGAACCCACGAAGCTTGTCAACCTTGGGACGGAGAACGAGCCAAGGACGCTACAAATTGGGACCTGTTTGACAACGGATGAAGAGCAGGAGTTGATAAATTTTCTGAGGAGGAACCTTGATGTTTTTGCTTGGTCCCACGAGGACATGACGGGTATCAATCCTGAAATCATCTGTCACCATCTCAACGTTGATCCCGTAGTCAATCCGGTTAAACAGAAGCCTCGTAGACTTGCTCCGGCGTACCATGAGGCCGTCAATGAAGAGATTGATAAGTTAATTCAGCACGGGTTCATTCGTGAGGTCCAATATCCAGAATGGATAGCCAATGTAGTAGCTGTTCCGAAGAAGAACGGGAAAGTCAGAGTTTGTATTGATTTCACCAATGTTAATAAAGCTTGTCCGAAAGACTTCTTCCCGGTTCCCAGAATCGATAGACTTATCACTGCCACCGCGGGTCACGAGATGTTGAGCTTCATGGACGGGTATTCGGGTTACAATCAAATCCTCTTAACTGAGGACGATCAAGAGAAGACGGCCTTCATAACGGAGCGTGGCCTGTTCTGTTCCCGGGTCATGCCCTTTGGCCTGAAGAATGCCGGGGCCACTTATCAACGGTTAATGAATCTGATGTTTGGACCCTTGCTTGGTAAATCGATGGAGGTGTACATTGACGATATCGTTGTGAAAAGCCGAACTCGGGTCTCTCTTGTAGCCGACTTGGCGGAGCCGTTTTCTATTTTACGCACTTTCAATCTGAAGTTAAATCCTGAGAAATGTATATTCGGCGTCACCTCGGGCAAATTCCTTGGTTACCTCGTCAGTCAACGGGGCATCGAAGCAAATCCCACGCAAATCCGTGCTCTGATAGATATACCGAAACCGAAGACAAGGAAAGAAGTTCAAAAACTGACAGGACGTATCGCTGCTCTTAACCGGTTTATATCGAAGTCTTCTGACCGTTGCAGACCTCTGTTCGAGTTATTGAGGAAGGATTCCGTTTTCAGGTGGACAGAAGAGTGTTCCCGATCTTTCACCGCCTTGAAGACGTATCTAGGCTCCGCTCCGATCCTCTCCGTACCTGAACCTGGTGAAGTGTTGTACCTCTACCTCTCCATTTCGGAACGAGCCATTGGCTCCGTGTTGCTCAGAAGTCACAACGGCGTAGAGAAGCCTATTTATTTCGTCAGTAAAACATTCCACAAGGTAGAATCTAACTATAGCAAAATGGAAAAGGTATGCCTGGCTCTTGTCTTTTTTGCTGAAAAGTTACGTCCTTATTTTCAGGCACATACCATCGTCGTCATCACTACGTACCCTTTGAAAACTGTGTTGGGGCGACCTGAAACTGCGGGACGTATGTCAAAGTGGGCAGTGGCACTCAGCGAGTTCGATATCCAATATCAGGCCCGAACCGCAGAGAAAGGGCAGGCCGTTGCAAGCTTCCTGGCCGATTTCCCCGTGGAGGAGGCCGAAACTTCAGTAGAGCCCGACCGTCATGAGCTCCCAGACGATGCAAAGGAGGATACCGTTGTGGAAGACGAGGCGGGAGATGGAACCAAACTGACGATGTGGTGCGACTGGGTCTTGTACGTAGATGGGTCGTCTAATGTCAGCGGTTCGGGACTTGGTGCTGTTTTTGTCAGCCCAGATCATGTAAAAGTACAAAAGCTGACGCGTCTTGGTTATGCTGCCTCCAATAATGAAGCTGAATATGAAGCGTTAATACTTGGGTTGCAAAGTGCACGAGAGTTGGGAATTTCTAAACTCAGAGTGTTCTGTGATTCACAGCTCGTGGTGAACCAAGTCAACGGTATCTATGAATGTCGAGATGAACGGATGAGACGCTACACTGCACTTTTACAAGAACAACGAAAGGCCTTTGATGTCATCGAGATTAAACATGTCCGAAGGGACGATAACAGGCATGCTGATGCATTGGCATACCTCGCCTCGATGATGCAAACTGATGAATCCAAGACAATCCTCATGGAGTATAAGGAATACCCCTCTATTGAACTGCAAACACAACGCACGGTGTTATCCGTAAATCAAGTGCCAAGCTGGATGACGGGCATAATAACTTATTTAAAGAATGGAATTCTCCCCTCCGACACAAAGGAAGCAAGACGAATACAATATAAAGCTCCCCGTTATACCCTTGTGGATGGGGAACTGTACCGTAAATCTTTTGGAGGACCCCTTTTGAGATGCGTGCATCCTGAAGACGTAGAGAAGATCTTAGCCGAGCTCCACGAAGGGATTTGCGGCATCCATTCGGGAGGACGGACTATCGCTCATCGTGCTCTGGGGCAAGGATATTTTTGGCCATACATGCAAGCCGACGCACAAAAGTACGTACAAAAATGCAGTCAGTGTCAGCGTCATGCGAAATTAATTCATGCCCCCGCTCAGGAACTCAACATCGTATCTCAACCTTAGCCTTTCGCTCGTTGGGGACTTGATATCGTAGGACCCTTTCCTAAGGCTCCCGGTAATCTAACTTTTCTGCTGGTAGCCACGGATTACTTCTCCCGGTGGATCGAGGCTGTTCCACTTGCGCGTATTAGAGAACAAGAAGTGAAGAAGTTCTTTTGGGAACATATTGTCTGTAGATTCGGCATTCCGCAGTCCATCATTTCTGATAACGGGAAGCAGTTCACAGGAAAACTCATTGCCGACTTTTGCCGAGAGTTGAAAATCAAGCACATCTTCTCTTCTCCTTATTATCCTCAGGGGAATGGCCTTGCCGAAGCAGCTAACAAGAACATTTTGAATGCTCTCAAAAGAAGACTGGAAGATTCCAAGGGAAAGTGGACCAGCGAGTTACATAATGCGTTGTGGGGATACAGAACAACACCGCAGAGCCCTACGAACGAGACCCCGTTCTCTTTGGCATACGGGACGGAGGCTGTTATTTCCACCGAAGTCTGCCTGCCAACAACACGTTCCCGAAAGAAGCACGGAGAGGAAGATAAAAACGTTGAATTAATGGCTATTCATTTGGACTTGCTGGAAGAAAAACGGGAAGATGCTAGTATCCAGATGAAACGGTATCAGCAACAGTTACGAAAGGCATACAACAAGAAAGTACGGAAAATGATTCTTCAAGCCGGAGATCTCGTTCTTTGAAAAGTCTTCCAAAACACACGAGAGGTCAATAGCGGAAAGCTGGGTCCCAACTGGGAAGGGCCATACATCGTGGACCGTGTCGGGAGCCCCGGTGTATACTACCTTAAAGACCTACAAGGTAATGTAATTCAGAAGTCGTGGAACATCATGAATTTAAAGCAATTTTTCCAATAAAGTTATGAGCATTTGCTATGAGGATGTGATCAATCGTTTTTATTTATATATCCAGTACTTGGTAAAATGTTATAGATGTGTTACCACGGCGGGTGCATTTCACTCGAACAGGGTACTCACCACAGGATACAGGTGGCTCATACAAAGGAATTGCCATCTGAGCATATTGGTGGCTTATACTAATGGAATGTCCTCTGAGCATGGTGTCCCACCACGAGTTACCACAGCGGGTGCATTTCACACGAACAGGGTACTCACCATGGGACACAGGTGGCTCATACAAAGGAATTGCCATCTGAGCATACTGGTGGCTTATACTAATGGAATGTCCTCTGAGCATGGTGTCCCACCATGAGTTACCACAAGTTCGTCTTTATGAAATGGACTGTGTCCCACCACGAGTTACCACAAGTTCGTCTTTATGAAATGGACCATTTGTCGAAGTACGTTCGTAGTGTTAATCCGCGTCTTTGAAATAACCATTGACAACCCCTTATTAGAGTGATATAGTGAATTATATTCGTTATGAGATTTGTATCCAATCACGAGTTAATTATATGCTATTTGTCTTATTTGAACGAGATGCCTATTCCGGATCGATCGGTTGCTACACGATGATCACAAATGGATATATTTATAAAATTTACTAACAGGAGTCGAACATGAGTACATCCAAAACAAAACATGAAAAGAAGGGGATAGGAAGGAGGAAAGATCAGTCTTCGCCAACTTCAACAACTATGACAGCGTCATCGGGAACGATCGGAACGTTGTCAGCAGGAACGACGGTATCGGCGGAAGCAGCTTCAGCTGGAGCCTCGGGGAGAACGGGAGATGGTCCAATAGGTGACGGGGGTTGTCCCCCTCCTTGTACCTCGGGCTCTTCACCGAGCGGGAACTCCATGCCCACAGCCTCAGAACGAGTGGCCTCGTCCTTCGATTGCTGGGGAGACTCTACTAGTCGTCCCGATTCTCGGAGCTCGTTCATCAGCTCCCTCTCCGTCTCAACCCGATCTTCGGCTATCAGCCGTTCCATCTCTGTCTGGAAGTGGGCTCGAAGAGACTCCGTTAAAGCCTCCTTGGTGGCTTCAACCTCCTTGTCCCTCACGGCCGCGGCCTCCTCAAGCTGTTTGGCCAACACTGCCTTCTCGGCTTCAGTCGCCTCTAGCTGTTGACGGAGAGTGTTCACGATCTCGTCCATCTCGTTGATCCGAAGGACGGATCTCTCGGCCTGTTCCGCCGCCGCCTTCTCTCCTTCCATCGCCTTACGGGCTTCGTCCCGAGCTTTGTCCTGTTGTTTCACGGCCGTGGCAATCGTGCCTTTAGCAGACCGCAGGTTAGCTTTAATGGACATCAACTCGTGGTTCAGCCATTTCACGTCCTCGGCCCCCCTCTTCTCCAGGTCAAGGACTTTCTCCCTCAGCCCATTGGCAGTACGCCTATTTTCGGCGGTGATTTCGTACATCCCGGCGAGCATGTTGCCCAGCTAAGAAAATAAGGGGGAGAGAGAGATGGTATCAAAAAAAAAAAAAACGTACCGTGGCAACAGCTCGACTCGCGGCACTGAACATCCCCATCCAGTGCATGTCTCTCGTTGCGGCTATATCCGCTGGGAGTCTCATCGCCAACATCATCGATGTGGCAACGGAGTCGTGCTCCATCGCCGAATGTGCGACGGTAGGACGAGCATACCCTCGGGGGAAGACGGGATTCCATAGCTCGGCGGGGCCCCCCATGGTGATCCTCTCTCGAGGAGGGGCAGAAGACGGGGAAGCGGAAGACGAAGCCACGTTTGCGGCTGGTGAGGAAGTAGAGGCCGGGACAACCACAGGGGCAGTAGAGTTGGGAGGAGCAACAGCAGCCGTATCTGCCACAGAAGACGGAGCAGTTGCGATAGCCATGGGAGGGCCGGTGCTAACAATTGGAGGCTCCTCCGCGGGGGTACCACTCCCCTCGCCGAATGTTGCAGCTTGAGTAGATGACACCCCGGCGGACTCCCATTCTCGAACCCTCTGGTCGTGCTCCGCCTCTTGCCGAGCTTTCTTTGCCTTCAGGGCTTTGAGAGCTTCTTCCCTCTCTCTTTTCTCCGTCTTCTTATCCGTCGCGGATAGACGGGAGGGACGAGAAGGGCGGGGAGGATGAGTCAGCGTTGGGGCCTGTGAGGATCGCTGTGGTAAGGGAAGTTGGTCAGCCATGTCTTCCTCTATCTCCTCGTCAAGGAAAGCTGTCGGCCCGAGCGGTCTCTGAGGCAGAGGATGAGCTGGTCGGCGAGGCTTTCTAGGTAAGGTCCCTGCCCCTACAGCGGACCCTGTCTCTTGAGCAGATGACGGCTTCCAGGTGACGTAATCGTCCCCTTTATCGATGCGAACTTTCCGAAGCGCGTACTCTTCTTCCGCGGAAAGTTCAGAGAAGCGTGGCTTAGAAGTCTCTGCAGAAAGAGTGAAACGTTGTTAGCCATGTAACAGGAATACGTCTTCAAAACAGACAACGGAGAACGATTCAAAAGTAACAGACCTGAAGTAAATTCGTGGGGAACAGGACGGGCAGTCTCTGCCCTCCAAGCTCCGGAGACCACGAAAGGCATCTCCTTCCAGTCCCGTTCCACATCAGGGAGGTGTGAGATGATATCGGGGATCCTGGGTTTTTGCCTCCAGGTGAAGTACGTTTTCTTTCCCTCCTCATCAACCCCGGGACATTTCACAACATGGCGGAAGTGGAAGACGTGCCTGGCCTCTACATTGTACCCATCTTTGTTGAACTTGTCCATCAGAGACATGTATTTATAGAACTTCGGGTGCATTTACCCCAGGGCAACTTGGAGGACTGACAGGACGGAGTCCGCGATGGGAGATAAGGGAAATCGAAGTCCAGCCTCGAACTGGGCGAGGTAGATGATAGTGCAAGAAGAACGGTGGTCTGGAAGAACGTCTTCTTCCTTAAAATGAATGTGGACATGAGGGGGAATTGGGAAAAGGGCTCTGTAATGGTCAAGTGCGTATTTGACAACTGGTTTGGTTTTGGGTTTGGAAACACTGGTAATAACACCGTGAGGGGTACTGCCTGAACAACTGGCTTCATCGGCACTGTCTATCCTAACTACTTCGGCAGACATGGTGGCAAACAAGTAGAAAAAGAAAAAAAAATACAGGGAAACGACCACATAACAAAAGAAAAAGAGGAGAATCTTACCAAAAACTGTATCTAGGAAGCAAGGAGCACAACAAGAGAAGAGAGAAGAGCAGAGCAGCAGACCGTCGGTGAGAAGAATTTTCGACAGAGTAGCAGAATGCAAGAATTCAAATGAAGAAGATAAAGTACCAGGCCTTCAGTACTTATAGACCAGTCCATAACTTGAAGGACGATAATGACCTCGATCTATACCGTACGCGTGTCCACGCATGCAGACAACGTGAAGGGCAGGATGGTCTTCTGACCGAGTTAAATAACCGTCGGGAAAAACGAAGCGTCCGAAAGATAATGATGACAGCCTGCCAAACATTTATGAGGTATGACGTTTCGGCACGCGCAATACAGCTGGCACGACGCTACATCTTCGCGTGCAGAATACGTGACCTATCGCCATTCTGAGGTTAGCAGTATCTTCTCCTCCGTCGTTTCGCTATATTTATGACACTCTGAACCACGTTCAAAGTATCATAAAGGGGCAATTTGTAATGGGTAAATTTCGTAAAACCCTAAGTATGGTAGTAACGAGCTCGTCCTCGGTGTGGCGTTATCGTTTGAGCTCATTTCCGTCGTCTCTTCGACGACAGGTCCGTTGTCATATGGACAACGAGAACGTTGTCTACCGAACGACGACCCCGTTATCTAATGGACGACGATCACGTCTTCGTTCTGACGACGTACCCGTTGTCTCATAGACGACGGTCACGTCTTCATTCCGACGACGTACCCGTTGTCTCATAGACGACGGTCATGTCTTCATTCTGACAACGTACCTGTCGTCTTATTGTTAACGACCCCGTACCCCAACACGTAATGAGATCCGGTGCTATTGCCCAGTCGCCTGGGACTGATCCTACCTCTACGATGGTAGGTGGGAAACACTGTCTTGGCATTAAATACAGCATTAAATGCCATTTAATGCTAGTCACCTCGGACGAGTTCCTACTCTATGCCTGCTCTCTTTTATATGCAGATACGCGTGCAGTACGAATGACCGGGAGATCTATCTAAAATAATTATTGAAGTACACATCAGAGATTTGAGGTGTGCATGGACATCCATGGGTGCCTATGGCCATGGCAGGAGTGGCCTATAAGAACCTGTGAAAAACAGTGTGAAGGGACGGATTTTTTAAGAGCTAAGACCCGCAAATTCTCTGCATTTTTCTTACTGTTCATCATCTTCTACACCTACTGACTTTATCATCGGAGTACAGGTCAGGGTGCCACACCCTCCACTCCAACCTTCTACCGGTAAACCAGAGCGTGGGGAGGAGCTGTTGCTATCCTTTTCGGTAAATTCCCCTCACAAAGGGTAAAGAGCACAACCCATAGAGAAAGTGGAGGCATTTCTGAGAGTAAGAACACGAGATTCAAGCGTTGTGTTGCCATAGATCAACAGTTCAGAAGAATTGAAGCCATTGAAGATAAATTCAACGGCTAGTATGGATTGGAAGAAGAAGATTTTAGCTAGAAATAGTAGAAGATAGAGAGGGTGTACCATTATTGGATGAAAGCAGTAACAGGAGATGTCTCATGTGGGTGATCTTCTGTAATTGAAGAAACGAAACTAGGCGGCCGGAGAAAGGAGATTGGAGATGTCGGTGCCGATGTTTACTCCGACGAAAGACTGGTTTTTTTGCTTCTTTATTGCTACTGTAGCTTCTGCTAGGAAACAAATAAGAGATGAGAAATGTGTCGTCTTTGTTTCTTATTTTAGTATTTATGACTATCTGCTAATGGGGTTTACCTGTTACTGTGAAAACTATAGTGTAGAAGAGGATAAGAAGAGAGACAACAGTGGTGGATCCGGTAAGTAGAGATGGGCTATTTCCATGGATTCAACCGTGTGTGTTCCCATGGGAGTTTTAGTCCCACATCGGGAAAAAAAATAACGTCCAATGAAGAGTGACGTTATAAAAGGGTAATGGGCCTAATACCCTGTAGGTTTTCGATTGTAAGCAAAACAAAGCCAAGCCAAGCCAAATGAGAGACTTGAAATTTAGGGTAAATGTAAAACTTCAAAGTTAAGTTTTAATAAGGTATGAAATCAAGCCGGGCCAAGCCGATCTTCGGGCCGAACCAAACACAATCGAGCCGAGCTTCGGTTGGGCCGGATCAAACAGGGTTGAGCCCGAGATTGGCTTGATTCCAGTTTCAAGTTTTTTTAAGGCTTGGCTTGACCCTATTGAGCCTAAAAAATCAAGCCGAGCCGGGCCGATCCAGGCCGCACAATCGGGCTTTGTGTAGCCCTAGTACCCGTCGCTACAAAATTGTCGCTAAAGGACATTTCTTTTTGTAGTGATAGTTTCTATTTTTTATATATAGATAGAGAAGGCCCACGATCTAATCTCATTCTAATCCAACTGGAATTGATGTCCTTCACATGGAGAAACTATTTTTGTGTTTGTTATCTAAGAATGTTACTACTAGTATTTTTAAAAATTTAATCATGGCCTTGTTTGTCAAGGATTTCGAAACCAGTTCCTTTGCTATTGGACAAATCCGTCTAAGAAATTATGAATAGTTAAAATAATTAGGTACCAAGAATAGTGATTGCCTGATTTTACTAAACTAGAAAACTGTTTACTAAACAAGTTGGATTGCAGATAGGTGTTTAAAGGAAAGTTAACAAGTAAAAATGGGAGAACTTAGCCCAAAATCGGCCCATATATAAGCTTCTTAATTTGGGTCAGCCTGAACAAAACCCAAACCCGGCCGACTCTTGGCTTACTTTTGGCCAGCCCGAACTCGACCCGAAGCCCAATATTATTTGTGACCCGATCGAGCTTGGGCTGGGGTGCTCAGGCTGAGCTTGGGCTAAGGTTTTGAACTTTGAGCTAAGCTTGGGTTAATCCTGGCCCGACCTAGCTCGACCTGATTGACACCCCCAATGATTTCCCTACACGCAACCAACATGAATCAATACTCAGCTACTATGTTAATCTTGGAGACTCTTTGTTGCCTTTTGCACTTTCAAAAAATAAGTGAAGTGTCAAGAAACATATATACAACACTCCATGGTGGATCAATGGAAGAGGGTACACTGGGCCCAATCGACAGCCAATAAGCTAAAATGGAGAAGTAGATGAAAAGAATAATGACTCATTCTCAAGTATTAGAGAATCCTCAAGACAATAGTCATGTGCAAGGTACGAAGCTCAATAACAAAATAACTGAAAACTTTTACAACATAGGTAATGTTTGGTTTGTTCATCATTAAAACAAGATTGTCAACTAGGCAATGGAAGAGTGTAGGTTGCTCCAAAATAATAAGGATGAAATCCTAGGAATTTCTTGAATTGATAAAAGACATTCATGCCCAATGTGCAAGAATTCTTTTGAAGAGTTGTTGGACCAAAATTGAGGTACAAGGTTGGTCTTTTATAGTACGAACGCCAAGTTTAATTTGGTTTTACAATGTATAATTGTGTATCGTATCAGCGCAAAAAAAGGTAGATTCGTTCAATCTGCTTCAAACTTTCCTCCATGTAGTTATGCTCAATAACAAACTTTTCAGCATTTCTAGTGCACCCCATTTTTGAACCCCTATAGGGCTTATAGGACATTCTTAATATTTAAGCAATGGAAAGCAGAAGTTGAAAACCAAACAAGAAAACAAGTGAAGTATTTGAGAACAGATAATGGCAGAGTATAGGAACTCTCAATTCATCTAGTTTTGTAAGGATGAAGGAATTACAAGACATTACGCTACAACAAAATGGTGTAGCGGAAATAATGAACACGACTCTTGTTGAAAGAGAGAGAAGCATGAGGCTGCATGAAGATTTATCAAAACAAATTTGGGCAGAGGCACTTAGCATGCCTGCCATCTAGTAAACATGTCACCATCAATAGCCATTGATATTAAGATTCCTCAAGAGCTGTGAACAGAGAAGGAGATTGATTACTCTAATCTTATAAGAGTCTTCGGGTGTCCAACTTATGTTTATGTACAGAGTGAGCTGAGGTATTAGTTGGATTCTAAATTAAAGAAATGCATATTTATAGTTATAATAAATGAGTGAAGGATTATAAACTCTGGGATCCACCATCTCACAAGATAGTTATTAGCAGAGAGGTGGTCTTTGATGAGGAGTAAATGGTGAACTCTACAAGGGAAGCGGCAAATCAGAAAATTGGTGATGAGATAAAGAAGTCCTCAATCCATGTGGAGCTAGAAAGAAAGGAGTTGATGAATTGAGAAGAAATGGAGCCCCCATCATCAAAAGATGATATTTCTAATAGAGAAATAGAGTAGCAGGATGAGCAACACAGTCTGGTTAGTGGTAGAGAGAAGAACCCGTAAAGCCCTAACCAGTTATGAATTTGAAGACATGGTTTTCTTTGACATTAATAGTTGGTAGTGGCAATCCAACTTGTTTTCAGAATGCTATAAGTTGTAGGAAAAAAGACAGACGGATGGCTGCAATGATGGAGGAGATGGAATATCTTCATAAGAATGAAACTTGGGAATTGATTGAAAAACCAAAGGGTTGAAAAGTGAATGGATTCAAATGAGTAGACAGAAAGAAGGAAGCAACATTAGAAAAAGAAGGGAAAAAAATTCAAGGCTCGATTAGTGGCAAGGGCATGGACAAAAAGAGGGAGCTGATTACAATATAATTTTCTCTCCAGTTGTGAAGCACACCTCAATCCGAGTGATGTTAGCCTTGGTTGCTTTACTCGATTTGGAGTTGGAGCAAATAGATTTAAAGATGGCGTTTCTTCATGGAGATTTAATGGAGGAACAGATTTACATGGAACTACTTGAAGTTTTTAAGAAGCATGAAAATGAGAACTTTGTTTGTAAATTAAAGAGGTCTTTTATGGATTACATCAATATCTAAGACAGTGGTACATGCGTTTTAATTCCTTTATGGTGTAGTTCGGCTATACATGTAGTGAGTATGACTCATGAGTCTATTTTATAGCATTTGTTGATGGTTCATTTATTCCGTTGATATTATATGTTGATGACATGTTAATTAATTGTTTCTAAGAATATTAAGCATGTCTATGCTTTAAAGTCTAAGTTGGGTGAAAAGTTTGACATGAAGGATCTGGGTGCTACTAAAAGGATCCTTGGTATGGTGATTAACAGAACAAGAAAGGAGGTAGATTGTGGCTAATATAGAGAAAAATATATAGAGAAGGTACTGGAACGATTTAGTATTAAAGATGTTAAACTGATTAAAACTCCTCCAGAAAATCACTCCAGGATATTTGCAAAGCTTAGTCCTATCACAATCCAATATTGATTACATGTCCCAGGTGTCATATGCTAGTGTAGTGAGGAGCCTAATGTATGCCATGGTGTGCACTAGGCCCGATTTATCACAAGCTGTTAGTGTGATAATAAGTACATGGATAATCTAGGAAAGGAGCATTGGAATGCAGTAAAATAGATACTAAGCTACTTGAAGGGCATAGAAAATCTCGGCATTATATTTGATCGACAAGATGGATTAGATCAATTTATTGGAAATGTTGATTCAGACTATGCAGGAGACTTAGACAAAAGAAGATCGATAATAGGGTATGTTTTTACTCTTGCCCGACTTAGACAAAAAAAGATCCACACTAGGGTATATTTTTACTCTTGCAGGTGGGCCTATTAGCTAGAAGGCTACGCTTCAATCAACTGAAGCACTATCTACAACTAAGGCAGAATCATAGTTAGTAAATTCCTGTATTATACGCAAATTATACACAAATAATACTTATAACGAATCATACGTATAATTCATCCGTATTAATCAAAGCTAAGTAAACATTTGCGAATTTTTTAAGTAAGACGAATTATACGCAAATTATTCGCGAATCATTCACGACTTATTCGAGAATAATATATATATATATACAAACCCGTAAGATAAATCTCAAATCTTCTTTCTTCCTTCTTGCATGTGCACATAATTCTCTTTCTTTTTTTTTCTTTCTTTTTCTCAATCTCTAACCTTAGTCTCTATCTCATTGGCCACAACGTCACTAATAGTTGTCAGCCACCAGTCATGAAGCACTCATTAGTCATTACTTAGTCCCCTCATTTTTTCTCGATCTCTTTCCCTCCCTAAATCTTAAACCCTAACTATTTCACAATCGTCACTTGTCACAATGGCACAGCCAACCGCCAGTAGTTGAGGACTAAGTATCCGACTTTATAGTATAATCAACATCAACAACTACCACTCGCCCTTCCAAGAGCGACTCTCTCTCTTTCTCTCTTAATCTCCCCTCTCCCTTCCAAGTTCGACTCTCTCTCTCTAATTCTCCATTTGCACTTCTTATTTTCATTTTCTGTAATATGAGGTAAAGATTTAATGCATTCTCTTAGAAATTTTATATATGTAATTGTATATATTTAGACGAATTTTTCAACAAATTATTGAGTATTGGCCCGAATTATTCTCGAATTAATTTTGTACCGTACTTTCGACGTCCTGCGTTTTTTTCGTCAAATTTTTAATCAAACTATTGAATGCAAATTCCGAATTATACTCGAATAATTTCTGTACCGAATTTTTACCGTAAGCCGAATTGCTAACTATGAGTAGAATATATGATGACAATAGAGGGTGCTAAGGAGGCTCTATGGGTGACTGAATTATTGACTAAACTAAGTTTGAAGCAGGAAAGAACAAAGTTGAATTGTGATAGTCAATATGTCAGACATTTGGCAAACAATCAGGTGTACCATGATAGGACAAAACACACAAATGTGAGATATCACAAGATACGAGAGTTAGTATTGGAAGACAAAACTCATTTGAAGAGGATCTACAAAAATGAAAATGTAGCGGATATGTTGACAAAGCTGATTACCACTGAGAAGTTCAAGTCCAAGCAGTGCTTGGACTTGATCAATATTTCAAAGTGTTGAAGATTAGAGTCTCATCCTAAGTGAGTGAGATGAGGGCATCTCTTGCTCAAGGGGTGCAGAACTATGTCATACAACTATATAGGCTAAAGACAACAACATGTTATCTTCAAGGTGGCAGAATAGAAGCCAATGTGGAGTTTTTTTTTGTGGTAGGTGTCTATTATTCTGTTCTGCATAACAATGCAGGGAAAGTACTGACACACCCCAATGCAGTGTATGAGACCCGACCCGTAGATCCAACCCATGGATCCAACCCGAATAGGTTGTGCGGAATATATATTTTGACAAGCCCTAACCGGCTAGCCCACCATGCAGCAGGCCAGCCTTATATGTTCTCTCTTAGGCCAGACTTTATAGCTCTGAAAGCTCACAGGTGACTTTACCAAAGTTCATATCATGCTACCTCAATAAACCTTATCCCTATATGTACACAAGGCTCAATTCGTCAACAGTCAGGGAAGTAGTCCACTCATCTAGTGGTTTAGAGAATCCTATCAGTCAAATTTCCCGTGCTTTTTGGTCAATGATCAAACAGTCCATCTCCATTACGGCCATTCACCAGTGGCGATATCTGACCCGCTCCATCAACTCTGTGGTCTTTTCTTGGGTTAATTTTGAGGTTGGGGAGTTGTGAGTTGGGTTCCCAACATGCTCGAACCAGTGTTATGCATGCCAAGAGCAACACAATAGTACCCGAGCATAAGCAACGAGCACCATGCCCAAGCAAACAACCCGACCCAACGCATTGCAACCGCTAGTACCACGTCCAAAACACCATGCTTAATTGTAGTGCGTGCAATTAAACATGGTGTTTGGGTCTCCATTTGAAGAGATTCCTGAGTTATGATACGCCTACAACCTTATGTAATTCGTCTCATCATCCTCGACTCATGAATAATACAAGTTACACCTCTTTTGATCATTCCAACCATCTACCACACCCAGGGGCAGAACCAGGATTCTCTTGCAGGGGGGCTAACAAATTTTCTTTGAGGGTCAAGTTCATGTGCCGCATCTGTTTGTGTCGGTTTGTAAGGAATATGTTAGGTACTCAGCAGGTTGGTGGCCGGGGGGGGGGGCTAGAACACCCCGTTCCCCCAGCTCTGCTGCTCTCCCAGGCTACTCCGCTCCTCTCCCAAGTACGCCTCTAGCAAGGTCTATAGGAATTTTTTTTCAAAATTTCAGCCCCCCCGGCCCCCCATGTGGCTCCGCCCCTGACCATGCCTCTGGCATTCTTATGGACATTTGATTTAGATGTGGCTAGCGATAACATAATAACATAAGAGAAGGTTCCTAACAATTCCCACAAGTCTCCATGTATTTTAAATAAAATACGATCTAATCTTTCATTGGTAGTTTTGACACAATGACTTATTTTTATTCAACTGAAAAAATAAAAAAGTAATGCTCAATAGATGAACTATCTTCGAGTGTGGATGACCTAATCATTTCATTTATATTACCAATTGGAATAGTAGAACTACCAACGTGAGAGATCGCAAGTACTTGTCCATTACCAACAATAATTTTATCATTCCCTTTATAAGTTCTGAGGGCAGTGAAAATACTTGGATCATCGGTCATGTGTGAGCTTGCTTTTGTTAGGAAGCTCAAGATCTTGAGGGTAATCAATGTTCACTGCCATTAGTGCCTGGGGCATGTCATGATAGTACCTATTAGAGCACTATAAGGCTGAGTGGCCAAATCGGTCACATATCTGACAAGTCAAATCACCATTTCAGTTTCTAGGGTTTCCTAGGGCTCATTGTTGATTAGACTATTGTTGTTTCTTCTCACCTCCATTATTCTGCGGTACAAAATTGTCACAATTTGGTCTGGTTTGTGTAGATCAACTGCGACTTTGAGAATTAAATTTTTTATTTCATCCCTGGCATCCCTGGCCCTATCCTTGGTTATTGTTCCAATTTTGCCCATTGTTCAAACGATTTTCCTTGCCTTTGTTCTAACCCCAAAAGACATGAGAATCTGATGCTCCATCTCCTTGGAGATTCTAAGCATGATTTCTATTCTCATAGCTCACGAGAGGAGACAAATTGAGTCCATGCAGGTAATGAGAGCCTATCCAATATAGAGGTAGTAAAAATATTATATTTTTTTCCAAGACCATTACAAACCCAAAAATCCTTATTTTCTTCCTCTACAAGTTTCTGAATACAACTAATTCCTCACAAAATATATTTAAAAATTTTGAGATACTTAAGCAAAGAATTAGTACCTTGCTTCATACTTCATAGATCTCGAACTAGTTGAGCTCCCAGTCCTTTGAGGCTTCTGCAAACGCCTTCTCCAAACAACTCTAGGTCTCTCTCATAGTAGATAGACCAACCACTAGGGTTAACACCTCCTCTGATAGTGTACCCATTATTAAGCTCTTAAGACACCTATCCTCTCGCTTCCAAGCAAGGAAAATAGGATTAACATCCTCTCCACCATCAGACGAAGCTATCATCGGCATGGACTCATTGGACTCACCCCCAAGATATGATCAACAAGATTAGTGTTCTTAAGCAAAGCTAAAATGATCTACTCCTTCCATAATAGATAATTTTTAAATGTTAACTTGCAACTATCATCAAGATGATTTGACCCAGAATCTGAAGTGTCAGACCGCTCGAGGAGGAAGATGGCGCCATTAAAAAATTATGATAATGCATGCAACAATATGAATCACACTACCACACAAACAATTGTGATATTAGCTGATACTGATAAATAGACATGTATTGGCGCAAATCTCTCTTACTCAAAACTTGAGTTAAGAGATGCATTCCATTGAATATATATTGACATGATATAAGAGAGTTTCCACATTGAAGATATGGAGGATATATAAACAATATAAAAAATAATGAAAGAAAAATGAATAAAGGGAAGAAGAAATGGTTGAAAGCACGAGATTTTGACCCCTCTTCCCTATCAGGATAGATTCAAATGAGGAATAAGCGATAAATCACAATTGGGTTGAGAGTCGCTACCTATTATAATTCTGAGGGAAATAGGGTCTCTGAGATAGTTGGATAAGGCATTGCTTAGAAATAGAGTTCAGGGTAAGTGATTCATTTGAATTAGAGGAAGGTGTTAAGTACTCCTAAACTCTCATCCGGAGATAGTTACCTACTCCCTGAGTCTGAATTAAATAAATGAAACCATAAAGAAGCTTGAAGTTTGATCTATATGCTGAGCAATGTAATATTGACTGAAATAAATGAATTGAGATAGGCAGGATAAGAATGGAATAGGGATTCTATCCTAGGGGAGTTGAACCCGATCAGGGTTGCCTATGTATCAACTGTCAGTGGAATCAAGTCACACGTAGTTCTGAGTGGGAGTTGATGGTTTGATTTGATTTAATTGGATGGTGGATGATTGAAAGATTCGATGGTTTTCGCTGATTTGGGAGCGAAATGACCTTTTAAGCTCGTGCTGAGGAGTGATGGGGCAGTTTAAGCTCGTGCTGGGGAGCAATGGCGATAAATAGGATTCTGAACAGGGTTTTGGCAAGGTAAACCTGAATTGGGATTTGGGCAGGGGTTCGACGAGGGTTAATCTAGGGGGTTAAGCTAGAGTTTAGCTAGGGTGTAACTAGGGTTAAGCTAGGGTATAGCTAGGGTGTAGATAGTGTTTAGCTAGGGTTAACTAGGGTTTTAGATAGGTTTAGCTACGATTTGGGCAGAGGTTCGACTAGGCAAGACTAGTTTTGAACCGGGATTTGGGCAGAGGTTCGACTAGATAAGGCTAGGTTTTGAACAAGGATTTGGGCACAGGTTTAACTAGGATAAGCTAGGTTTTGAATTGGGATTGGGATAGAGGTTCAACAGGGTAGGCAGACAAGGAGTCTAAGTAGTTAAAAAGAGCGATAAAACAATAAAAGAAGTTTTTAAAGTTTAAATAAAGTAAAATAAAAGACTAAACAAGACAGAGGTGCGAGAAGTGTTACCTTCTGGGAAATCCAAAAGGGTCTCTAAAAATAAGAACTCCAGAGAGGCGATTCGTCGAAATCGCCATTCCCTAAATCGCTGAGTCGCTAAAGAAGGTTTTTGAACGAGAAAAACGAGAGAGGAATGAGTTTGGAATGAGAAATGAAGAAGAGGGTGGGGGTATTTATAGGGGTTCAAAAACAGGGAGGTGCTACTTGTAGTAGCGCCCATATGGATAAACCCCCGAAAAGCAGGTCGGTTGGAACAGTATGGCGGTCAAAAGGGTGCAAATAGGGTGGACGCTACTTGAAGTAGCACCCCCCTGTCTGATATTTTTAAAAATACTGACATGATTTTAAACAGTCAAAATGGTATTTTTGTAATTATGGGGGGGCTACTTGAATTAGCACCCCTATTAGGGGTTAATAAATCGATTTTTAGGTGCCACGTGGCGCTCTCCAATCCGCCGAAAAGCTGATTTTATATTTTAAGCCCGTTTTGATTTCGAAAATAGTCAAAATTTTACAAAAAAATTTTGTAAAATTATTTTGGACAAAATGATAAGTTTTGAACACTTTTCAGGGATATTTTGGTATTTTTTCACCACATGGACATTTTAGTCATTTTTCTGCTTTAGGGCCAATTTGAACCCAAAAATAGCCAAAATTGAACTGAAAAATCTGGAAAAATATCTTAGATAACATGTGAGTTTTTCAGAACTTTTTAGGGGTATTTTGGTCTTTTTTACACCACAGGGACATTTTGATCAATTTTCTGCTTTCGGGGCATTTTCCAGAAAGTGAAGCCAATTAGAATAGACTTTAAAGAGAGATTTAAAAAGAGTTTTTGATGAATTTTTGAAAAGTTTTGAAGGTACTAAAGGGGCTAAAAGGGTTCAAAATTGGGGTGCTTACAATGGTTGTACAAGAGAGAGAGTGACTGGCAAAGTAATCTACAAGGAGAAGTGTATTTGAATATTGCCAATCACTAGAGGACTCTTTCCTCTTCTAGAATATCTCCTTGCATGTCTTGGATTTAACATTAGCTTCATTATCTTTCTTTCCTTGTAAAGGTGTGGGACCTGTTAGAAACCTTCTATTATCAACGAGTTCTTGCTATCCATCTAACAGTGGGGCTCTATTATCTTGATTACGTCCATGGGTGACACTGAGTATCTAGGACGAATTTGGATATTATATTTCCTAGTCCTTCCACTCACCCTTATTTCCATCCTCATCTTGATATATAGTCATTCTGTGAATATGTTTTTTCTTAATTGCCAAACATTTTGATCTATAGAGTATAAACTGGTCTTATTGTTGTCTTACAAAACTTTTTATAGAAGGAATATGCCTTTTTGGGTAACTCAGGGTGTCCCCAATCCTTTGGGTCAGGAATATTCCCCAACGGTGCGACAGAGGCCCACAATTCACCACACCAAGTAAGTCCGGGAAAACCCGTGCGAGCTAGACCCAAAGGGTATAATTCAAAAAACGCATCCCCACTTTACTTATTCATCTCTAATTCTGAGCAACATCCTCATTAACTTCTCTATCATATGAATTATTAAATTGATATACTAAAGTAGTTTATTTTGGGTATCACATACCAATCAATCCTAACTATCCTCTCAACCTTTTTTTATATTGTTACAAAAGTTGCATTTATACATTGTCTTGCTTTGACTCATTCTACAACCCATTGATTTCAAAATATACCTCCAGACTTCCATTTTTGCATTCATTCTCACTATTCTCAATTATTAGAACTACATCATCAGTAAATAACATACACCAAAGAATCATATTAGATTAATAATCGGATCAGATTTGGACACTGCAATATTTGATTCGATAATTATTCAACCTATTATTATACACACACATTGTAGGAATTGTGTTTCAATTCAGATAAAAAATTTTTATTTTTTGTGAGCAGGGATCGATCGGCCACTCGACCGATTGATCGGTGGAGCGGGACGAGATTTTTTTTTTCCGAGTTTTTTCCTATATAAAGAGTTCTTTGTATTAGGGTTAGAACTAAATTAAGGAAAACTTTTATTTGAGAGAGAGAGATTGTTTGAGAGGCTAGAAGCCATTGTAGCTCTTGGCTTTTGATTATTAGTGAAGAAAGTGATCCCTCCGTGGACGTAGTCCATACCGGGTGAACCACGTACATCTTGTGTGTTCTTGTGTGTTTCTGTTCTCGTTCAATAGGTATCATTTCACCACAAATTGGTTTCAGAGCCTGGTTATTTCGAAGCAATGACATCAAAAAGTTCCAGCACCAAGTTCGATGTTGCAAGATTCGATGGGAAGGGAAACTTCATATTATGGCAGAGTCAGGTGAAAGATCTATTGATACAATAAGGTTTACACAAAACCCTAAAAGGTAAAAAAAAGAAACCGGAGTCAATATCCGATGAAGATTGGAAAGATCTGGAATTAAAGGTGGCAAGCACCATTAGGTTAAGTCTATTTGACGACGTTCTCTATGATGTGGTCAATGAAGATTCAGCATGAAGCTTTGGATGAAACTTGAAAGCCTATATATGACAAAGTCATTGTCAAAGAGGCTATTCCTAAAATAGAAACTTTATACTCTCAAGATGAAGGAATGTGGGGATCCCACCGAGCACATGAATGTACTCAACAGAGTAGTCAATGATTTAGCAACCATTGAGGAGAAGGTCAGTGATAAAGATCATGCCCTACAACTTTTCTTTTCACTTCTGCCCTCTTATGAGCACCTCATTATAACCCTCTTTACGGGAATGATTCCCTAGAGTTAGAAGACACAATAGCAACCTTACTCTCAAACGATTTGAGAAAGAAGAACCTGGAAGAAGAAAATACAGAGACTGAGGGTCTATTTGTAAGAGGAAGAGGAAGGAAAAGGGGAAATGAGAAAGAACAAAGAAGAGGAAGGTCGAAATCAAAGTCTGGGAGGACTCGGCCTTGATATCATAATTGCAAGAAATATTGTCACATTAAGAAAGACTGCAGGATCTTAAAGGAGGAGCAAGAAAAGGAACCTCAAAGGGGGAAAATGAAAGTCTCAAATCAAGCTAATGCAACTTCAAAAAAAAGTAGTAACGACGACGCCTTTTGCACTTATACAAGTAAGGAAACCGTTTTTGATACTTGGATTCTTAATTCCCCATGTTCATATCATATGTGTCCAAATAGAAATTAGTTTGATACATATAAAACCTATAATGGAGGTATAGTTTTGATGAGAAATGATGCAGTCCGTAAGATAGTAGGAATTGGTACCATCAGGATTAAAATATTCGATGGCGTAATTCAAACCCTAACTGATGTTAGGCATGTACTTGACCTTAAAATAATTTAATTTCTTTGGGTACAATAGAAGCTGCTGGGTGTAAGTACACAACTTCAAGTGGACTCTAAAGATAATTAAGGGAGCCCTTGTTATCCTGAAGGGTATAAGGACTGAAACCCTATACAAGATGATAGAGAATACTATGACAGGTGGAGCCGCTATTGGTTCATCAGAAGGCAAAGATGAGATCAAACTATGGCATAGGAGAGTGGGTCATATGAGCGAGAGAGCCCCTGAGGTTACTAAACCGTTCAGATCCTGCCAAGTAGCTGGAATGCCAAGAGGGACTGATTGTCTGGTTGCTGTAGGACAGCCCTAATGGAGTTTCACAGTAGAAAGCCCCTAAAAGGGATTAAGACCTGCAAGCTACAGTTTTGTGAGCACTACGTGTTCGGGAAGCAGCCAATGGTGAGGTTCAAGACCTCTTCATACCACAGTGAGAGAATTTTAGACTATATTCATTCAGATATGTGGGGGCTAGCTCTTGTGAAGTCTATGTCAGGATATCTATATTATGTGACATTTGTAGATGATTTATTGAGGAAAATTTGGGTGTACTAAATGAAGCAGAAGTCTGAGGTATTCGGCATTTTCAAGCAGTGGAAAGCCAGGGTTGAAAAGCAAACAGAAAAGTAGGTGAAGTGTCTGAGGTCAGACAATGGAGGAGAATATACATCTACAGAATTCTCTAAATTCTATAAAGTTGAGGGTATTGCTCAAAACTTCACTACACTAAGAACTCCACAGCAGAATGGAGTGACAGAATGAATAAATAGGACACTCCTAGAGAAAGCTCGGAGTATGAGGAGATCAATGCTGGGTTGAAGAAAGAATTCTGGGCAAAAGTAATCAACACATCAAGTTTTCTGATAAACAGATCACTTTCTACAACAGAAGATCTGAGGACACCAAAAGAGGTTTGGTCAGGTAAAACCTATGATTATTCTATGTTGAGAATTTTTGGTTGTCCAGCATATGTACATGTGCATGGTGATCTGAGGAGCAAGATTGATGCAAAGTCAAGAAAGTGTATTTTTTTTGGTTTCCAGAAAGAAGTTAAAGGTTACAGGTTATGGAATCCCCCAAAATAAGGAAAATTGTTGTGAGCAGGGATATAGTCTTTGAAGAATTGCCATGATGAAAGAGGAGCAGCATTGTGATGATGTAGCCGATAGTAGGGAGGATTCAGTTCAGGTGGAGCTAGATAGATTTGAACCAGAAGAAAGTGATGAAGAACCACCACCTCATATAGAGAGTCAATCAACAGTCACAACCATGAAAATCACAACGGGTTTAAAAAACATCCAGAAGATATGATGATGACACAGACATGGTAGCTTTTGCTCTCATGACTGATAATGGAAAACCATCTAGCTTCAAGGAAGCAGTGTCAGATGGTGATCATAGAAAGTAGGAGAATGCTATGGATGAGGAGATGAAATCACTACACAAGAACCATACTTGGGATCTTGTAGAATTGCCTAAGGAGAAGAAAGTAATTGGCAGCAAGTGGATTTTCAGAAAGAAGGAACCGATCACTGAAAACAACGATATAAAGTTCAAGGCTAGAATGGTTGCAAAGGGTTTTGCACAAAGAGAATGAATAGATTTCAATGAAATCTTCTCACTAGTGGTGAAGCATACCTCTATCAGAACTCTGTTGTCTATAGTAGCTATGCAAGACATGGAGCTTGAACAAATGGATGTGAAGACAGTTTTTCTGCATGGAGAGCTAGATGAAGATATATACATGCGATAGAGAGATTTCAGATGAGAGAAAAGCATATCAGGTCTGTAAACTGAAGAGGTCTCTGTATGATTTAAAGCAGTAACTCAGGCAATGGTACAAGCGGTTTGACTCATTTATGCTGATGAATGGGTATTCTAGAAGTGAGTATGACCACTGTCTCTATTTCAGAAAAATTAGAAATAGTTCCTTCATTTTTCTAGCACTCTATGTGGATGACATGTTGATTGCTGTCAAAAGCATGTCAAAGATAAAGATTTTAAAGAAGCAACTTAGTAGTGAGTTTGAGATGAAAGACCTAGGTGCAGCAAGGATCATACTAGGCATAGAAATTCGAAGAGATAGAAAATAGGGAAACTATCTCTATCCCAAGGGAAGTACATAAGATGGGTCCTTGCAAGATTCGAAATGCAAGATGCGAAACCAGTTAGTACTCCATTAACGATCCATTTCAGATTATCCTCTCAGTTGTGTCCGGTGATTGATGAAGAGAAGGAAGAGATGACAAAATTTCCGTATGCAAGTGTCATGAGCAGCTTGATGTACGTCATGATTTATACTAGACCTGACATCGCACAAGGTGTTAGTGTTGTTAGTAGGTATTTGGAAAATCCTAGAAAGGAGCACTGGCGGGTAGTGAAGTGGATTCTGAGGTACTTGAAGGGTACCATTGATGTCAAAATCTTGTTTGAGAAGAATGAAAAATGTGAGGTAGTTGGGTATGTCGATTCCGAATATATCGGGGACTTGGAAAAGAGGAGGTCTACTATAGAGTACTTGTATACACTGGGTGGAGGACCAATTTGTTGGAGATTCATGTTGCAGCTTACTACAGCATTGTCAACTACTGAGGATGAATACATGACAGGTTTAGAAGCAACTATGGAATCTATCTGGTTGAGAAGTCTGGTTAGTGAACTGGGAGTAAAGTAGGAGAAGATGATTTTTCAATATGACAGACAAAGTGCTATACACTTGACGAAGAATCAGGTTTACCATTCAAGAACGAAGCACATTGATATGCTCTTCCACTTCATAAGAGATGCGAAATCTGAGAATGAGATTTTCCTGGAGAAAATTCACATAAGTGAGAACCCTTCAGATATGATGACAAAGCCGGTTACCATTTCTAAGTTTAAGCATTGCTTGGAATTGGTCAACATTTGATGAGATCAATGGAAGGCTACACCCTTGAGGAAGGGTGCGAAGGCATCTTTGGAGATGCAATTATCCTTCACCCGAGATAGAGAAGAATTGAAGCCAAGGTAGAGAGTGTTGGAATTGTGTTTCAATTCAGATTTAAAAAAATTATTTTCTGCGAGTAGGGATCGATCTGCTAAAGAGTGGCAAATCGATCGGCCATTCCTTGGCCGATCGATTGGTGGAGCGGGACAAGATTGTTTTTTCTTTTCGAGTTTTTCCCTATATAAAGGGTTCTTTGTATTAGGGTTAGAACTAAGTTAAGCCAAAATTTTCTTTGAGAGAGAGAGATTGTTTGAGAGGCTAGAAGCCATTGTAGTTCTTTGCTTTTGATTATTAGTGATGAAGGTGGTCCCTCCATGGGCGTAGCCCATACCGGGTGAACCAAATATATCTTGTGTGTTCTTGTGTGTTATATTCTCTTTCAATAGTTATTGTTTCACCACACACATATGTATATAGGGTGTTGGTAACATTCACTCAATGTGCGAACTTGTTAACCTTCAACAAATCATTTTTACCCCTAAATTAATTATCAAATTCACACAAATTTAAAAGTAGTTTAGTCTTTTCACCAGGATGTCATTAAATGCATGAGAGAATAAATACAATTTGATTTTCTTGTCATTTTCTCTCCTATTTAATGAATTGTCTCATATGAAAATACTAAAATACCCTTATATTTAATAGAATGGTATCTATACTAATACTTTATGCTGGTTGGTGCCACTTGACATATCTCAATGCTCTCCCTTCTCCCTTCAAGTTGATGCCTTGTGTCTGTTGACATGACATACTTTTTTTAGTTTATCAATAAGATAATGCTATGTGTATGCTAATTAAATCATTAATATTTTTTCTTCCTAATTAATGAGTCACATTATGAGCTTACTAAATATTTTTCCTCCCCTAATTAATATGATGGCACGTGTTTACTAATTAAATCACAAACCGTTTTTTCTTCTTAATTAAGGAGCCACATAATTAATAAGCTCACTAACTATTTTTCCTCCCCTAATTAATTTTAAATGAAAAAAAAAAAGTCATTGTCTACTAAATTAATGATGTGATTCAATAGGAAGCTGACACTTGTGTCTCCTGGTTTTTTTTTTGGTTGGAATGTGTTTCTTGGTTTACCACTATCTATATCTATACTAATACTATATACTGGTTGGTGCTATGTGGCATATCTCAATGCTCTCCGTTCTCCCTTCAAGTTGATGCTCTGTGTCTGTTGACATGACAGACTTTTCTTATTTTATCAATAAGATAATGCCATGTGTATGCTAATTAAATCATTAATATTTTTTCTTCCTAATTAATGAGTCACATTATGAGCTTACTAAATATTTTTCCTCCCCTAATTAATATTGTGCCATGTGTATACTAATTAAATCACAAACCATTTTTTCTTCTTAATTAAGGAGCCACATAATAAGCTCACTAACTATTTTTCCTCCCCTAATTAATTTTAAATGAAAAAAAAAAGTCATTGTCTACTAAATTAATGAGGTGATTCAATAGGAAGCTGACACTTGTGTCTCTTGGTTTTTTTTTTTTGGTTGGAATGTGTCTCTTGGTTTGCCACTATAATTAGCAGCATTCCCTTTCCCACTCATCTCCTTCCTCTTCATCTCCTCCAACGTAACCTCCCTCTGACACCCATTCGTCTCCCAAACCAAAATCCCATCTCCTCTCTACGATTCATTTTAAAACCATTTCCCTTCCTCTAAATTAAAAAAAAATCTAAGTGGGACCCACCCTTCTCTCTCTTTCAATTTCACTTCCTCTTCGACTTCTGCTCAACAAAGCACCCCCTCCTCAAATTCCTCTCCCCAACTTAATACATTCTCTCTCAAATTCATCTCCCCCATAAACTCATTTTCTATCTCTTCGTCTCTTTAACAAAAGTTCATTTCTCTCTCCACTCGATTCGTCTCCCCAACCTTATAAGTATCATCTTCCCCATGGCCCTGTTTTCCCCATATCCAGCTTCCTTACATTCATTTCGTGGCCCTGTTTTCTGTTTGAGATACCAACCTTGCAGCATCACCATTCAATTACCAGGTGAGTTGCTTAAAAGTTTCCTCATTTTTTGAAAACATAATAATATCTCTCATTTCTCTCGGTTAATCGATTTAGTTGGATTATGGTATTCTTCATTCCAGACAGACGAATTAGATTCATTTAGAGTGCTTTGGGACCCTCAATATCTTGAGGTTTGTCAATGCTCATTGTTCCATTTTATAGATTTTGGGGTTCCAACAACTTAATTTCTTTTTGGATAGACGTGTTGCAGCCCCAACTTGGATACTGACTTTGGATAATGTCCCATAATACTTAGTATAATTGCAAATGGAAGGCAGCTCGACGTGGTGCTGGCCCTGCAGGAAATGGAATTTGCATGGGCTCTGGACCCTGACAATGCCAATATCACCTCTTTTTTTTTCGTTAGAATTTCACCTGCTCTACTATAAGTAGAAAAAGTAAATAATTACTTATACACTTTTGTTTCAGTTTCCTTTGGTATAAAGAAGGATTAAAGGAGGGACTTGGGGAGCATCCATATATGGGAGAAGGTTGTACACAAAATTGTGTGGTCCCACGGTCAAACCCAGTGACACTTCCAACTGCTAATCACATTAGCTAATGGTGTCATACGACACTGTTGCACGCCACAGTGTATGGCGGTGTGTCGGTGGGCTTTGGGTCCATCTACCTTGGGAACGGATATGCAACAGGTTGGTCAAATTCAAGCCTGCTTGGACTCTTGAAACTTCACTCTATAGATTTTTGCATTGTATGATAACTTATCTAGCAAGAGCTCCAATCCCTAATGCTAACTACTAACCATTAATACTAACCGCAGGTAAATGATATGCCTAGCAAAAAAAAACTTATCTATGGAGAGTAGTATATGAAATGAAAGTAAAAGACAATAGTGTTCTAACATGGAATACCAAAGGCCAATTAATAATAGGATTATTTTTGTGGACTTTAAATCTAATGGGCCGGACATTTTTCTTTGTTACATATGGGATTTTTTATTTGGCATGGATGTAGTTTTGCTTGATATATGTAAACATGAATGACCAATCTTGGCCCGGTGAATATCATGTCTTGCCTACGATGAGATGAGATAGATCTATGCAATGGACGCCAAGCCAAAAAAATCTTTGATAGCATGATACAAGCACAACTGTAAATGGTGGCACATCTGTGAGGGAGGATCATTAACCTCGGAGATGCATACATAGTGGTCCGTGCAAAGCTTAAGCCCATCAGGACTCCATTTAGCACTTTCTATATTGTATGAGAGCTTATCCATGTATAACATGGAAAAAACCTATGAGATAAAATCATTTGTTGTTAAATCTCGCAGGCTTATAACACTATAACAGTTATTCAAAAGAATAATTGGCTGCCTGTAAAACATGTAGCGTGCCCTAATGAGTCCAAACCTACAAAAAGGCCCCCATGAACTATGTCCAAATATATGTTTTTAGTTGTCTAAAGTTCAACTATTATTCCTTGAGCGCATCTTTTTTTTTTTTTTTGTAATCTATAACGCTATACCATCTTAGTTAAGACTCTAGCCTAAAAGTGGAGAAATAGATAGAGCACGAGATGATAGTCACATTAAACATTGGTTGCACCACTTTAGTACTTGATCTTTTTATTAAAGTTGGCACCACGTTCTGCCAATTATGTGGAGTTATAAGTGTGATTTTGTTTTTTATTATTTGTAGTTGAAATTTATTATTAATGTTTTACTAGGAATTATATGGTTCATGTCTATAAAAACACATGTTGTTGCCCTTATTGTTCAATTACTTGACTTGAGGTATAGAAATTGTTATTCCCTTAACTTTTATGTCTCAATACATGGATCAAATAAACTTTGAAGATTAATAAAAAAAAAATCCTTGGTAGAAATGGTAAATGTAGATTTCTTGATATTGTTAACATCTCATGTGCATTGCCGCTAAAAAAAGGTTATAGTACAACAATGCATCCGTGATAGGAAGGTTTTGGATCTCATTGAAAGGTCAGATTGGCCGCTATTCATATGGATATGAAATAATTGACTATTTGGCTATAGGAATTACCAATAAAGAATTGTTAATTTTATGAATAGTAATAAAATTTAATAAAAATACATATTTTTTCTTACTTCTTTAATTGTTTGCTTTTAAAATATTATCGTGCATAAATAACGGTGAATTTAATTTTTCTTTATTTCTTAAATTTCTTTGTTTTTATCTTTGTCACTTGTGCAACCCACGGGGCATTTGCTAGTTCTATATATATATGGGTTAAAAAGATTAGTGAAAGATAACAAGTTCACCGATTCTTAGTGAAGGAGAGCATTTGCTATATATATAAAATTAAAATTATAGTTTATAAGAAAAATATACCATTATTACTTTTAGCTATATAAAGATAGATATGCAATTCTATAGTAAAATTTATAAATATTTTCATCCATGCTTTCTCCCCTTTCCCTTTCGAGGAGTGCTAGCCCTATTCTCGGGATTGGATTTGGTCTTGCTCACGCAAGACCAAAGCCGTCTTTCCCTTTTTCAGTGACCGACATGTGGCGATAAAAGGGGAGAAGTCATTTCATTTTCTCCCCTATTTTTTGACTTCTCCCCAATTGATATCTTCTCCCTTTTTTATCGCCACATGGTGGATGCAAGATCAAGGCAAGACAGTTTTGGTCTTGCGAGAGCAAGACCAAATCCAATCCCCCTTCTCGCAAGACCAAATCCAATCCCCCAACCAACAGGCCTTTTCTACTCTTAGCCAACAAAGTGTACCAACTTAAAGTGTGCCTCAACATTAAAAATTTGCTTGAATGCATGGGCGGAGCCAAGATTCTCTTGCAGGGGGGCTAATAATGGGGGTTCGGAGGTGTAGGCCCCAATTTCTTTTTGAGGGTCAAGTTCATGGGCCATCACGTCTATTGGTGTCCGGTTTTTAAAGAATAATACATTTTTTTTCTAAAATTTGGGGGGTAGAACACCCAGTCCCACCCGGTTCCATCCCTCTCCCAGACACCTAATTAATAGGACAAAAGAAATTGTTTTTTCCCCAAAATTCCCCGGGGGGATTCAGCCCCCCCGGGCCCCATGGGGCTCCGCCCTTGCTTGAACGGGTTGCTTTTGGAACTGAGATCAGAAAAAGCACAGAGTCGGGCTTGCACTCCTCTTCTATTTCAACCTTTTCTCCTCATCGTGGGGAGGCAAGCTCCTTCTCCCACTGAGTAGAAGACTCTCTCTCTCTCTCTCTCCCTTCGTGCTTCACTGTGACAAGAGGACCAGCGCAAGCATGGCAAAGCTCTATTTAAAGCGCATCTCCAAAATCTTTTCCAGGAGTCGAAAAACTCGAATAAACTCTCGACATGTGATCTGCAACATTGTTACTTGCGATTCCACCATTAATACTAGCTACAACCTGAAGTTAAGTTCTCTTCACAGCCATTACTACCAGCATATGGATCTTTCAATTGCAACCCATACACTTGATTATCAAAATACAGAAAACTTATCAACTTAAAAAATGACTTAACCACTTCCACCAAACCATCATGCTCCTCTCCCGATTCAAACACTCCCTCATCACTTCCTCGTCTCATTAATATCTGCAATCAGTGCATAGGAATTCTTGTACGTCTCTACGCCATGGAAACCCTTTCAACATCATAAATGAAAACCGCCAAGTTGAGTGAATTAAGGACCCTAATTTTGCAAAAAAAAAAAAACTCACCCCACATAAGAACCTCTTTTGAAATCCTAACTTGAAAACTCAAACCTTTTTCTTTAAAAGTGATTTCTCCAAGTTATAACCATTTTTTTGGGTGGTATGTAAGTTTTTGCAACTTAGAAATGATACTTATCTATAATCAGGAACCTTTTGTTAGTCATTTCATGTTTGTTGTTTAATTTCCATTCTAAAGGTCCTTCATACTATGTTGATCAAGTATGAACATGGACAATACAATGCTAGAGCCCATTGTCTTGCCCGTGTGACTGCAAAAGCTGGCAGACATGAACTGCAGTATGTATCTTCATCTTTAGTCATATTAATATGTGGTTTACCAAAAAAAAATGTAATTTTTTGTCTTTTTTGTTGTGTAATTACTTTTAATTGAATAGCATGATACTATTCCGACAACACAGGAATTCAATAATAGAAAATGGGCAATGTTAGCATCACTTTATTTTAGACCCACTTTCTTTATGGCAAAGAAGTGTTATTGTCTTCTATTAAGAGAAAGACACATGTACTCCATCTCTTCAATTTAAAGGAGAGTGAGCCTTAAAAGAAAGTGATAGCATTATCCATAGAAAATTATCCGGATAAGGTAAACAAATGGATTCATATAATATTTGGACGTATATTTTAATCAAATTGGAAAGGGCAGTGATTAGCACACCTCACATTAGACTATTTAATCTAATGATATGGCCACGTGTCCCTTTTCACACTCCTTTGACTATGGTTAAACTTAAAAAAATTAAAGTTAATATTTTTTTTCCTTTTAAAACCAAGGTTAGATTGTTTAACTTTAGGAGTGAGTGAATCTTAACTACTATTAGTAATAAAAATGGAGACATGGACCAATGAGAACTGTGACTTTGACTACATATAATATGACAATATGTTAAGCATTTCCTAATTTGAATTTAAAGTTTTTAACCGAAATAACAAAAAGAAAGATTTTGCTAACCCTAATCGCAAATCTTCCAAATACGAAACTTGGTGGCTACAAATGTCAAACAGATCATGTTTTTTATTTTATTAATATGCAAAGGAAACTGATTGATCAAAACTGTCCGTGGTACATACTATCCAGAGTTACGTTGTCCAATTTAAAATCCAAGAGCTCAAATGTGCACATTTATGAAATGGTGGGCCCCACTTGATTCTTTGTTCCATTGGATTGTGAATCAAACGGCCTAACTCTCCATAGCAGATACTATAGAGTTTCCAATCACTTCCCATATATCAAATATCTCTACGTTGCGTCTTTGGAAATTTTGGAGTTAAATGCGACTGTGGCTAGCACTAAAAAAAAATTGAAGTCGGTTAGTATAATCGAATCGAATTAAGATATACCACTATCCCATTTCCCTCTATTTACAGCCCACCGGAACCCCAACCAAAATGCTCTTGAGCCTTTCTACCCATCCCATTATCCCCACCCCCATATGGAAGAGCGCCTCATGCTTTGGAGACTGCAAGCTTTCGCGCAACTCTCGAAGCTCTATTGTATGGTGACACTACCACTGCTTTAGTCTGGATATCCCCAAAACCCACACTCCAAAACACATGCTCCTCGATGCCCTAAACCCCTCCTCCTCTTTACTCTTCCTTAGTCCCCCATCTTGCTTTCTACTGAGTTTAGTTGAGTTGAGCTGAGCTGAGCTGAACTGAGTTGAGTTCTTCAGGTGAGCTAAGATGATTACATTATCGGATTTCTACCATGTAATGACTGCTGTTGTTCCACTCTATGTTGCCATGATCTTAGCTTACGGCTCTGTAAAATGGTGGAAGATCTTCACCCCAGACCAGTGTTCTGGTATCAATCGATTCGTCGCTCTCTTTGCAGTTCCTCTTCTTTCCTTCCACTTTATTGCTTCCAACGATCCTTACACCATGAACTTACGTTTCATCGCTGCTGATACCCTCCAAAAGATTATCGTTCTTGCTGGATTGGCTGTTTGGACTAAAGTAAGCAAAAGGGGTTGCTTGGAATGGACTATTACTCTCTTCTCTCTCTCGACTCTTCCCAATACTCTTGTAATGGGAATTCCATTACTGAAAGGGATGTATGGAGATTTTTCTGGGAGTTTGATGGTGCAGATTGTGGTGCTTCAGTGCATTATCTGGTATACTTTGATGCTGTTTTTGTTCGAGTATAGAGGAGCAAAGATGCTTATTACTGAGCAGTTTCCGGATACGGCTGGTTCGATCGTGTCGATCCATGTTGATTCTGATGTCATGTCGTTGGACGGACGGGAGGCATTAGAAACTCAGACGGAGATTAAAGATGATGGGAAGCTTCATGTTACAGTCAGGAAATCTAATGCTTCAAAATCAGATATTTTCTCTAGGAGGTCTCAAGGGTTATCGTCAAATACTCCACGGCCATCTAACTTGACAAATGCAGAGATATACTCTCTGCAATCGTCGAGGAACCCTACTCCAAGAGGGTCTAGTTTCAACCATAACGATTTCTATTCCATGGTTGCTGGTGGCAGAAATTCGAACTTCGGATCCTCGGATGCGTATGGGCTTGCGACGTCGAGAGGACCAACACCCAGGCCATCTAACTACGAGGAAGACAATAACAACAGTAACAAAGCCAGATTTCAATACCATTCTACGGGTGGGACGCAATACCCGGCACCGAATCCGGACATGTTTTCGCCAACTGGGTCGAAAACTGTTTCTACCACTACTGCAACTACGAAAAAGCCTAATGGCGGCCAAGTGCAGCAGAAATCTGAAGAAGGGACGAAGGATCTCCATATGTTTGTTTGGAGTTCGAGTGCTTCTCCTGTTTCAGATGTGTTTGGGGGGAATGAATATGGAGTTGCAGATCAATCTGTTAAAGAAACGAGGATGACTGTTTCCCCCGGAAAAGGTTTGTTGTTCTTGTGTTTTCGAATCTGTTTATGTTTTTTTTTTTTCCCTTCAAATTGGCTTAAATTCGTTATCTTTTTTACTGTTTCTGGATTATTAGTGGACGGTCATAGAGAGAATCAAGAGGGGTACTTAGAACGAGACGATTTCAGCTTCGGAAACAGAGTGACGAACGATGATACTACTACCAAAACCGGAGATGGGAAAGCCAAAATGATGCCTCCGACGAGCGTCATGACGAGGCTTATTCTGATAATGGTGTGGAGGAAACTGATCAGAAACCCCAACACCTATTCCAGCTTAATCGGCCTCACTTGGTCTCTAGTTTCTAATAGGTCTGTCTTCAAACCAAAATCAAAGACAAGAAAACAATTCCCGACTGAAATTTTAAATAGATTTTCGATCTGGGGTTCTTTAGTTTTTACTGACTTTGCTTAACTACTTGGTTTTGCGGGGGTATTTGTTGCAGGTGGCATGTTCAGATGCCTGCCATTATAGCAAAATCCATTTCCATACTGTCCGATGCAGGCCTTGGTATGGCCATGTTCAGTCTCGGTCAGTACTTTTCTCAAACACTTCTCCACCCTCTCTTTTTCTTTATTAATTTCAAGAAAGCAAACAAAAGCATATTCTCTCTCTCTCTCTGGTGTTCTATCTAATGAATGAAAGGTCTCTCATGTGTGTGGTGATGGCATGGCAGGTTTGTTCATGGCTTTGCAACCGAGGATCATAGCATGTGGGAATTCCATTGCAGCTTTTGCAATGGGTGTGAGATTCCTTACAGGCCCAGCTGTCATGGCAGCTGCTTCCATTGCTGTTGGTCTGCGCGGCGTTCTCTTACACGTCGCCATTGTACAGGTCATAGCTCCTACTGACACAAAGAATCCAACTTAAAAATCTAATCTTTTAGTAATAATAATAATTAATTAAATCTAATGTATTTCTTTCTGTTGTTTGGATTGCTAAACAAACATCAGGCAGCTCTACCACAAGGAATTGTCCCCTTTGTATTCGCTAAGGAATATAATGTCCATCCTGATATTCTTAGTACTGGGTTAGTATAACATTTATCTTCTTTTCTTTTCTTTTCTTTCGTGACTATTTGCCTAAGATATATCTTGTAATTGTAGTGTGATATTCGGGATGTTGATTGCGTTACCCATTACGCTCGTGTACTACATTTTATTGGGGGTGTGAGGAGTAAATCACTGGAAATTGTCGTTCCACTCGGAGCCCATAGACGAAGAAAGGAGAGAGCGCGAATCATGAATCTCGAATCTCGCCATGTGAAATGTGTTCTAGTAAAGTTGTAAAATTATGATTGTAGTCAATTAATCTCTTTGGTTGATTATTATTATCTTTCATATGCCTTCCTAGAATATTTGGTAGTAGTACAAAGAGGATTTCAAAAAAGAGAGGAGAGAAGAAAAGAAAGAAAGGTAAAGTAAAGTAGTTGATTTGATGATGGTTTACATTTACATTATGGTAAAAAGCAAGAAAACAAGAGACATGTTTGTGGAAAGATGATGGCTTGTTCATATCTGATTTGAGTTTAGTTTGCTTTTATGATTTAAAGGGGATTTCCATTAATGATAATTTGTCGTGTATGTTAAAGCTATATGCTAACCTTAGCTGATGAATATGGAGGGACAGAGAGGGAGGGGATGTTGCTGTGACCTTCACCTTATTCAGATGAGACTCAAGAGCTCAGCTTTAGATTGTTAATGGTGAGGTGAACCCACCTTGGCCCTATTTGGGAGAGACTTAGATTGATGGCGACCAATTTGGCATATTAAGCGACAGCCCTCTATCTCTAGTCGTAGTCACATCTAGAGCCTCCTCTTCTTCTCTTTTTCCGGGTATACATGTTTGGTTATCGGTACAAATCTATCCCAAGTAAACATTTATTCTTGGCAAAGTACTTATTTTTGTCGGTCCAACACTTCGCTAGTTTTATCATTTGAAAATATGCATTTTCTTTTGAAAACTTGATGTATTGAGCTTATAATCTCCTAGGTTGCAATTCTTGTAAGACTTCAAATATAACAAAATGAATGATCTCAAATATCATGATAAGACTTGAAATCTTATTATAGTAAGAATTAATCTCGTTAAAAACATCGATAAAGTGACTCATATTTCCTGCCAACTATCGCCAACTATCATAACAAGGTGCAAAATATAAAGTTTTAAAAGTCTCAACAGAAGAACAGACCCTTAGAACTTTAGAACTAGAAACCTTTCGGATGAGAATTCTGCTCCCAATTAGTGAGTTATATTATTCCAGGTGGAAGTGTAATTGAATAATAACTTGTAGCCATTACCAAACACCCATTTAAGTTGACTCTCACTTATGTATACAGAGGAGCCCATGCTTGAACCAGAAAACTGATTAGGTGTATGTGATGGGTATTTCAAGGGATTGATGACTTGAAGACCAACAAAAAAGGGATAGGCCTAGTGATCGATGGCACTGCAACAAGTGACGTTACGGGCAGCACAGTTTCACCTTTCACTATATAATACTATAGTCTTGAAATAATTGAACAATTGGAATAGAAACTTCCACTCATCTGTATACCCTACATGGCACTCGCGCAGAATCATCCTAGTGAGGTTAAGATGCCAATCCAATTCAGTATGACAAAAGCTACTTGAAGAAACTTGGGATTTTTACAGGGTGTTGATACTTGATACGGTAATTTACTTTAGCAATGTACAAATAAGATGAAGATGGTATAAAAATAGAGGAGATATATAGCCATCTATAAAGTCAGTGGAGGGCACTATAAAATTGCAGTCCATTAAAGTGCGCTGCAAATTCTTGTTAATACCTTGTCAAATTAATTCCTTAATTTTGATTTTATTAAGTTCTATGAAATCACGGAATTAAAGGCCGACGCTGGTCACTGACTCACTGGTCGCTGGATAATTATAACAATTAGCTTGTTTTCCATGATGAAAACTTAATACGATTATTTACGTCTACATGTTGAATGCTTACTGCTCAGAGCAGCTTTGTTTATCATGCAATGCAACCATTATATGATTCTATTACCAACCGTGTTCGGGCAAGTGCGAGCATCAAAATCTCTATTCACAATCCCTACATTTGATGCTATTGCTCTAGAGAGTAGAGAAAATGAAATGGCAAAAATAAATCAAAGCAAGGCAAATATGATTTAAGCAATTAGGCAGTACTAAAGACTACTACCATGGGAGGAGTTTCCTTGCTCTTCGCTATGAGAAAAAGAAGAACTGCTTTTACCCAAAAAAATAAAAAACGGCCACTATAATTATTTTCTGAGGAAAAAGATTTCCTCTGGTGGTGGCTTTTTTTAAAAGGAAAAAGCTGGCAATTGGGGAGAAGTCAAAATCAAGGGGAAAGTGAAACGACTTCAACCTTTAAAAATCGCCAGCTGCCCAATGGTTTGTGGATGCCCGAGTTTTCAATTGGGGAGAAGTCAAAATCAAAGAGAAAGTGAAATGACTTCCAAAACCCAAGCTGTATAAAGAACAAACAACAATGTGTTTGATTATAACTACACTGTATAAAGAGTCTACCATAACTAACTTTCTCTTCTATACGTATAAAGACGTTCTCTCTAGCTGTAATTTGTAATCCAATGACGCTACATGTATAAAGAGTCACCATAACCAACTTTCTCTCCTATACGTACAAAGACGTTCTCTCTAGCTGTAAATTGCAATCCAATGAGGCTACATGTAACGTGTCTCATTTTTTAAAGGACTTCACTACTGAGACCTCAAAAGGCGAAGCATATCGTCTGTGTTATTTGGTGTGGTCATCCATGTGTTCTTGGCATTCAAAGGCAATGATCTCTTATATAAGTGGTTAGGCAAGAGATCTTGGCCTTTGAATGCTAAGAACACAGAGATGGCCACACCAAATAACACAGACGATATGCTTTGCTCAAAAAGGCCGAGACCAACGAGACCTCGCGCCCATGCACGGGAGTTCAAGTGAGGCCATCTTCACATGGTGGGCTCCACCTGAAATCCCGTACATGGGCACGAGGTGTCCGTGGTCTCGGCCCTGCATTTCCCTTTTTTAAAATAGTCAAACGCTTTTAACTAGCCTTCAACTTTTTCTCTACTCTCTTTCCTTGAAACTCCGTTACCCCCGAATTGTAAAGAGGCAAATATATGGACATCAAGTATCACAGCTTACAAAGTATGAGAATATCCAAAATAGAGTTGAGTGTTAGACTACGATGCATAATTCAAATTTTTTCCAAATTATCTTGTAAGAACATTATTTCTATTAATAAAGCTGTCTGTCTACATTCATCGTTGCATTTAATGTGTAGTTGACCAAATATCAGATCATGAGATGATCGCTAAGGTATGAGATATCTTTCTAGGCCCTTAGGACATACTGTAGAATAGTTAAGTAATTGGCTACAGGCTAAGAAGGAAGATTCAGCTTTTCAGTTCATTATGCCTAATACAATTATAGCTATGTGTGAAGCTAGGTATTTCACATATATGGTTGTCTCAATAGTTGAAATATAGCTTTATCTTACTATATATTGTAGTGATAACTACGCATCAACATATGCGTGTTAATTATACACAGATTGAGAGCGTAATTGAGAAATATCTTGTATAAACTTACTGTTAGTTAGATGCTTTCTCAATCTCAAATATTCTATGAATCCTTCAACCTGAGGTGTTCATAAATTATTAAGTAGCTATTTGATTGTCTTGACATCACTTAAATACTCTCTTTGTTAAGAGACTATGATAAGGTGATAGTCAGATAATCAAACTACTAGAGTAATAATGGTGAATATCCAATAAGAGATCTATGCCTATTAAATTAGAAAATTATCCAAAGTAATTGGAGAAAAACAATATTTGAGCTCAAAACTTATGCGGTTGCATTTGGAAAATGCAAGTTAAAAGTTTATCTTCATGAGAAATAGTTTCTTTTGACTCAAAATATGTTGTTTTGGAGCCTCGGCCCAATGAATTTTCTTAGACTATGGGTTAGATAATATACTATGCTTAAAGGCATATACGTAATTGAATGAATAGACTTTAAATGTTTGTGATCAGAGGGACTCTGGACCAAAAAAAAAAAAAATCAGAGGGACTCAGTATTATGAGAATATACTATCCCTGGGATTTAACTACAACATGGATATTCCACATCTTGCAGTTTCAAGGTTTATCTCTTAATTGTGTAGATGAGTTCGCTGTTGCCCTGTTACCCCTTTGTGTCTTACAAAGGAAGGCCCCACATTCAACCGGGGTAGATTAGGAATCAAAAAGATTGGGCCCCATTTTTTGTAAGACACAATGGGGCAACAGTGCTGTTGCCCATCCTAACTCTTGTGTCGATAGATTAACCCTGCGTTAGCCAGAGATAAAATTTTCAAAGCGGTCTGTGGATATGCTCATGAAAGCTAGCCAAGCTTAGTAAAAATAATAGGCTAGGTTATTATATGTAACTATTTTATTTGGACAAGCAAAAGAGAGGATATTCACTTATATATGGATAATGAGCATGACCCATATCCACATATGGAAGATCCACTTATTAATAAGTAGGGTCTACCAAATTTTTTTTTTTTGCTGAGGGTAGGATCTACCAACTTAATGGACAAAGATTAGTTTAAGAAACATTCTCTCCAAGTTAATTCTAATTAGAATAGGACTTCTTGTCCAAGTAACTTCCTTAATTATATAATATCCTAATTCTATTAAGATTCCCTCATCCCATTCTCTATATATGATAAGGTTTTTGTAAAAACCCCCTTACTTTTCAACTTGTAAATACCCTTTGTGTTTTATGATTTTGTATTTTTGGCCTATTAACTTTCAAAATTTTGCAAATCCATCATTTCATCCAAAAGTTAGTTAATGGATGTTAATTTTTTATGGTACGACCTTTTTAAACTTTTGTTTTAAGGAGATTTTTAAAAAAATTTCTCAGAAGAATGCTAGGAACGTGTCCTTTTTAACACCCATTAATTGTGGTTAAGATTCACTCAACCCTTAGGTTCATGCATCTAACCTTAGTTTTTATATAAAAAAATATTAATCTTAGATTGATTATACTTAACCATAGTTAAATGAGGCTCTACAAGTTGCCACATGTCCCTTTTAATAACCACTAACAACGGTTAATATTCACTCATCCCTAGGGTTCATGCATCTAACCTAAGGTTAAAAAGGTCATTTCATAAAATATTTAACATCTGTTAACTAAATTTTGGATGGAATGGTAGATTTGTAAAACATTTTAAAAGTTAGTAGGACAAAATACAAAATCACACATAAAAGGGTATTTACAAATAGCTGAAAAGATAAGCAGGTTTTTACAAAAACCGTATATGATATTGTTAATCTCCCCATTTGGTTGTTGAATTTTATTTGAAGACAAAACTAAAGGAGAGAGGTACACATGAAAGGGGATCCAAGGTTTGACATTGACACTCTAAAGTGTACTATAGAGTTGTTCCTTTTTTTTTTTTTTTTGAAAGGTAAGCTGGGGTTAGGGGCAAACCCCTACCAGAGAAACATAGGCAGGATTCGATCCCAGGTCCCTAGTATGACGCCAAGGGACTTTACCAACTAAGCTAGCTGGCACCCATAGAGTTGTTCTTGGTTCTTCTTCTTCAAGAAAGGCTTTGGCGGAGCTCGGAGAAATTTCCGCAGAGAGTTTTGAAAGCAACCTTTTATCCTTCTTAAACAGATCAAGGTACAATCTTTATTCAAAGTTTTTTTCCTTTGATAATTATACATAGTGTTATAGATCGAATTAGAGATTTATTTCCGCATTATTTTGCCATCTCTTCCCTTCAGGACGACCATGACTTGGCCCATTGACTGCCCTAACCATGGTACAGACTACAGACTACAGGCCATTTAGTTTCCTCATTTGAGATATTTATTTATAATATTCATGGATTCCTCATTTGAGATATATATGTATAGGATTTTTCTATGCCACACTCTCCCCTATTATACTATCTGTGTTTACATCAGTAGCCGCTTGCACTCACACAGACACATTATTTGTTGCGTAGCATATACTTTAAGATTAATAATAAATGTCGTTCCTTCCACGGTATTGTGGCTACTGATGTAAACAAAGAACAAGAAGCCAATTGCTTAAAAAGAGGGTATTGATATTGCAAAGCTAAGGAGTGGGTATCAATGTGGGCTCAGTTTGGCGTTCCTTAGGCGAGAGAACAAATAAATCATTCAAAATACATCCTTATTCCAATATAAAATATTGGATACTATTATCCTTATGACCCAACAAGTTCGTATCATCCACTCTCTAATTAGCCAATGTTGGTATCTGTTTTAAGTTAGTAAAAGGTGGAGATTTCAATCACGCACAACCTCACGGGATTGGATCCCGGATCAAACATGTTTTAGGTTAGTAAAAGGTAGAGATTTTAACCATGCACAACCTCACGGGACTGAATCCCGGACAAAACGTGTACTGCTTTCTTATGTGGTAGTTATAATCATACTCCCGTTAATCACATTGGAAAATTAAAACAAATGGTAGAACTTCAAATTAAACTGACATATCAAGAGGTTAAGACAAAGAAGAAGATAAACACTAGTATTTGATGTCCAAAATCGATTTGGCCCAGCAATAGGAGATCATTCAATAATATGCTAGTATGATCCTAAATAATAACTTACATAGGGCTCATTATTTGGACAATCCAATGAATAATGATGAGCATTAGATGCCCCGTGAAAGAGTCATATCAGAAAAAGTTGGGCAAATTAATCTAAGCCCAACCTGAAATTATATCCGAGCCTAACTCAGCTCAAAAGTGGTGGGGTTCCGGTTACATTTGGTGGGGGTGGGATGATCAAGAATTACATATTATTGAGCCTGCCCTATTCCCAGGCATTCTTTACTATGTCAAAAACCAACATATGTCATTACGGAGCATAGTCTTACTCTAAGTCAATTCTTACTCTCAACCTTCACCAACCATCCATTCATTCTTTCGGTGAGGAAGTGCTTTCATGTTCCATAATGGACAGGTGGCTGGTAGAGGACTATTGAGAGTAGGGCTAGTAGTCTAGCACGCCTCATCCTTCAGTCAAAATTAATACGTATTTAAAGAAACTCAATATTATTGATGGACTTAAATAGTTTACAAAAATTCAAAGAGGGTTTAAATAATTAATTCAGATTCCTAATATAAAAGAAAATCTCAATCAAATCAAATCAAAGTAGATCTAATTTTATATAATCTAATAACTCAAATCACATTGTGACCGAGTAGGTGAGTATTTTCAGGTGCTGAATTTTTTTTTTTAACTGAAAGTAGGAAATGCCCGAGTGTAGAGTAGGGTAGCACATCTCTCATGGATTTATGGATTTTGCTAGCCCCAGTTGCAAATCTTCCAAAGACTCAATTGGGTGGCTACAAATGTCAAACATTGTCGGATTAAAATATGAAACATCACCGCGTGTTAGACCCAATCTTTCCTCTGCGGAAAAATTTGGAGCCCCAGCCCTGGTTTGTGAAAAAAATTGGAGTAAATGCGAGCTAGCATTCCTCCCTCTCTCATACATTACATCACATTTATCTTATGGGGGGCGCGCATACACACTTTACAATGCACGTGATTTTGCCTCAGTCTGAGTTAACCCAACTTCTAGGAAGGTTGTGAATTTGTGATGTGCCAACCAAAGCCCTACCCAACGAGGCAAATCTATTGGTCCATATGGCACATGATTTTTCTTGTACAGTTCTATAGAACACGACACGTACGCTATGTTAGGGACGCTGAAATCTTGTCCGGTACTTTGGTGTTTTTGAAGTGCCTCACATGGGAATGCTATCCGGTTTCTTAAAAAATTTTTTTCTCACGTTCTCTTGACACGGGTAGCTTAGTTGGTTCGGGTCTTGTGAGCGATCCCTAAGGTCTTGAGTTCATATCCTCTTAGATACACATAGTTTGCATGTAATTGTGTGCATCCAAGAGATTAGTCGTTCCTTGTCAGGGTTGGGGACACCCTCCATTACCAAAAATAAAAGAAAAGAAATAAATAAAGAAAAAGAATGCCGTGTCCTCACATTTTCTAGCAGCTTTTCTAGTCGGTTAAAGTTTCAACTTTTAAACCATCTCCTTTAGTTTGAACTAACTGCAAAAGCAGCCGAAAATGGTGAAGACACTTGTTCTTCCTATAGAAAAAGTGGGGAAAAGAGAAGATGGGGCTAGCATTCCCCTCCTCCCCACACCAATATACCAATATAAAAAAGGGCCGGTGGAGATGTGAAAGTAGTAGGGACAAAAGGCCAAACAGAGCACTAAAATTTGTACAGGAAAGGCAGGCAAAGTTAGTGTTTTGTCTTTCTCGAATGCAAGTAGATAGAAAGATGGAGAGGTAGAGGTTGTGGCTAATGTTTTATGTCCCCCACTAACATGTGTTGGGTCGGCCACTCCCGGGACAAACCTTTCTGGGTTCTCCCGTATGTCTTATTTCTCTCTCTATCTCTTCTATGACTTGGAAGTGAGAGGTGAGAACTGAGAAGAGCGTGTGTGTTTGTTGCATTCCAAGTCTGGATTCACGTCCATGCTCTCTAATGGTGAGAAGAATCCTTTGAGAATGCAGCTCTTTCCATTATTAAAAAGTCGTTTGTACTCTTTGCTTCTATGGCCTTTGCATCTCTCTCTATTGTGGTTGAGAGATCTAGATAGGACTTTGCTACTGAGACCGCAGAAGGGCCGAGACCTCTAGGACCGTGCATGCAAGCACGGGATTTCAGGTGGGGCCCACGTTCACATGGTAGGCCCCACCTGCAATCCCGTGTATACATGCACGGTCCTGGAGGGCTCGGCCCCTTTTGCGATCTCAATAGCATTTCCCATCTAGATACTCTGATACCTTGAAACCCCACGAGGGGAATCACAATATTCGTTCTTCAGTCCCCACCTACCCTCAAGATTGATTCTTAGGGCATGTTAGGTTATAATTTCTAGCTCTTTCAGGTAGAAGAGTTCACCGGTGCTTCACTAGCACAAAATTTTAGGTGGTATTTGGATGCATGATCGTTTTTCTATTTTAAAAAATTAGATCAGAAACAACTCAATTTTTTCTATTTTCAAAAAAAAATTGTGAAGAAACACGTTTGACATTACTTACCTTACTTGTTTTGGAAAATGAAAAACACATTTGGTAACTGCAAAACAATATGTGAAAATAATTATAGAAAGACATTATTCTCTTAAGATTTACAATGAAAAACTATAAACAAAATATATCATTTTGGTAGTGATAGAGGTGCTGATAGAAGTGGTGGCAAGGGCGGAACCAAGATTCTCTTGTAGGGGGGCTAACAACGGGCCCCCAAATTTTTTTTTTGAGGGCTAAGTTCATCGGTCATTGCCTCCATTTGTAAGGAATATACATTTTCTCGGAAGTTTAGGAAGGCCTAAGCTCCCCATTTCCCGGCTCCGCCCTTTTCCCAGAGTACACCCCTAGTAGCACTATATAAGAAAATATAATTTTTCCAGAATTTCAGGGAGGCTTCGGCCCCCCCCCCCCCCCTCTCTCCCGGGGCCCTGGGTGGTGGTGATCGTGGCGGTGGTAGGGGTGGTGAAGGTGGTGGTGAACGAGAGTTGTTGACAGAAGCGTTCTATGCTTTCTACTTCTGGTTTATATTTCTAAAAACAGAAGTAACATGAATTTATTTTGTTAAACTAAAAACGAAAACATGTTTATCAAACATGTATTATACAAAAAAATAAAATAATGTTTCATACGAAAAATAATAATAATAATAAAAGTATAACCACAAAAAAATTTGATTATAAGATTGAAATAAATTTTTTGAGGAGACACGCATTTAACACATGTCAAGCACATCTGAAGTCCTTGCATTACTAGAGGAAAATAAATGTTCAATTTTGTAGGTTGCATTATTTTATTCAAAAGGAAACTGTTCAAAAACTCTCGAAAGTAGGTATTAACTGGAGCTAGAGCTAGAGCTAGAGCTGGGTGGTTTGATTGAAAATCCAACAGTCCCAAAGCACTTTTGCATTAAATGGTGGGCCCTTTTAATGTTTGACCATGTTCGATTTTCAATTATGGGGCCAAACTTTCAAGTACCTATATTGAAAGTTTTAAATCATTTCCCTATTCAAAATACACATGTCATTTTTGATTACCTATTATCGAGAGTTGTAAATCACTTCCCTACTCAAAATACACATGCCACTTTTTCACATATCATGCGAGGATATCCAGTTACGATACCCACCCACAAAATGTTATAAAACAAGTTGCTGCGTTTGGCTCCTGTCATAGAATGCTGAAATTGAATTTTTTTTCCTCTCTTGTGAAAACAACTATTTCCAATAGCAGTCTAGATTTATCGGATCCTGTCTCAGCTTCAGTGAGTAAATAATTACATTGGAGCATACTTTTTTTGGACCCTCCGGCGTCTTCAATATACCTAAAGGCAGAGGGTCACTGGAACATATCCGTAGGCAAAATAGTCTCACAAAAGTTCTCTAGCTACGCAATCAGCAGCCTCATAGGATTCCCTTCAAAATTTTGTTATATTAAGTCAATCTATGGGCATTCCTGGATAGGCTCCAAATCCTAACCATCTATGGCTAATCACTAAGGAATAGGTTTTGGCTTGATTTATTTCATCTTTTCTAATGTCTGATGTGTTCAAATATAATTAATCGGAACGCACACTTTTTATTGTAAGATAATGGTAAAATGGGGTCGATCCACAAAGACTTGTTAAATAGGTACTATTATTAATTTAGAATTTTTTATGGGTTAAATAAAAACCGGTTTAAAATTTGTTATGCTAAGATTATAATTAAAAATAAAATAAAACTAATGGAATAAAAAGAAGAAAAAAAAAAAAATTTATTTTGTTAAAGTTGAAGAGAATAAGAGATTCGGATTTCACCAAAAATATAATAAAATTAATCCTAAAATTAATTTATAAATTCTCCAATGAAACACGATCTAATAAGCAAGCAAATGCTTTGGATCGGAAGATAGATCTTATGAAAACTTTAATTAAAATTTAGATTTAATATTTTTGAAACAATACAGTTTTGGAGTATTTAAGAACTAAAATAAGGATTATTCTTACCGGATTTTTGGTTTCCTCTTTTTCTCCTTATCACGAGTTAGCCGAACATTGTAACATTCAAGATAAAACTGATGAAATAAATCATGCTCTTCATTGATGTTTGATCGACTTTTTACACTACTCCCTCCTCTACTCTTATAAAATAGAAAATTAAATAAAAGAAAAAAAATGATAGAGAGAAAAGAGAATAAGATTTAGGCTAGAGAGAATGAGAGAAAAAGAGAGAGCCCCCAAAAGAAGAAGAGAAAAAATGTTTTTAATCCTGATTTTCCTGTGCTCTATGCATAAGCTTCCACTTGACCGAATATTTTGACCTCTTTAACGTCCCAATTAGCCGATCCTCGTCAAATGCAATATTATTCCCCTTTGAGTCTTCTTTCTAATGCCTCAAATCTTACTTTAATCCGATCTCTCAATCAAAAGTTATGACCAAATTAGTGAATCATGGTTAGTTTAAGCGGGAATCTGAAAATCTTCTTTTTTGGAGGATTTGTTGCTCAATTTTACCACCTACAAAATTTACTTGCTTTTCTTGTAGATTTGGTTGCCAAATATCAGCAACCCTATCTTCTCCTTGATTTAATCCAATTAGATGAGTGGGCCTTATATGACTTTTCTCTCTAATGGGCCTTTAGCTTTGAATTTCTTCAATTTGTGCTTTGACTTGGGTCTTGGACTTGGGCTTTATCTTCTTTACTTAGACTTAAACATTTGGACTTAGGTCTTTTTTCTCTAATCCCTTGATTTAGCCTTATTTCTATGCAACTCTCTCAAATTCCTACATAATAAGAGAAAAACTATAATTAGAAAAATTAAGACAAGATAAATAAGTAACATATGCAAATAAAGGAGTATTAATTAACATTATTCTATGCACATCAAATACCCCCAAACCTACATTTTGCTAGTTCTCGAGCAAAACTAACTCACTTTCGTAGGTATCACAGTTGCACTTAGCATGTGCAACAAGCCATTGAACCCCTAGGTTACCCCTAGTGGACGAGTGTTGTCTCGTGAGGGTTTGCAGAGAATTTACCCACAAAATTCAAAAGTTTGCTAATAAGGAAATCGTACGCTTGAGTTGGAGTCTGTCTCATAAATATGTCTTGGTGCATGGACTTTATCAAGGTACATTGAGCAGTTGTTAGTTCTCTGTAGAAACAATGGACTAATTGAGCTTTGTCAATCCCGTGGTGCGGGCATTTGACAAGAAGATCATGGAATCTTTTTCATGTTTGAGGAAATTCCTCCTCTGCTTTACCCCTAAAATTTCTAATCGCATCTTTAATTTTCTCAGTTTTGACAATTGGGTAAAATTGGCCATGAACTTTTTGGACACCTCATCCCATGTCGTGATAGAATTTTGCGGAAGAGAATTCAACCACAAAGCAGCGTGATCTTCTAGGGATAGAGGGAATAACCTCAACTTGACACTCTCGCTATTCAGGTTTTGCTTCCTAAATGTCTGACAAATTGTCAGGAACTTATTTAAGTGAATATAAGGTTGTTTACTCTCAAAACCATGGAATTTGGGTAACATGTTGATAGTTGCAGGCCTGATTTCAAATTGATTTGCTACCACTTCTGGCAAGACTATGCATGTCGGTGGTGTAGCAGAGGCAGAAGCAAAAAGCTCATTCAGGGTCCTTTCTGGAGGATTTTCCATTTAAGAGAAAATGAAAAAATCCTCGAAATATGTGATGAGATTACTTGTGAGTTCTACTTTGATTAAACGACCTCTCACACGTAACCAAGTGCACATAAACCGGAGTATTGACTTCTAAAAAAAATCCTAGTCTAGTCTAATCCTGATGATGCGCACACAAGCAAGCACGGCCCCTCAATATGACCACGACTCTTTGAGTAGTCTAACTGATCCAACTGTCATGTGCCTACTATGTGATAGCTCTGAGCACATGGTGAAAAATTGCCCAAGCTTGCCAGCTATCAAAGCAGAGCAAGCCAATGCCATAAACGGGTATAGCACTTTTAGGAAACCCACACCGAATTCATTTAGTCAAACATATCACCCTGACAATATGTTCCATCCAAATTTCTCATACAGACAGAATGAACCTATCCAATCTCAGGGTGGTCTGCCTGGTTTCCAGAGGAATTACCAAAGGCAAGGTATTCCCCAGTCTCCTCAGAACAATCATTCCATAGTGTCCCAGCCAGCTTACTTAGAACCTCAATAGTCTAACAACTGTAGAAGTCTAGTGTCGGATCCCATGACCAACTACTCTCCTCCAATACCTCAGCAGACATCCAACCTGGAGAATATGATGACTGATATGATGAAGTTACAGCAGCAATTCATGCAACAACAGTTTCAGACAAATTCAACCCAGGAAAAGACAAATCAAACAACTGCCCAGGCCATTGCAAAGATAAAAGTCCAAATCAGTCAGTTGGCCCAATCAGTAGGAGGTAGAGAGAAGGGACAATTTCCTAGTCAAACAATTCCTAACCCTAGGACCCATCCTATTCTTCCCAATCCTCCTAGAGGTCAGTATGATATAGGAAACAACTCAGCACCAACCCAGAATGAGGTTCAGGCTATCCATACCCTGCGGTCTGGCAAACAGGTAGACAATAAGGTTGAAATGTCTGAACATTTTGAAGAGAAAAAAGGTCCAAAAGAGAAAGAGACAGTCCCAATATCCATAGAGAAAAGAAAAGAAAAAAAGAACCAAGATCAATCCATCAACTCATACATCCCAAAAGCCTCATATCCGCAGTGTTTGCAGGATAATAGAAAGAATTCACACTTTGAATGAATCTTAGAAGTGTTTAAGAATGTTTAAATCATTATCCTCCTTCTAGATGCATCAAACAAATTCCTTCCTATTCTAAGTTCTTAAAAGACCTAACCACTGTCAAAAGGAAGACATCAATTCCTAGAGAAGCTATTCTTGCAGGTTTGGAGATACTGTGATTAGCAAGTGTCTTTTAGACTTAGGGGCTAGTGTGAACCTTCTACCTTATTCTGTATACAAACAGGTAGGTTTGGGGGAGCTCAAACCTACAGACATTACCTTGAGTCTAGCAGATAGGTCAATAAAGGTTCCAAAAGGAATAATTGAGGATGTGATCATCAAAGTCAATGAGTTATATTTTCCCGCAGACTTTGTAGTCTTGGACACTGAACCGGTCATAAACCCTAGTCGTCACATTCCTGTGATACTTGGTCGCCTATTCCTCGCTACATCTGATGCAGTCATCAAATGTAGGAATAGAGTCATGACTTTGGCTTTCGGTAATATGAAGCTGACATTGAACGTATTCCACAATGGCTTCTAGAGCAATGAAATGGATGATGAGGAAGAGGTGAACATGATAGATGTTCTTGTAGGCTAAACCATTCAACAATCTTGTTATCAGGATCCTTCAGAGCAATGTCTAGCCCAGTTCAACATTGACATTGACATTGACGACTCCATCCGTGAAGTCAATGTCATGTTGGACTCAGCTCCGCAAATGGACATCAGCTAGTGGAGAGAAAAGATAGAACAATTACCAGTGACCACCTCAGTGCCTGTGCCCTCTATCATCGAACCTCCCAAGTTAGAACTCAAGCCATTGCCTGAATCTCTAAAATATATCTTCCTATGTAGCGCAGAAAGCCTCTCTGTTATCATTGCATTAGATCTAGAGAAAGATCAAGAGCAAAAGGTCCTTGAAGTTCTTCATTCCCGCCCGAAAGCTATTGGATGGTCAATGGCAAACATACAAGGAATTAGCCCATCTGTGGTCATGCGTCAAATTCATTTAGAAGAAGATGCTAAACCATCTAGAGAACCTCAGAGATGGCTGAATCCTATCCTTAGGGAAGTAGTAAGAGGAGAAGTGCTTAAACTCCTAGACGCGGGTATTATATACCCTATATCTGACAGTAAATGGGTAAGTCCAATCCAAGTTGTGCCACCTTCCAACGATGCATGTTGAGTATCTTCTCAAACATGGTGGAGAGAGATTTTTATGGACGATTTCTCTGTCTTTGGATCATCATTTGATGAATGTCTTAACCATCTGACACTTGTTTTGCAAAGATGTGAAGAAAAGAACCTAGTTCTTAATTGAGAAAAGTGTCATTTTATGGTTAAGTCAGGGATTGTGTTAGGTCATGTAGTGTCAAAAGATGGCATAGCAGTGGACAAGGCCAAGGTAGATGTCATTTCCAACCTGCCACCTCCTAAATCTGTTAGAGAGGTGAGATCATTCTTATGCCATGCCCGCTTCTACTGTCGGTTCATTAAGGATTTTAGTAAGATCACAAGACCCATGTGTGATTTACTGGCAAAAGATGCTCCATTCAATTTCACTCATTCATGTCTAGATGCATTCGAGAGACTGAAAAAGGAGTTTACCTCTGCACCGATTATTCAACCTCCAAACTAGAGTGTTCCATTTGAGGTTATGTGTGATGCCTCTAATTACGCCATAGGAGTTGTCTTAGGGCAAAGAGTTAACAAGATGCCTCATGTCATCTACTATGCGAGTAAGACTCTAAACAATGCTCAACTCAACTATTCTACCACAAAAAAAGAGTTGTTAGCTATCGTTTATGCCTTAGACAAATTTAAGTCCTATCTTATTGGCTCAAAGGTTATCGTATACACTGATCACGCAGCTCTTAAGTACCTTCTTACCAAGAAAGATACTAAGGCCAGGCTAATTAGGTGGATTCTCCTGCTACAAGAGTTTGACCAAGAAATCAAGGATAAGAAGGGTGCGGAAAATGTGGTAGCAGATCATGTCTCTAGACTCATTGTTGAACCCTCTCGTGATGCCTCACCTGTTTTAGAGACATTCCCTGATGAACAACTTATGGCTGTCTCTATTATCAAAACTCCATGGTATGCAGACATTGTCAATTACCTAATCACTAGCCAAACACCAAGTTCCTGGTCTAAGCAAGAGAGATTCCGTTTTCTAGCCAGGGCTGAATGGTATTTTTGGGATGAGCCTTACTTATTCAAATACTGCCCAGACCAGATCATTAGGCGATGTGTCCTTGAGTGCGATCAATGAAAAATTCTCGAGTTCTGCCACAATCATGCTTGTGGAGGACACTTTGGGTGAAAGAAGACTGCTGCAAAAATTTTGCAGTGTGGCTTCTATTGGCCTACTTTATTTCGTGATACTCATGAATATTGTAAGGCATGTGATCGTTGCCAACGATTAGGGCGAATCACAAAGAGGAATGAAATGCCCCAAAATCTCATCCTGATCATCGAGATATTTGATGTATGGGGCATTAACTTTATGGGCCCATTCCCTATGTGTCATGATTATCTCTACATCCTAGTTGTGGTAGACTATGTCTCCAAATGGGTTGAAACTCAAGCATGTCGGACAAATGACCACAAGGTGGTTGTTCAGTTCCTCAAAGAGACTATCTTTGATCGTTTTGGTACTCCTCAAACCATCATTAGTGATGGGGGTAAGCATTTCTGTAATCGGGTTTTTGAGGCCTTAATGAAGAAGTATATCATTCGTCATAAGGTTGCTACCCCTTATCACCCACAAACTAGTGGGCAGGTCGAAGTTTCCAATAGGGAGATCAAAACCATTCTAGAGAAGACAGTTAATCCCACTAGGAAGGATTGGTCGTTGCAACTGAGTGACGCATTATAGGCTTATAGAACGGCCTACAAGACTCCAATTGGGATGTCCCCATACAAATTAATCTTTGGGAAAGCTTGTCACCTACCAGTTGAGCTAGAACATAAAGCGTATTGGGCTATCAATCGCTTGAATTTCGATCTTAACAAGGCAGGAGAAGTTAGGAAACTCCAACTTGATGAGTTGGAAGAACTTAGGCATGACGCCTATGATTGCACTTAAAAATTTAAAGACCGAATGAAAGGCATTTATGATAAACATATCCTTAGGAAAGAATTTTTCCCATGTCAGAAGGTCCTCTTATACAATTCTAGGCTCCACCTATTCCCAGGCAAGCTAAAATCACGGTGGACTAGTCCATACATAGTCCAAATAGTGCATCCTCATGGTGCCGTGGAGCTTCAAAATTCAAAGGATGGCCATACTTTTCATGTCAATGGGCAGTGTCTCAAACCTTATCTCGAGTACTTTACTCCAGAGGTAGAAGAAATTTTGTTGGATGATCCTGTGTATCAAGACTAAGACATTGCATTGGTCTAGCTGAAGACGTTAAACTTAGCGTTACGGGGGGGCAACCCTGTCTTCTTGTACATATTTTGTAGGATGGTCACAGTGCATATGTCAGTTTGCATACCTTATTTAGTTAGAAGTTCCTACTCACATTGTTCATTTCATTCACTGCATAACATTGGAGACAATGTTAGATTTAGGTTTGGGGGTGTGGACTTACCATTAAAAAAAAAATGAAAAAAAAAAAGTTTGCTTATATTTCTCAAGATCTTGGCTCATACTCACAGGCATTTGGTGAAACATTATAAATCAGTCAGAATTTCAAAGTATTTAGGATAGGAGTCCTTGTATACATCTCTTGCTTAGCAGATCTTATAAACTAAGAAACCCCTGAAAATTCACTACACATCTGACTTGTCACCTAGAGTCCAAGTCAATGAGAGTAGGTGTGACCCTTCTAATTACCTAGAATGTTAGGAAAGACCGGATCTAATGAACTATGACTTCCTTGTTCATTTGGTTGACTAGGAAAGAAGAAAAACAGAACTGAGTTATATATACGTTTTGAAAAGCAACCAATGAATTAGACTGGGCACACCGGAAAGGGCTACATATTCTCAGATTCGTGTTTCAAGAAAAAAGAAAAAAAAATGTATTGAAAAGAAAAGACAAAATCCAACATGTCAAGTGTAGAATTTGAGCAAAGAAAACAAACGGGTTGTGCTGATGTGTCCTCGGGTATGCTCCCCGGTAGCTCATGTGTTGTTACGCTCTTGCGCTAACCTAGCTCTTGGAAATAGTGTGAAAGCCGCCAATGTGAAAATACAAGTAAGCTGGAATATCACAAATAAAGCCCCTTATAGGTATTAAAGTGAACATCCATAATTCTCGTTAACTCAGACAGGATGCTTAGTTTGGAGTTAGGTTCTAGGTCAATCTCATCATTCATGGCAGTCAGGAGTTAAACCCTACTTTAAAAGACCGAACCTCGAAGTCACAAATCAGACATTCACATACACTCAGGGTTGTATCTTATTCTAGAATTCTTCTAAGAGAGAGTTAGTATATGGGACTCATTTCTAAATTTGTAAGGAACCAATAACTGATAAATTTCAAATAGCCAATGCCTAGAAAAAAAAATGTTGAACTAAGATCTTGTTAGATATAGAGCAAACTTTTGTTTTTTTTTTTTGAAATAAACCATGCTCTTCATTGATGTTTGATCAACTTTTTACACTACTCCCTCTTCTACTCTTACAAAATAGAAAATCAAAGAAAAGAAAGAAAATGGTAGAGAGAAAAGAGAATATGATTTAGGTTAGAGAGAATTGAATGGGAGAAAAAGAGAGAGAGCCCCCAAAAGAGGAAGAGAAAAATTGTTTTTAACCCTGATTTTCATGTGCTCTATGCATAAGCCTCCACTTGACCGAATATTTTGACCTCTTTAACGTCCCAATTAGCCGATCCTCGTCAAATGCAATATTGTTTTCCTTTGAGTCTTCTTTCTAATGCCTCAAATATTACCTTAATCTGATCTCTCAATCAAAAGTTATAACCAAATTAGTGAGTGATGGTCAGTTTAGGCGGGAATCTGAAAATCTTCCTTTTTGGGGGGATTTGTTGCTCAATATTACCACCTACGAAATTTACTTGCTTTTCTTGTAGATTTAGTTGCCAAATATCAGCAACCCTATCTTCTCCTTGATTTAATCCAATTAGATGAGTGGGCCCTGTATGGCTTTTCTCTCTAATGGGCTTTTAGCTTTGAATTTCTTCAATTTGTGCTTTGACTTAGGTCTTGGACTTGGGATTTATCTTCTTTACTTAGACTTGAACTTTTGGACTTGGGTCTTTCTTCTCTAATCCCTTGATTTAGCCTCATTTCTATGCAACTCTCTCAAATTCCTACATAATAAGATAAAAACTATAATTAGAAAAATTAAGCCAAGATAAATATCTAACATATGCAAATAAAGGGGTAGTAATTAACATTATTCTATGCACATCAATGTTACATTAATTCTAATTTTAATCTTTTAACAATTGAATTAAATAGCTAGAATTTGGGAGTAACTCCCAAAGTACACTTTGGGAGTAACTGTAAACTTGCACTATATTATATTAAGCTCATGTCCTACGACAATGTAAGATCATGCATTTACCTTACGTCGTCATCCTATTTATTTTGTGCTTTTCAATTACGCATCAATAAGAGACTCCGTGAGGACACATTTCCTATCACTGGAATAACTAGAGAGGTGTAGAGTTATTTCTTGAGATTAATTATGAGGAGACCGGAGCTCCAAAATATGCCTTGAAATGTATTTTGAAATTAAGATTTACTATGAATATTATGAATATTAGGAGCTCTAATTGAAGAGATTTACTATGAATAAGAGCTCCAATTGACATTATAAGTCTTAGTAAAAGGACTGGACCTTATTTCTTTTACGAGGCAAACGAAAAACATTAGCAGCCTGACAATGCACCTAAATAAGACATCTACAAGGAGGTGTGGATGAAATAAACATAATGAACTACTAATGTAAAGCATGTTTGGGAATCAATCATCCACTCAATTCCATAAACTAGGAGTTATCCAACTTTAATGGATGTGATGTAGGAGATCACACATCTACCAAAATATCAAAGCGTTGGTTGTCACATTCACTCCCATTCATTTACACCACGACAAACGCCGTCTGACCCCATTTTCCATAATGGGAAGAGTCGATGTAATTCAATTGCCTTTCAGTTCTTAGAAGGTGGCCTACACGTAATGCTTTGCTCAAAAGCCTGCATACATTTGAGTGCAATATGGACGGTGTTTAAAGTCTGAACTCATAAAAAAAATCAAAACGTGGGTCTCCTTGCATGTCATTTCACAAAAAAATCTTCAACTCGCCCACAGTTATACGATCAAGCTGATGATAGCCAATGCATTTTTATGCCAGGTGAAAATTGTTTAGTCTCATCAAATAACTCAACATACAAGTCCACTGCGTGCTCAAACACTTACCAAGTAACTTCAAAACACGTGACGTATAGGCAATCTTGCTTATTCCTCAAGCAAAATACTTCTTATTATTATTATTATTATTATTATTATCATCATCATCGCCCTTCTATAATCTCAACAAGTGGTATGCCTTTTTGAGAACTGACAGTTGAATGTCAAAGTGAAACTCATGAAAAAAAAATTGTAAAAATCATGCTAGGGTTCACTAGACCCTACTTAGGCTACATAATTTTTATTTTTTTTTTATCACGAATTTGATTAACTAAAAACGTCCCATCAGCCTAACTTTCTCACATGTCAATCAAGAGATCCACCTTGACATCCACATGTCTACAAGTTGAAGTGAGTGGTCCCTTGAAAAACAGACATGTAGTAGGTTGTTCGATAATTCGATTGTTGAATTTCAATGTAGGTTCCACAAGCGATACGTTGCAAAAATATTTGATCAAGCGATTTTAGACCATTAATTAGAGCTTAGTTTGTCAATATTAAGTCCCTAAGGTTCACTGGGCCCTACCTAAGCTATTGAAATGATTAATTTTGTCACATTCAACCGAAAGATTCCAGAACGTCTAATTAGACTAATTTTGTTTTTCAAGTCTCTTTTATGGGACTTACTTTGACATCCAACTGTCAAAATCTAAAGTGTCCCTTTGTCAAGGCACCACTCTCTATAACTAATTATAGTGAGCAGTGGCCATTAGATTATATATATATATAGGGGCAATGTTGGTGGCAACCTCCAGTAGTAGGGGCGGTTTCACGAAAATGGAAAGAGAAGAGAAAGAGAGAAGAGGATGGGCAAAGAGGAGAGATTAGGATGGGGAAAGATGCTAGGGAAGCTAGGGTTGAGATGGGAGAAGAGGATTTGAAACAGGGATGAGAGAAGAAAAGCAGGAGAGATTGGGAGAAAAGACGAACTATGTCGTAGAGTTTGAAAACTTCTAAGATTTTAATCATATATATGGGGTGTAAGAGGGTCGTTCAATCAAATATGAACTGCCCATATGAGCCCTGCTCATTACAACTTCTAATGAGCGTAGCTCTTTAGTGTGTTTCTCTATATATCATTCTACTAATAAAAGTACAAGGAGTATACATGCCACACCCCTTCCAATAGTGGACCCCACAAGGTGAGGCTCTGCTACAAACCGGCCCAGTGGGTAACCTGACTCTGATCATGAACCTGCTAAAGCATATGCATTCATACAAATTTCTGAAACATGAGACATTCATGAGAAATCCAAAAGCCCAAAAGCCGTTGGCTGAACAACTATCATACACATGCTGATTAAATATCTGAGCATCCAAACATCCATATGCATATAAGTCCATAATGTAAGAGTCTAATGATGATACTAGGTCTAGAACATAATGAGACCTAAATTGAGCTAACGCAATGATGACTCCACGACACAATCTCTCCTAACTTGTGAGAATGGACTGATCCCTATCAAAATTGTGGCTAATCTAAAATGGGGAAAAATAAATGAGGTGAGACATGGCTCAGTGAATGAATATCTACTATAGGTACATTATACACATGTTCTAATCAGTGTTACCTAGGCACTTCAGTTTTCCCAAATTTTGTTCTGCCGACATTTGGACATAGCACGACACTCCATGGTACGTGCATATACCATGTCATGGCAACATCAATATTATCATTAGGCATATAGTACTTGAAGTATCTCGTGTCATTTTAAAAATACAATTGCAAGAAAATTTTTGTCAAATTGTGTTGCTTTTTTAAAAACATGGATGAAATTTACTAGGTGAGCAGTCTCGTAACAACAATGATCAATATGTACGTCTCTCTCATCTCCTCTCTCTTGTTGTTCATTTATACTCCCTATATGAGTATTTTTTATAACTTAGGTATATACTTTTTTTAAAAAAAATTGGGGACTGGTGATCCCCATCTTTTTATTACAATTTAATTTAAAATTTTGAGTTATTATATTATATATATATAATCATTTTAAAAATTTGTACGTTTGTGTCGCCGTATTGGGATTTTCAAAGCTTGTCATGCCTAATACTTATAACAACCTGGACACTTGATATTCGTACCACGTGCCTAGGTAACACTGGTTCTAATTCACAAAATAAGAACAACTAACCATAATATCTCCCTTCTTATTTAGAAATTTTTTGATAAAGTCTCCTATAAAAATAGAGGATTTCAAGATCTTATACGTTACTTGTAAGACATGTTCATACGAGAATTCATTCAAAGATAACATAATATAATCTTCAAACTTTCCAATTTTTTAATGTATACTACTTTACAACCATCTATGATTTTCCCAACACTACACAGTGAGTCCAAAGTTTCTACAAAATTACTGAGTATACTTCTCTTATCATTTTCATACATTTGCATATTGTCTGCTTGTTTGCTAAGAATTCGTTTATCATATTTCATACATTTTCATACTACTTGCTTGTCTGCCTGCTTAGAACTTCCTTATCATATTTTATACATATTCATACAACCCGTTTGTCTGCCTGGATTCTCTTATCATATTTTATACATATTCATACTACTTGCTTGCCTACTTAGAATTTCCTTAGCAAATTTCATACATATTCATACTACATGTTTGCCTGCCTGGGCACTTACCCTATGGGTAACCTTGTTCCCAGTATTTGGTTCTTCTTCTTGGGCGCTTACCCTATGGGCATCCTTATTCTTAGTACATGGTCTTTGTCATTTGGGCGCTTACCATATAAGCAGCCCTATTCGCAGTAGAAATTTTTCCATCTGTCTATCTGGACGCTTATCTTATAGGCAGTCTTATTCCTAATATATAATCTTTTCATCTGTACATTTGGGTGCTTGCCTTACAGGCAGCCCTATTCCCAGTGGATAATCTTTCCACTTATCCATTTGGGCACTTACCATATAGGCATCCCTATTCCCAGTGGATAATCCTTCCATCTATCCATCTAGGCGCTTACTTTATAAGCAGCCCTATTCCTAATTGATAATTTTTTCATCTGTCCATCTAGGCGCTTACCGTATAGGCAGCCTATTCCCAGTGGATAATCCTTCCATCAGTCCATCTAGGCGCTTACCTTATAGGCAGCCCGAGCTTACCTTATAGGCAACCCTATTCCCAGTGGATAATATTTTCACCTATCCATCTGGGCGCTTACCGTATAGGCAGCCATATTCCCAGTAGTCTGAATAATTTATTTGTTATCACATTTCCTTACATAATCTCTAATTCATAAAAGTACATACATACATGTATTCTTCATATTCATAATACCAATGATTCATTAAACATATCACTAATTCATAATCTTTTATTTAAGCAAAAATCACTATAATAGATATTCACTCACTTGAACTGAGCGCCATGATAAATCTAGTTGGCACTGGAGCTCCCTGGGTCAAGATCTGGTAGTAAGCCCTCGCCTAAGGTATAATAACATACGGGTATACATTAATGCATTATCTACGCACCAAACATTCATACTAACTTATAACATGCATATACACTCTTTTGAAATTTCTATAGAATTTCCCATCGCTTTAATCATAGAAATCCATCAAATAACCCATGAATCTAAAATATAAACTTCAGGCGATAAATCAAATCTTTTCCCTAAATTTTCATAATCGCGCAATTTTTTTAATGCATTTCAAACTACATAAACCATTCATGTTTTTCCAATCTAATTTAAAATCATAAGCATCCCTTTGGGACTAAACTCATTATTTTGAAATCTACGTTAGAGCATTTTCTAAAATTTCCATAATACCCTTAATGATATTAAATCATCAAAATTAACTTGTAAAATTCAATAAAAATCATTTCCCATGTTATAATATCCCCAATTAAATATCTATCAAATCAATTTTACCAAATCAATTGATTACTAACTAAAGTCCCAATTTATGTTTTAAACATAAAATCCTACTTTTCCCATTGTCAAGCTACACCACTACTTTTCAAATTAGCAATTTTCACCACATTACTACACCCCAAGAAAATGTTTAGAAGCAAGGATTGAAACCAATTTATACTCACTTTATGAAACTCAAGCTTGATACGCACAATGTCAACATTATACAAAAGAAAAAAAAGGATAATAATTTTAGATAGAGTACTCACCACTTAGATGCATGCTTTAGATTCTAAATGTCTCCCCCAAACTAGTTTTTAGTAAAGGTTGAAGCAAAACCAAGAAAAATGGGGGCTTTAAAGAGGTTTTAGGGTGAGTTTTGATGGGATTTAAACTACGTGTTTAATCCCTAAACCCTTTGGATCTTGGAAACTGTGAATCACATAAATCACACAGCAAATAGAAAGAGATTGCAAAGAATAAAATAGAGACAAAACACAAAGATATATGAGGTTCGGCAACGTGTCTACGCCCTTGGGAGCCACACCAATTCACTATATTGAAGATAAAGAGTTCTTACAGTTTTTCTTCTCTCAGAATTACGGCTACTTCTCACATACAACCCTAAATAATATGCACATTGCTATAATTCTAGGGTTAAAACTATAAGGCCGAAAATACCCCTGTAGAAATGCTAAAGGGGGGCTCTACCCCCTACCACCCCCCGGGCAATCTGCTGAAGGTTGTCTACATTCCCGACAAGTTTTTGGCCCAAACTAGGGCTGGCCGACGGCAAGGTTGTAGCTGGCCGGCGATGAGGCTGCGTCTGGCTGACGGTACTAGTGCCGACATTGGTGATCGGGTCTTGGGTCTTTGAGAGAGGAGATGTATGGGAGAGAGAAGAAATAAAAGAAAAAGAACAAAAGATGAGGAAGAGAAGAGAACATGAGTTCTCTTCTTATTCCCTTCCAAGGTAAAAAGACCATAATGCCCTCCCATTTATTTAAGGCCTCTTTTGATATTTAAGGGTATTTTTGGAAAAATAAAGGTTTTAGGCCCATTTTCAAGAAATACATTTTACCAAAAATTTTAATAAAATCACACCCTTACTTTAAAGGCAAAAAATGTCGAAATTACCCATGTTCCTTGGACTTGGGCATTACAATACCAAACTTTAATTAGATGTAAATATCATTTAATTAAAAATATTAACTTCTTAACAACTATTGTTCACCTCAGAAAACTTCTTAGCCCACCCCTTCGGCTCAATCGATGCATACCCTAGTCCCGAGGTCCAATCCTTAGAAGTAGGGTTCACCTCTAAGGAGATAAGTAAGAGCTCCTTCTCTTTCATGTTCTTTTGTGTTTGCTTTCTTTTGCCATGTTTTCATCGTCTTAGCTTTTTACAGCAATGGGTCAATGATTTCTTTGGTTTTTACTGGCTCTATATCACTCTGTTGAAAGTGTTAATTTTTGTTTGGGGTGTGGGATTCTGTCTTTTTTCTAAAATCCTTCTTGGGCTCTCTATATCTCCAAATTCTAGTGCTCCTTATTATTTAATTTATTTTTATAATTCTATTTAGTTTTTGATTCTTAAGTGATTAGGTTATGACAATTATGTTATTCAAGTAGCATTGAATCATTTTGAAGTATGACTTCCCCGAAACCCATACTTTTATGTTAATGGGTTCTCCTGTTGAACAAGGGGCTTCTCATGCTACATTGGTGGAGGTTGTAAGGCCCCATGTTCTGGCACTCCGGGCCAACCCATTAGACTGGCTTTAAAAGTGAATTTGCGCTATGTTGAACACCCATGTTGGTAGAGTGGAGTTGTTGCTTGGGAATAAGAGAAATTCAAAGTAAGTGTAAAGTCTTAAAAGCTTATGAGAGTGTTTCAATGAGAGCTTTTGACTTTGAAGATTATTGCATAAATTATCTCGCTCTCATGCCAAATATCCATTTGATGTACTGCATTTTATACGCTCCTTACTTGCCATGATCCTGTGATGTTTATATTATATATGGCTCTCTTTAATTTAAGCTTGCAACAAAAGATTTTATCTAAATCTCTTTGTTTTTTTATTCATTCATTAATAGTGTTTCATATAAATGAGGCTAGACAGTTGTTGTTGAGGTTGAAATTCATATATGAGTTTCTGTCTGTAGATACCAAGCCTCTTGAGTGTTGGGATTTAAACCACACGTTTAATCCCTAAACCCTTCGGATCTTGAGAGACTATGAATCACAGAAATCATACAACAAATAGAAAAATTGCAGAGAAGAAAATAGAGACAAAACACAAGGATATACGAGGTTCGGCAACGTGCCTACGTCCTTGGGAGCCACACCAATTCACTATCTTGAAGATACAGAATACACATAGTTTTCTCTATCTTAGAAAAATTATGGCCACTTCTCACAACAAGTTAACCTAAAAAATACGCATATAGCTATATGTTTAGGGTTAAACTATAAAGCCGAAAATACCCCTGTAGAAATGCTAAATATCGATTTTCGTTGCAATCTGGGCCGTTCGGCAATCTACAAAAGGTTGTCTACATTCCCAACAATCTCCCACTTGGAGATTACTGAAGTAACACTGAACTTCATATTCTCAAACAAAGTGAATGTAGTGATCTCACCCCTCCTGGTATGGCTCTAGCTATTCATCTCCTCAAGCATTAAGGCCAATTGAAGTTGAACACAACTTCAGTTTCTCAATGGTGATTGACTTGGTCAACATATCTGCTGGACTTTTACTTCCTAAAATTTTCTCTAGTAACAACTCTCCATCCTCCAAAAGCTAGCAAATAAAATGGTACCGAAGTAAATATGCTTTGTTCTGGCATTGAACACTGGATTCTTGGTAAGGTGTATAGCACTCTAGTTGTCACTGAAAAGATCATTGTTTTCTTGCTTCAGACCCAATTCCTCCAAAAAAATCTCTCAACCAAATCATCACCTTCCTAGCCTCTATCACGGCTACATACTCAGCTTCTGTCATGGATAATGTCACTATCTTCTGCAGACTTGAGACCCAACTCACTACTGTCGAACCCAAAGTATAGATATAGCCTGTGGTGCTTCGCCTTGTATTATGATCACTGGCAAAATCAGCATCCACATATCCCTGCAACATCAAATCTTTCCTCCCAAAGCATAGTGGTAAATCTTTGGTACCTCTCAAATATCTCAATATCCACTTTACTCTTTCCCAATGTTGTTTCCCTGGATTGCTAGCATACCTGCTCACAACTCCCACTGCATGGGCTATATTAGATCTTGTGCAAACCATCGCATACATTAGGCTACCAATGATTGAGGCATAAGGAACCTTGGCCATGTACTCCTCTGCATCTGTCTTGGGAGACTGCTCCTCGAAAAGTTTAAAGTGACTTCCTAAGGGCGCGCCAACTGCCATGACATTTTGCATATTAAATCTCTAGAATACTCGTTCAATATACTCAGTTTGACTCAACTTCAAAGTGTCCTGAGTCCTGTCCATGTTGATCCTCATCCCAAGCATCTGTTTGGCTGCACCTAGTTCCTTCATAGCAAACTCTTTTGCTAACTGTTGTTTCAGCTTGTTTATTTCCTGTAAACAAGATCCCGCTACAAGCATATCATCAACATATAGTAATAAAGTAATGTAACTGGACTCAAACCTCTTGAAGTAACAACAGTGATCTGCATTGCACCTTTCGTAGCCATTACGCTGCATAAAACCATCAAATTTCTTGTACCACTGCTTAGGGGCCTGTTTCAAACCATATAAACTCTTCTTGAGTCTACATACCATCTTTTCCTTGCCTTCTTTAATGAAACCAACAGGCTGCTTCATATAGATTTCTTCATCCAAGTCACCATGAAGAAAAACAGTTTTAACATCTAACTGCTCAAGGTCGAGATTCTCAATAGCTACTAAACTCAATACCACTCTGATAGTAGTCATCTTCACAACTGGAGAAAATATCTTTGTATAATCGACTCCTTCCTTCTGTTGGAAGCCTTTCACAACTAGCCTGACCTTGTAACTCTTACTACCATCACTCTCTAGCTTAACCTGATAGACCCACTTGTTATGTAAAGTTTTCTTCCTTGCAGGGAGCCTAGCCAACTCCCAAGTCTTATTAGAATGGAGAGAATCCATCTCTTCCTGCATCACATTCTCCCACTTAACTGACTCACTAACTTGCAAAGCCTCATCATAAGTCTCTGGTTCCCCCTTGTCTGTCAATAGCAAGTAATAAAGTGATGAGAGATATTTAGGATTAGGTTTGGGTACTCTGGATGACCTCCTCAATTCTCTGGTAAGTGTGCTAGACTCTGTCTCTAACACTATCCTTGGAACTGTCTCCTCTGAAACTGTCTCATCTACCTGACTAGAACTGTTCTCAACTCTACTGTCATTTGGAAGCTCCTCCAACTCCAAATACTTGGATGTGTCTCCATCCTTAGTGGTACTCTCACTGTTCTATTTGTTGTCACTGTCTTTGTATAATAGTCTTTAATCAAATACAACATCTCTACTCCTGATAATCTTCCCGTTCTTGTCATCCCAAAAGCGATAACTGAACTCATCAATGTCATACCAATGAAGGTACACTTCTGTGACTTAGCATCTAGTTTGTCCTTGACATGGTCACTAATATGTGTGAGCATGAGATTTTTCCAACCCGCTCTCACAATGGTTGTTTGACTTTGGAGTCACCACCAATTCATTTTTAGGAATAGGTCCTGGGTATTCTTTATTATGAATAAGGCAAATGGTTTATTCAGAGTTAGGGTAAGCGATTCGATTAAGTCCTGGGGAAGGTGTTAGGCACTCCAAGACTCCCGTTTATAACGGTTACCTACTTCCTAAACTTAAGCCAATTATAATCTCAAAGTTTAATTAAAATGTCCGAGTGTTTAGAAGAATGTTAATCCAAGAAATATAGAAAGCTACATGACTAGGGTCGAACCCGAATTGGGTTGCCTACGTACTCACGAGTTGAGATCAGATCGAGCGTAGTTCTGGCACATGAACCCATGCCAAGGCTAGGGGGTAGTGTGTATGTGCATAGGGTGGTCAAGGGTCTAACCCGGAGGGCTAGGGTTTAGTTGACCAGGGAGGTCAAGTGCACAAGGGTGAGTCTAATTGCGGTTAGAGGGGTTTAATGATGGTTAGAGGTTAACCATGATTATGAAATGCCTACAAGGCCAATTTTTGGGTTTTTTGGATTTTTCATATTTTTTTGATATTTTGTGTGATTTAGGGATATATGCAAGCTAACCATGGTTGATTAACCAAGGTTGAGTTAACCATGGTTAGGGACCAATTATGGTCAAGAAGAGGATAACAAATCAATATTTTTGATCTTTTTTGAATTTTTTATTTTTTGAGAATTTTTTATGATTTTATGTGAATTTGCAAAAGGGGCAAGCCTAACTAGAGTTAAAAGTTAGACGGGGATGAACTAACCCCAGTTAGGAACATGATCTAGGTCCAAGCATGGGCCTGGCATACGTGGCAGGGCTCCAGTGGGCCTCGGATTGGGCTTGGGCCTAGTGCAAATATGTTGTGCAGGCAAACAGGGAATGGCGTCAATTTGTTTACTGCCATTCCCAATACTGTGAATATTGGGAATGTCGATAATCCAACTGGCGCCATTCCTGTTTTACAGGAACAGCACTATTGCAGCCACATGGGGAGCTCAGTGTTAGTGCCACGTGGACTGGTGGACCCAGGGAAAAGTCTGGGGAATTGTCAGGTGTCCTGGGCCTGATCTTGGGCCCTGGACTTGTCTCGAATGAGGCCTATGACAACCCTGATATCCATGATTCAGAAATAACATAATGTCGGCACTAGGATTGTCGACATTATGCACAAGACCAAATTCGTGCCATTTAACCCTAGTTAAGCTAAACCACAGGGCATAGGAAGCTTAGAGAAGGTAGAGGGGAGTCCCATGGACCCAAAACAGGCCCTGGATTGGACCAGGGCCTCACCATTTGTGATCAAAAGTCTCTGCAATAAAAACATTCAGAATGGCGGTAGTTATTCTACCACCATTACTGAATTTCTACAGAAAATGAAAATCCAGCTACGGTGCTGTTCCACGATGCATCCAAGGGATTCCCCATGGACTGGGGATCCCCCAAAAAGTTAGTGGAGGGGTGGTAGTGGTCTGTACACTGTGGTGTGGTCGTGTGGAGGTTGTTGGGGTTCCATTGCCTATGGAGCAGGCAGGGAACCCCTCTAAGCTATGGACAATGAGCTAAACCCCCTGGATATGGACTAGGAGTTTACAAGGATGCTCGAAATAAAAAGGAATAGGGGTAGGGGTGATCCCTACCCTACTGAGGTGCTTTCACAGATGGTGGAGGTGGTGGTGGCTGCTGTCCGCGGTGGTGCCGAGGAGCTGGGTACTGGCCCTTTGAATTTTTAATTTTGAAATTCTAAAACTACTGGGAACTTAGGATCTTGGCAGGGATTCCTTGCAGTGGTTATCGCCTGTCCCTCAAGGGTGTGGGATGCTTGGGTTAGGCAGTGGGTTTGGGGACAAAGTGGGGATTAGGACTGAGTTGGGTGGAGTTCTCAGATGCATGGAGGGGGTCTGAGGGAAGTTCAGAGGCATGGGGGAAGACCTGAATTGTTGGTGGTGCAGGGGGTGGCGTTGCAGACCTACAAACACGCAACAGTGATAGTGGTGGTAATTGGTTTACAGCCATTATCATATTGGACAGAAAGCTGAATGTCGGTAGATGGACTACTGACACTCAAAGAATTTGATTTTTTTACGTATCTGGGCTTCCCTACAGAGTTTGATTTACGGTCTTGGGCCTATGTTTGGGCCCAGCTTGGTTGCTAATGGTTTTAGGTCTCTGCGGGCTCGAGTCCACCTAGGGTTTAGACTAGGGTATGCTAGGGCTACCTAGGGTTTGACTTAGGGCTACCTAGGGTTTAGGGTTAAGGTTAACTAGGGTCTAGGTTTAACTATGGTTTAGACCTAGGGTTTAGGCTAAGGTTGTCCTAGGGTTCAGGTGAGGTTGACCTAGGGTTTAGGCTAAACAAACCATGGTTAAGTTAATTAACCAGGGTTAAGGGGGGTTTAAAAATTGGGTGCTGACAATATGAACATAAGACACACAACCAAAAACCCTTAAATGCGAGAGATTTACCTCTTTACCACTCCAAACCTCTTCTGGTATCCCAAAGTTCAACGGAACTGATGATCCATGATTAACCAAGTAAGCTGCTGTATTTACTGCATCTGCCCTAAAACACTTTGGCAACCCTGCATGTAACTGCATGCTCCTAGCACGCTCAGTCAAAGTCCTGTTTATTCTTTCTACAATACTATTATGTTGCGGTGTGCCTGAAGGTGTCCTCTCTAAACGAATCTCATTCAGAGCATATGCCTTCTTGAACTCCCCCAGCTCCTACTCTCCACCGTGATCTGATCTTAAGCACTTCACTTTCAAATCTGTTTCATTCTCAATCATGGCTTTCCACTTCTTGAAGATCTCAATCACCTTTGACTTGTGCTTCATGAAGTACACCCATACCTTCCTCGATCGATCGTCGATAAAGGTAACAAAATACGTCGAGCCACCAAGAGAAGACACAGTAGCTGGACCCCATACATTTGTATGGACAAGCTCAAGCTTGTAAGCCTTAGGGGGCCTGCCACTTTTCTGGAAGCTAACCCTCTTTTGTTTCCTGAAGATGCAATCCTCACACATGTCCATACCCACTGAATCGATGCCTGGTAGCTTTTCCTCTGATTGCAGAACCATCATTCCCTTCTCACTCATGTGTCCCAACCTACTATGCCACAGATTTGAACTCACCTTGCCATCTGCAATTGCGAGGGTGTCACTCGCATGTGAAGTCAAGTAAAGAGTACTACTCTTCCTACCACGGGCAATCATCATGGCACCATTGGAGACTTTTCATGTATCTCTTGTGAATGTCGAGATATAACCTGTTGTTTCAAGTTGCCCAACTGAAATTAGATTTCTCTTCAATTTCGGAACGTGCCTGACATCTTTCAAACACCACTTGAACCCATGCGCCTCAATCTGCACATCTCCTCTTCCCACGATACTACAAGGCTCATCGTCTCCCAAGTATACTTTTCCAAAGTCTCCTGCTACATAGTTCTGCATGACCTCTCTATTAGCAGTCGCGTGGAATGAGGCACCTGAATCAATCACCCGTGACTCGGTGTTACTATCCATAGCAAGGATAAGTGCGTCATGCACAATATGAGCCTCCTGCTCATTCTTATCCTTCTTTGGCACTTTGCAGGTAGTCGCCATATGGGCCATTTGACCACAATTCCAACATTCACCTTTAATAGGTTGCACTCCAGACTGTGACTTATTTCCCTTCCTAGATTTCGATCATTTCCTGTTCTGATTCTAACCACCCCATTTTTGGCTTCTGCCTCTCTGCTCGAGACTAAGGGCTGAACCCGAACTACTTGAAACCTCTATTGATTTTCTTCTGACCTCCTCAGTCAAAATCAAACTTACAACCTCACTCAATTTCAACTTCTCCTTTCCAACCGAGTTACTGATCGCAGTCATACTTCCTTGCCAACTCTCTGGCAACTGAGACAGGATTAACAGAGCTTGAACCTCGTCATCAAATGTAATATCAACGGAGGTAAGCTGATCTACTATTGTGTTGAACTCACTGAGATGTAACATGAAGAAATATCCTTCTGTCATCTTAAGGTTCCAAAGTTTTTTAACAAGATGTACCTTATTCGCAGCGGACGGTTGCTCGTACATCTTTGCTAGTACTTTCATGAGATCTACCATTGTCTTCTCTTTCAATATATTGTAGGCTACTGTTTTCATGAGCGACAATCGAACCTGTCTGATTGCCTTCCTATTAAGGATATCCCAATCTTCATCGGTCTCGTCCTTTTTCTTTCCCTTTTATTTACCCATCAACGGTTGGTTAAGATCCTTCTGATACAGATAGTCCTCTATCTACATCTTCCAATAAGCAAAATTTGAACCATTGAATTTATCAAATTTTGATTTGCATTCTTTCGAACCCATAGCTCCCACTGCAACCCTAGATTGCTTGAACAAATTTTGATTTAAAAATCTGTCGAACACCCTCTGCGCAACCTACGCTTTGATACCAATTGTTGGGATTTGAACCATGTGTTTAATCTCAAACCCTTCGGATCTTGAGAGACTATGAATCACAAAAATCACACAACAAATAGAAAAATTGTAGAGAAGAAAATAAAGACAAAACATAAGGATATACGAGGTTTGGCAATGTGCCTACTTCCTCGGGAGCTACACCAATTTACTATCTTGAAGATACAAAATACACAGAGTTTTCTCTATCTCAGAAAAATTACGGCCACTTCTCACAACAAGTTAACCTAAAAAATACGCATACAGCTATATGTTTACGGTTAAACTGTAAAGCCGAAAATACCACTACAGAAACGCTAAATATCGATTTTCACCGCAATCTGGGTCATTTGGCAATCTGCTAAAGGTTGTCTACGTTCCCAACATTGAGATCATGCTTATTTACACCTAGCATACACGATAGACTACTTCCACACCATTTTCTTTTTATTTAGCCATGATACAAGTTTGTGTACATAATTTTTTAGGCATGATACAGGTTGTGGCCAGTGAAGGAGAGAACATAAAAAAGTATGAGGGCACAAGGTTTCAACTTCAAATTGTTTTATCTACTGAAGTACTAGTTTCTTGTTTAATTCGTTTTCCAGTTGAAGTTGACTCATACAGACCATTTTGGCAGATATTCATGTCTTAAAAGGAATGTGTAGTACAATGAAGTTTAGCTTTATAATGAGGGAGGTCAATACTCTAGCTCATCATATTGCTCAAAGGGCTTAAAAGAGAATTTTCAGAATTTTGTACCTCTATTTGAAGCTTATATTACTGAGAATCAGCTTCATAGGCTTGGATTGTATTCAGTTTTTCAATTTGAATGAAATATCTTTTATCTCTTTACCAAAAAAAAAAAAAAAGTTGACTCATATGTTTATTTTACTTGTTTGCTGAACTAACATGCAATCGTTGAAGCAAACTTTCTAAATATTTCCTCCAAATAATATAACAGATAGAGAACGCGGATATCAACCTCTAGGAAGTCCGAGTGGTAGGCTATTTATATAATGTTAATTTATCGAGTGTTTAGAAATTTAATGCAAAAAATTCTTGAATACATGCAACATCAAGTTCTTCTAACCAGTTTTTGAGTTAGCTTATCTTGATCCATTTAGTATGTGACTTTTTCCCAACTATGCCAATTTCTGAATAACCTCCCCAACATGCCAAGTCGGGTTTGAAACTTTGAATGGGTAGTATAAGTTTACAACTCAACAATATATATGGTAAAACAAAAGAAGCTATTTGCCCCACAAGGATGACCTATAGTCATTTTTCTAATATGTGTTAATTTACTTATTATTTTATATTACTTAGTGCTCATTAATAATTAAAAAAACATTCTGATTTTTTTTAAAAAATAATCCTTTATTTTTTATTTCATTTTTGAAAAAATCATATCTTTTGGAGTGATTGCTTTGATTTACTCACTTATTTTTTTTTAAAAAATTATTAGTAAAAAATTAATACGTGCACACCTTTACTAAGTATATATAAACGTTTAAACTTAGTTATCAACCACCAAGATTGCACGTGATATTTTTGTAGAGGGGTGTTTTGATCTTTGAAGAAATGGGGTTTACTGCAACCTTAATCTAGCCTAAATCTGATATCCAGACCGTTCTAAATTGAGTTATTTTTGGGAGAAATGATTCAGAGAATACAAGAAAGAAAAGGGGAAAAAGAAGGAAATGATTCAGAGGGAGAGAAGAAAGAACGATGAAGAAAAGTAGTGACAGAATGTTTTTCTTGATGAATCCTTTACTTTCTCTCTCTGTAAATTCTATTTGGAAAATCTGGTTGTTTTTGGAAAATCTTCTGGGAACTCGAGGAAAGTCTCTCCCTCAACAAGGAGGGGTCACCTCTATTTATAGGTGATTATCAAAAATTGTAACCAACTTGTACAACTGTCATAACCGTTTTTGTAACCGACTTTTAGAGAGAAAATATTGGATTTCATCAATATAAAGGCGTTTTGTCACCATACCTCCTTTAAGCTTTTATGACCAAAGCTTTCAGATATTTTCTTCAAAGGTTAAAAGCGGTATTCACAATATCCATCTTTTAACAAATTCTATCTAAGCCCTCCAAACCACAACTCATCGTCCTCCCCCAAAAGCAATTGGTAACTACATCGTGAAAGCGGGTCATACGCTTTCATGGTGTACTGTCCTACTGAGGTAATATATTAGTGTTCAGACAGCAACACTCTTCTAGAATAATTAATAATAACGATGATAATAATCATCTCAAGTCCAATAGGGAAATCGTAGGTGTTGGACGAAGACACCCTTCCCGTGATTTAGGTCCAATAGGGAAATCATAGGTGTTGGACGAAGAAACCCTTCCCGTAGCTCAGGTCCAATAGGGAAATCGTAGGTGTTGGACGAAGGCACCCTTCCCATAGCTCAGGTCCAATAAGGAAATCATAGGTGTTGGACGAAGACACCCTTCCCGTAACTTAGGTCCAATAGGAAAATCGTAGGTGTTGGACAAAGACACCCTTCCCGTCAGGCCTTAAGAGAAACAGAGGAAAAATCCATCCTCAATGCTTTCTCCTTGACTGTCAGCCCAGGAAATAATCCATGCTTCACTGGAATAGGTAATGAGGGGAAACAGCCACACTCATTCCCACGAGGTGGTACCAATCCATACCGTTCACCCCTGACAAAACAAATCTCCTTTTTGGCAGAAGTCATCAGAAAGGCATACAAGGAGGGTACAAATCCATACCACACCAATCATCAAGAGAAAGGCGTTGAAAGCTAGAGCGAGGCAATGAAGCCATATAGAATATCCGAAGGCGTTGAAGTCTGAATTAGCATCAAAAGCATTTAAAGCCTGAAACAGCATCCGAAGGCATTAGAGCTCAAAATAGCATCCAAAGGCGTTAGAGCCTGAAACAATATCCAAAGGCGTTAGAGCTTAAAATGATATCCGAAGGCGTTAGAGCCTGAAACAATATCCAAAGGCGTTAGGACTTGAATCTGTGTTAATAGCGTTAAAAGCGCAATAGTTTCAACTTTCATCAGTGATATAAGGGTAAATTTGTCATTAATGAGCAAAAAATCCTTTTTTATGAACTAAAAGCATAAGAGCTTAAAATCATCATTGATCATTAATGGCTAGAATCATCATTATCAGATAAACATGGAATTCTGTTAACCAATTCTCAAAATGATTTTAATATACGTGATATGTTAGAACATCTTTTGAGCCACGTGTCATTATTTTATTGAATTATGAACAACATCCTTAAATTCAAAATTTCACAAATCAAGCTTTTCAATAACCATCATCAACATTTTAGCCCCCTGTCTGTGAAGGCGCTTTTAGACTTAATCATACTCTAAAAGCGTCTGAGCAGACAAATCATCATGACAAAAGGAGTTCATTAAATAATATGCTATCATAAATTTGGCGTCTAAAAGAAACGTCTTTTCGGATCCCGCTTAAAACATCTTTGCCACATTTATAGCCAATAAGATCATGCAGCCAGCCTGTCAAAGTCATTATGATCGTACCCTTTTTTTCGAATTTCAAATCAAAACGTGCTTCTTGAAAACCGCACATCATAAATGTTTAATCATTATAAAAACCAGATAATTAGTTCCTCATTGCTTACTGTTCATCTTCTTCTTCGTGCAAGTATACTCTGCATTTTCCTCTTTCTTCTGTGCTTGGGTTTTTTTATTGATCTCATTGTGGTTTTCAAGGATCTCGATCTCTTATTTGGAATCTCAGAACATCTTTTAGAATTCTGGTGAGTTTCTGTTTTCTTACTTCTTTGTTAACTATTTCTATTCGACTGTTTATGCTTATGCTTGCTGTTTTACTCTTTTTTTTTTTGTTTCATCATTGTAGAGGTTTTGATTATCTGTATACTATGTCATTTTGTCTTCTTTTGTTCTTTTATCGTTGTTATTATATATATTATTATTATTTTTTTTTTTATATGCATGTTATTGTTATTTGTTTCATCATTCATCATTCATTTTTTTTTTTAGAAGAACACACTGTAATTTATTTATTTTTTTTATTTCTGCAACTTTTACGCTTTCAGCTATGGCATCTTCTTCTCAAAAAAATATTTTAAGTAACGAATTTTGGGATTCAGCTATGCATCATTCCTGGGATACCGCTGTTCCCTCTGATGGGTGGGCTTTGCCTTATGAAGACATTAGCGGAACTAGAGGATTTTGTCCTTCTCCTTTTGCCACTACTATGTTTAGGGTAGAGAGGAAAGATTTTCCGCTTTCTCAAGTAAATTTTAGTTCTCATAGCGGTTGCACCAAGGAATGGACAGCGTGGTGTGATTACATACTTACTCATCCGGAGTATGGTCCTAAATTACATGCAGCTGAAATTTTTAGAGCAATAGAGCTTTCGAAGGATTTTGAAGTTAGAAAAGATACGGATAGCTTATCACAGCTGGTTACCCGATGGAACAGCCAAACTCATACTTTTATTACTTCGTGCGGAGAAATTACCCCTACTTTGGAGGATGTAATGGCGTTATGGAGATTGCCGATCTTCGGGAACAGTGATATACAAGACATTGTTTTGAGCAAAGAGGAGGTAAAAGCGTCAAGACTTTTGCATGCTCTGGTTTGGGAGTCAAGAGTAAATCCTGTTTGGGGAGCTTCAAAGGAATCCCATGCAAGGCGGCCAAATTTCTATGGCTGGGTACGCTATTTCTTCAGAGAGAAAGGCCCTGTGAACAAAGAGACAGGAGTTAGGGAATATAAATATGGAAAAGAGTACAAGTCTCCTTTGGAGCTGACAGCATTTATTTGCATGTGGCTGTCAAGATATAATTTTTGAAGGCGCTCCAACAGATAAAGTTTTGGATAGATTATTCCCCTTAGCTTTCCGCCTTGCCGATGGTCAGAGTTTCCCTTTAGGGGTATATTTTTTGGGAACTTTATATAAGAATTTAGATCAAATTCACAAGTGTCAGGCCTGGTCAGCAGGTTCTTTCCACATAGAATCATTTGTTCATACTGCTTTTCTCCAGATGTGGTTATGGGAACGCTTTCCCGGTTATGCGCCTTCAGCTAGGCAATTTTCTCCTTTACAAGCTGATGATACCGTTGTTGAAGATCTCCCAAGTCCAAGGGCATGGCGGTGGAGTAGCATTTCCAGAAAGAAGGATGCGTTGATCTTTGACTTCATTGACAAGGAGAGGTATTTTTGCTTCAGGCCTTATATTGAGCCTTTGAAGGGGATTGAAAAGTTTTGTTATCATTCTGAAACTCCTTTGGCTTTTTTGGGTACAAATTCTGAAGAGCGGGCAGAAATTTCATTGAAGACTCTTCACTGCTTCGCTATTTTGTCCAAGTGCCACTTAATAGGTCTCTTCAGTGTGGACGGCGGCAAGACAAACAGTTTTTGTCTCGAATCTTACAACCCTGATCGGTGTCTGAGGCAATTTGGGCTTGATCAAGGTGTTCCTGATGGCGTAGCTGAATCTTTCTCTTTAAAGAGAACCATGAAAGTTTTCATTCTGGAAAGTTGGTCTTTAAATTTAAGGCCCTCTGTTGCCGGTTTCTACTTGGCTGGAGAGCACAGGATGGGCAGATGTACGAAGAACTACCAGCTTTTCTGGAAAGCTTGCGTTGGTACTTTCAAAGCCTTTGTTCAAGGTCCGCCAATGCTCAGTCAAACAGTTAATTTGGCTATGGACAAGGAAAAATGTCTGAAAGAGGCACCTGGTGCAAGCAAGAAAAGGAAAGCGGTAGCTTCTCCACACAAGAAGCCTAAATCAAAAACTGCTGATGGAGGTTCCACAGAGATCCGAGAGGAAATCATTACTCCTCCTCAGCCTGCAATCGTTACTGCTCCAAAGGCGGCTACTCCAAGAGCGCCTAGAATCAAAAAGATTGCAATAAAGAAGAAGGCTCCTCCCTCTAAGAAGCGAAAGAGTCAATCAGTAAGCAAATCTTTTATAATTAAAACATTTCTCTTATTCATACGCTTTTCAATTTCTTATTTGTATAGTTTTTCCTCACTTATATTTATATATATATTTTTTTTAAAATTTGTCACAGGGTCCTTCTTCTGATAGTGAAGATAACGAGCCATTGATTGTGCGTAAGCAGAATCTACAGACTCAACATGAGTTAGAAAGGACTGAGGCTTCTGTTACTCAAGAGAAGAATACAGCACCGCTTTCGGATGTTGGTGCAGGAAGCTCTGGAACTCCAGCTACTCCAATGGGACTCAGCATCCCTGAAGATGATGTTGCCGATATTCCTTTTCCTCCATCGGCGGAAGCAAGAGTACAAATTGAGAATTTGGCCAATGTCTGGCCTGAGAGCGAACCCAGTTCCTCTCCGCTTTCCAGAAAGAAAGATCAATCTACTAAAGGTTCTAGTGTTCGGAGAACTGCAAATCCTGCCAGAACTATTGACATAGCCAAGGCGTTAACATCTCTGAAGACAATGAGATCGCAAGCTATCAAGGTGAAGTCACTTCTTCTGCAAAGGACAGCGCAATCTTCATCACCTCTTATGATTGACGCTATTGATGATTCTGAGAGCGTAGGTTAGTAGCAGTTTAAAAATGTTTTATCAATATACATGCTTATATGCTTATTACTACAATCATTATAGTGTTCTAACAGTATGTATTATTTTGAAGGCCCTTCTGAAAGCGTTCAGGCTGAAATACCAGGAAACATTGCTTCTGCTTCTACAACAGTTGGAATCCTTGCTGATAATCTTCCCAAAGACCAAAACGCTGTTGAGGCTGAAGTGCACAATATTTTTGATGAAAGAACTACTGGAGTTGAGGCCTCAGAACAACTTATGGAGGTGGAGCCTCCTTCAGCCAGTGAAATAGCGTTTTTTTCTTCAGTGGTACAGAGTTCTGTGCAACGGCCTCTTCCTGAAGTTATTGCGGAGGTTTCTTCTTCTCTTGATAACACTCCTTCTGTTGGCGGAAGCACTCATACGCCAATGCCTTCAACTGAGAGTGTCAGCGCTCAAGTGATTGCTTCTACTGAAAGCGTTATTATTGGCTCCTCAGCAGTTGTCGAAACAGAAGTTGCCCCGGAAGGCGTTCATGAAGATGTTCAAGCTGCTAGTACTGCCATGGAAATCAATGTTGCTTCTAATGAGGAAATGGCAATCACTGATTCTGATCTTCATGCAACAGCTTTTTCGCCAGTTACGACATCAGAACTATCTGCTTTTGTTGGCAATTTTATGAGTGAAGACCCTGCTACACCTTCTACTTCAATAGAGCCGCTATCAGTCAATTCTCTTGATAATATCTTGAGGCGATACCCTGTTCCTGAAAGCTCAGTCCCCTTATGGACAGAGATAATTAAACGCTATCAGGACATCACTGCTTCCTGCTCTTTGAAGAATCCTATCATCAGGGCGGGCTGCATAGAGACAGTATGCTTTGTTATCCGAAGGATCAGAGATATCAAGCCTCATCTTGCATTTCTGAGGATAAAGACCCTTGAAGACTGGGGGCAGGAGCTGAAGGAGTTAGAGGATATCAACGTTAATGTAAAATGGTTAACAGATTTTCTGAGTAGTTTATCTATTACATTTTTCCAAGCTAAGAGCTTTGCCAGGCTGAATAGCTCCTACAAAAATAAAGTGACCAAAGCGGAAGAATTCAAGAAAGCGATATCAAACGATCAAGATAATATTCATATTATTCGTCAAGAGATTGCCCGCCATCAGGCCATGCTGGAAGAAAAAGAAAAATGAATAAAAGCTGCTCAAGATAGTCTGTCAGTTCTGTAAGAAGAAATCAAAGCAGATCATGAAGAATATATTCGTCTAAAGGCTTCTGCTGAAAGGCTTGTATATCTAAATGAGAAAGGCTTTACTTCTGATATTTTGTAAAAGCTTTTCCTTTACTCCTTTGTAACTCTTGTCAAATTTTATATGAATACAAAAGAAAAAATTTTGTTACCTTTCTTATTAAGCATAGTACTTTTTTAACCATTTTACATTGATAGGATCATGTAATATTTCACCAGATGGCATAGACAAAAGACAATAACCGCTGTCAAAACTTTGCCTTATAAAAAATGGCCCTTCCCAATTAGGAGTAAACTTTGCTACTTTTGTACCATTCCTGATATGAATAGCTGTTCGAAGGACCAAGTCACCTTCTTTCAGAATTCTATGTCGTACTGCCTTGTCATACGCTTTAGCAACTCTCTTTTGATACACTTTGGTCTTTATAGCTACAACTTCACGCTTTTCATCCATAACTTCTAGCTGAGCCAATCTAGCAGCTTAGAGGCATGCCTCCTCTCCATCAAATACTTCAATTCTTGTAGATGGTATTTTGATTTCCAGAGGTACAACAGCTTCTGTCCCATATACTAAAGAGAAAGGGGTAACACCTGTTGCAGTCCTTGCTGAAGTTCTGTAAGCCCAGAGCGATGTTGAAAGTCTTTCACACCATTTTTTATGAGCTCCTTCTATCATTTTTCCAATTATCTTCAGGATAGTCTTGTTAGTAGCCTCTGCTTGCCCATTCCCTTTAGGATAATAGGGGGTTGACCTCTTGTGTTTGATATCATATTTCTCCAGTAACTCTCTTACATTAGAATTTATGAAAGGCGTTCCATTATCAGTGATGACCTCCTTTGGTATCCCAAAGCGGCAGATGATATTTTCCTTAATAAATTTAGCCACCATGATACTTGTAGCCTTTCTTAATGGTATAGCTTCTACCCACTTGGTGAAATATTCAGTAGCCACAAGTATCCAAACATATCCTTCAGCAGGAGGATTAACAGGTCCAATTAAATCTAGCCCCCAAGTATGAAAGGGCCAGGGCGTAGAGACATACCGTAGAGATTGTGCAGGTGCATGAATGACATTTCCTCTTATCTGACACTGATGACAGCTTTGAACATATAGGTGTGAGTCTGCCTCCATAGTAGGCCAATAATATCCCAACCCCAAAATGTGTTGAAATAGCTTTCTTTTTCCTTGATGAACACCACAATCTCCACTATGAGCTTCATGTAGTACTATATCGATCTCCTTCCCAGACAAGCACTTGAGAGCAATACCGTTGTATCCTTTCCTGAATAATTCTCCTTTGTCAAAGTAGAATTTAGCAACTTTCTTCTTAAACTTGAAGGATTCTTTTTGATCAGTGGGCATTATTCCATCTGTGAAGTAGTCATTGTACGGTTTCTTCCAATCTTCCCAAGAGTTTGTAAAGTGACTTTCTTCTTTATCTGGCAATATTTGACAATCAGAACATTCTTTCTGTAACATAGCAGCATCTTTCTCCATTGTTGGCCAATATATTCCAAAACGCTGTAACCTCCTATACAGACTAACAGAAGGATTATACCCACATATTTTTGTGTGGATTTGCATCATTTGTTTCTTGGCTTCTTTTACTCCAACACATCTCATCAAAACTCCTTCGGGCCCTTTGAAATACAGATCCCCATTTATCTGCAGAAATTTTTTTAAGACTTTCAGTGTTGTAGCAGGGACCACTGTTGAATCATGAAGGCAGAAGACATCCTTCAAAATTGGTTCTCTCCAATCTGTTTCTTCTGATTCTGTGTCGCATAATTCTTCCATCAGTGGTGTAGCTATTATATGCCTTTCAATTACTACCTGAGAAGATTCTCCTTCAAATATTAACTTTGATGCCAAAGTAGCAAGTGCATCAGCATGGCGGTTCCCTGCACGCTCTTGATATTTGAATTCTATATTATCAAAATTAGTCATTATTCTTTGAACCGCCGTTCTGTAGGGAGCCAAACCAACATCTTTTACATTGAATGATCCTTCCATTTGACTAATTACCAGATTGGAATCTCCTATTACATTTATTCTTTCGGCCTTTAACTCTTTAGCAATTGACAAACCTATGAGAAGAGCTTCATATTCTGCTATGTTGTTAGAGCAAGGAAAATCCAATTTGAAAGAAAAAGACATTACCTCACCCCCAGGAGCTTTTAACACAATACCTGCCCCAGCTGAATCTGCAGTTTTAGATCCGTCAAAATACATGAACCATTCCTGTTTTGCTTCAATAGTCATTGCTTCAGGGAATTCTCCTGGTAGTTCTTCTCTTAATATCAAATCATCATTTCCTGGGAAATTTGCCATAGATCTGCTACTGCTTGTCCTTTAATAGCACGAGGGCAAAGGCATGTAATATCAAACTCTGATAATGAAAGGAGCCATTTAGCTGCTCGTCCTGAAAGAACTGGTTTTGACATGAGATATTTGATTGGATCAGATTTTGTCATTAGAAAAATCTTATGAGATAGTAGATAATGACGAAATTTTTGTAAGGCATAAATCAGAGATAAACAACTCCTTTCAATCCGAGGGTATCTCAATTCTGCATCTCTGAGAATTCTGCTGAGATAGTATATTGGCCGTTCACAACCAGACAAATCTTCTTGGGCTAGAAGAGCTCCAATAGCGGTTTCTATTGAAGCCAAATACAGGACCAAAGGCTTCTTGGGGATTGGTGCCATCATAGTTGCTGTTGAACACATCATTTGTTGAAGTTGTTTGAAAGCTTTTTCATGCACTGATTCCCATTTGAATACACAGTTCTTTCGCAGGAGTGGCATAAGAGGTACTGTGACAGCTGCCAGTCCTGGGATGAATCTTCTTATATAGGATACTTTCCCTAAGAAACTTTTCAACTCTTTAACTGTGCTTGGAGCTGTCATGGATGCAATTGCTTGAGCCTTTGTAGGATCAACATCTATACCCTGTCTATTCACAATGAACCCCAAGAATTTGCCTGCAGAAACTTTGAAAGCGCATTTTAACGGATTCATTTTTAACTGATAATGGCGGCACCGTTGAAAAACTCTTCTTAGATCCTCAACATGACTGCAACGCTTTCGAGACTTGATAACAATATCATCCACATAATCTTCCACTGTATTATGGAACATATCATGAAAAATGGCTGTCATAGCTCTTTGATAAGTAGCCCCGGCATTTCTCAACCCAAATGGCATAACTGTATAATAAAAATTTCCAATTGGTGTCCGAAAGGCGGTTTTTTCTGAATCTTCTGCTGCCATCTTGATCTGATTGTAACCACTGTATCCATCCATAAATGAAAAAGCATCATGACCTGCTGTTGCATCAACTAATAGGTCCATATTGGGTAGAGGAAATTCATCTTTTGGACATGCCTTGTTTAAATCTCTGAAATCAACACAGCAACGTATTTGCCCATTCTTCTTCTTGACTGGTACAATATTGGCTAACCAAGTTGGATGTTGAATTGGCTTGATAAAACCTGCTTTTAGAAGCTTTTCAACTTCTATTTTGATTTGATCTTCAATATCTGGTCTGAATTTTCTTGGCATTTGCTTCATTGGTACATATCCTGGCTCAATATTCAATTTATGTGTGACCAATGTAGGATCTAACCCTGACATTTCTTCATAATTCCATGCAAAAATATCTCGGTATTCTTTGAGCAAATCTACTAATTCTTCTTTTTCTTTTGGGACCAATTTGGAACTGATAAGTATCGGCCGCTTTTCTGATAAATTTTCTGCAATATTTACTTCTTCAAGATTTTCTTGTACCGCTTTTACACCATCCTGCATCTGTTCTGGCGCTTCCCCAATTTCACTTGTTTCTTCTGCTTGAAATATTTGATCCATCATGGGAATCTGATTTTCTCTTGATGAATCAGTTTCCTTTGATTGTCATAAGATATATACAACTTTTCCATCTGGTTGTATCACCCTCTTACAGCCTCCAGCTCTTGGTTCTTTGATAGCATTCCCCTTTAGAATTTCTGTTTTCACACTTTCGTCTCGGGGTCTTTTTGAGGCCTTTGAAATTTCTGATGGCGTTAAAATAGTGGATGATGGTGGCATAACTCCTTTGGCCATTTCAAAAGCGGTTTCTCCTTCTTCAGCCAACTCACCATAAAACAATGCTTCTGAAATATGAGCTTCAGCTTTATCAAATGGTGTGGCAGTTGCTACTATTCTGATGACTTTTCCTTTGTATATCCCTTTAACACATTGATGAAATGTTGATGGTATTAGCTGGAACTTGTGGATCCAAGGGCGGCCAAGAAGAATATGATAGCTTACATTGGCTTCAATAACATGGACTCTTATTGCTGAACTTATTGGCCCCACTTGAAGATTAATAGTAACATAACCAATAGTGTTCTGGCACTGTCCTCCAAATCCTGATATTTCTATTGGCTGCTTTGAAATCTTTGAAGGATTTAATCCCATTGCTATTGCTGTTGATAATGGGATAAGATTTAAGGAAGACCCAGGATCTATCAATGCTCTTTTTGCTTCAATAGAGTTTATTAAAGCTGTAACATACAAAGGCTTGTTGTGAGCTATTGATGAGGCTTTCATATCATCAGCAGTGAAACTCACATCTTGAATTTCCGGAATTGCCTTTCTTGTAGCAGAGTAGGCAAGAAAGCAATGTTCTGAATGAGCTTCTGCGACTGTCGTCAAAGCCGCTGTTGCAGCTATTCTTGCTGCTTTTGAGAAATGCATCTGGTCAAAGAAGTTTTTAAACTTTGAACTCTGTGAAAGAGTTTCTATTGCTGTGAAAGAGTTTCTATTGCTGACTAATCATTAGGAATAATTTCTTCTTCCATTTCTTTTTCTGTCATAATTGCTGAGTTATGACAGACCATAGCAACCACATCTTTCGCTTTATGATTTGGCAAAAGATCCTGATGGACAGATCCTTCAGGAGTAGTTGAGATTTTCAGGTGTCCAGCAGCTATTTTGTCATTAAAAATCCGCCTTAGAGAGAAACAATCTTTTGTTGAATGGCGTATGGTTTGGTGATACACACAGTATTTGCTGCTCTGTTTGTCTTCTTCTGTAGGCTTTTGGAATGGTGATGGTAAGTACAAAACGCCTTCAGCAATCCATACTTCCACAATTCGTAATACTTCGGCCATGCTGCAGGGAAAAGGCGGTGAAATGCTTTCTGGGTTGTACTTTGTTTTTTTATCAGACTGATAAGAGGTATTTCTCTGAAACGGCCGCCTTCCAGAATTTTCTGCCGCCATTGCTGATTCTCTCTTGTCCCTCCTGCCATATCTGTCTTCATACCTTGGTAGAGTTGCTCTTGATATGACTGTGTTGAGCCTTTGAGAAACATCATAAAGCTTTTCAAAAGAGGGGATAGTAGCTACCTCCAAATAAGCTCTGTATTCTTTTGCTGCTCCATCAACACATATTTGTACAAGTTGCTCCTCAGTTGTTGGTTCATGACAATCTAAAACCAAATATCGAAAGCGGCGAACATATTGTGTCAGATCTTCATTAGGTCTTTGCCGCTCTTTCGACAAGGTATTGAGAGTAACACGGTCTTCTACAGAGAAGAACTTCTTGGAAAAGATAGTGACCATTTCTTCCCAAGAGTGAATAGAGTTTGGAGCTAAAGTCGTATACCAAGTGAAGGCACGATCAGTCAAAGATTTAGCAAATTCGCGGAGACGGAGCTCTTCATTGCTAGCATATCTGCTTAATGCATCAGTGAAACGCATTACATGCTCTCGAGCATTTCCAGTTCTTCCATTGTAAAGAGTGAATTGGGGTGTGATATATCCTACTGGATATTCCATTCTCATGATTCTTGCCGAAAAGGGTGGTCTAGCATCGAAAGCATTCGAAAGTCCAGAGCGTTTTGCTTGCTCCCTTTCAAACATCTCAGAGAAATCCTCGGCTGTCATATACGAGGAATGTCTCCCTTCCTGTTCATGATGATTGCAGGGTGGAGAAGAAGGAATAGGATCTTTCTTGGGAGGATTATTGTGCATGTCATTTTCCTCATCATGTTGAGATGGAGAAGGTGTACGCTCCTGCGACCTCTCCGAATTGCGAATATTATCTTCACGATGGGCTTTCTTAAAAAACTCCTGCATTTGTTTTTCTGATGCTGCTAACTGAGCTGCTACCTGAGTTTGGATAGCCTGCATTTGGGCTTACATCTGTACTTGGGTTGCCTGAAACTGAGCAAGAAAAGGCCCAAGAACAGCAAAAAGATCAGGAACTTCCACTCTGGAAGTATGAGATTCTTCCCTATTTTCTTCTTGAACAACATGTGCTTGAGACGAAGCACCTCTTTTAGTCACCATTTTCTCTCAGAAATTGTTACAGAAGATCCCCAGTGGAGTCGCCAAAAATGTAGAGGGGTGTTTTGATCTTTGAAGAAATGGGGTTTACTGCAACCTCAATCTAGCCTAAATCTGATATCCAGACCATTCTAAATTGAGTTATTTTTGGGAGAAATGATTCAGAGAATACAAGAAAGAAAAGGGGAAAAAGAAGGAAATGATTCAGAGGGAGAGAAGAAAGAACGATGAAGAAAAGTAGTGACATAATGTTTTTCTTGATGAATCCTTTACTTTCTCTCTCTGTAAATTCTGTTTGGAAAATCTGGTTGTTTTTGGAAAATCTTCTGGGAACTCAAGGAAAGTCTCTCCCTCAACAAGGAGGGGTCACCTCTATTTATAGGTGATTATCAAAAATTGTAACCAACTTGTACAGCTGTCATAACCGTTGTTGTAACCGACTTTTAGAGAGAAAATATTGGATTTCATCAAGATAAAGGCGTTTTGTCACCATACCTCCTTTAAGCTTTTATGACCAAAGCTTTCAGATATTTTCTTCAAAGGTTAAAAGCGGTATTCACAATATCCATCTTTTAACAAATTCTATCTAAGCCCTCCAAACCACAACTCATCGTCCTCCCCCAAAAGCAATTGGTAACTACATCGTGAAAGCGGGTTATACGCTTTCATGGTGTACTGTCCTACTGAGGTAATATATTAGTGTTCAGACAGCAACACTCTTCTAGAATAATTAATAATAACGATGATAATAATCATCTCAAGTCCAATAGGGAAATCGTAGGTGTTGGACGAAGACACCCTTCCCGTGATTTAGGTCCAATAGGGAAATCATAGGTGTTGGACGAAGACACCCTTCCCGTAGCTCAGGTCCAATAGGGAAATCGTAGGTGTTGGACGAAGGCACCCTTCCCATAGCTCAGGTCCAATAAGGAAATCATAGGTGTTGGACGAAGACACCCTTCCCGTAACTCAGGTCCAATAGGGAAATCGTAGGTGTTGGACAAAGACACCCTTCCCGTCAGGCCTTAAGAGAAACAGAGGAAAAATCCATCCTCAATGCTTTCTCCTTGACTGTCAGCCCAGGAAGTAATCCATGCTTCACTGGAATAGGTAATGAGGGGAAACAGCCACACTCATTCCCACGAGGTGGTACCAATCCATACCGTTCACCCTTGACAAAACAAATCTCCTTTTTGGCAGAAGTCATCAGAAAGGCATACAAGGAGGGTACAAATCCATACCACACCAATCATCAAGAGAAAGGCGTTGAAAGCTAGAGCGAGGCAATGAAGCCATATAGAATATCCGAAGGCGTTGAAGTCTGAATTAGCATCAAAAGCATTTAAAGCCTGAAACAGCATCCGAAGGCGTTAGAGCTCAAAATAGCATCCAAAGGCGTTAGAGCCTGAAACAATATCCAAAGGCGTTAGAGCTTAAAATGATATCCGAAGGCGTTAGAGCCTGAAACAATATCCAAAGGCGTTAGGACTTGAATCTGTGTTAATAGCGTTAAAAGCGCAATAGTTTCAACTTTCATCAGTGATATAAGGGTAAATTTGTCATTAATGAGCAAAAAATCCTTTTTTATGAACTAAAAGCATAAGAGCTTAAAATCATCATTGATCATTAATGGCTAGAATCATCATTATCAGATAAACATGGAATTCTGTTAACCAATTCTCAAAATGATTTTAATATACGTGATATGTTAGAACATCTTTTGAGCCACGTGTCATTATTTTATTGAATTATGAACAACGTCCTTAAATTCAAAATTTCACAAATCAAGCTTTTCAATAACCATCATCAACAATTTTCTCTGAAATCAAGAAAGTCTATCTAAGATACCCTCCTTAAGAGACGTGGTAAAAATTAAGACCAACAAAGATATCTAGGATGTCCCATTGAACAATAAGCATTCTGGGTTGGGACTAGTGAACCTTAGGAGTCAATTAGTATCTAGGTTAAGTTATTATGCTGTTATATTAGTTGGGCCTAGTTTGGTATCAGAGACAGAGAACAGTCTCTGAATTAATTATTCAAGTTTTAAGAATTTTGAGGATTATGTCGCCTAAGTCGCGGTTTTTGCTATATTATTGTCCATTTAAGCAGAGAGGGTCTTTAGGATGTTTATTTGGAGCTTTCTTTGTCGATGACAGATGATCAAACAAATCTTGAGATTTAATTAATTGATAAGATTCTAAAAATAATATCAGGTGCTTCTAAGTCTATTTCATCCTCTATTAATACTATTAAAACTAAAGTATTTTACATACGGTTTTAATAGTGGTATAACCGTGATATTTAATATGACATACGATTAGGGATGTAAACGGGTAAAATTGATCCGAGTTGGGTGCTGCTCAAGCATAGCTCATGACATATATATACTGGCTCAAGCTCGTCTCGAGCTCAATTCAAGCTCTCGAATGCTTCCTTGAGCTCGGCTCGTCTATAGATAAACGAGCTCGAGCCAACTCGTAAGCTTACACTATTATTTTAGGCATGTTTACCCTAATTCTGGTAAAAATAATTCAAATCAAAATCCTAAGAGTTAAACATGTTCATCAGAATCTTCCTCCGAAAAAAAAAGACTTAAGAACTAAACATAATTATTCTCGTGAGTCTAATTGAAAAAACATGATATAGAGAATCTATAAATTCTGAGAAGATGAAGTTACATTTGAAGTTTTACCTTAACAAAAAATTATATTTAAGTTTTTTTAACTTTTATATAAAAACTAATATTCTTAGAGTATTATAAGTAGTATAGTAAAATTAATAAAGTTGAGCCGAGGCGAGCTTCTCGTTGCTTGTGTTCGGCTTGATTAAAAAACGAGCTCAATCATTTAGCTTAACTCAGCCCAATGAGCTCAAATACCCAACTCAAGCTCAGTTCATTTCAAGACGAATCAAGTTGGCTCACAAGCTGGCTTCTGCTCATTGACAGCCCTACATACAATCACATATCGAAAGGTTACGATTCGTTCTGTGTGCTATAACCGTGATCAATGACCTACGGTTACAAATAAAAATCGTGAGCGATAAGCCAATTTCCTGTGACAGACATGACAGTTATAGGACACTTGACATCATAGTATTACAAGAGGATATCTCTAGCTATAGATCCTAAGTCTTTTTTATTAGAGAAGATATGTCAATTTTAAATGGATGTTGATGATAGGAGTAGATAAAGTATTTTTTATTTTTTATTTTTTTTGTAACTTGAGGTTTCCCCAACCCTTTGGGTCAGACTAATCCCCAATGGTGCGACAGAGCCCGCAACCCGGCACACCTCCAGGAGAGTGGAAAGTTGTACCCAAGACCTTTCGCTTCATGAGGCGTAACACTCGGAACAAGTACTGGTCCACCCCTTCCGGGTTATATATTGGTTAATTATATATGGGAAATAGTTAACATACCTGGGAAATGGATTGTAAAATCCAAGGTTAGACCTCATCGGTTCATTTCCCCCTTCTTAAATACCCACCAATTGTGTTGGGTATTTAAGAGAGGGGGCATGGACCAATGAGGTCCAACCTTGGATTTTAAAATCCATTTCCCAGGTATGCTAATCACTGCTCATTATATATTGCGGTTAATTACATATTGCAGGGACACTAACTTTTTGATTGTTGTTTTTGGAAGTGGTGATGATGGCCAATAGTTATGGTGGTGGCAATGATATGCCATTATGTTAAATTGGCCTTACTAGTTACTAAAGAAGGATCGGATTTGGTCACAGAGGCCCTTTACTATTCTTTTAGGAAAATAGTTAATGGACCCATGGATCCCATTTGCTAACCTAAGGCATCCTAACAAATGGGATCCATGGGTCCGAGGTGAGCATTTAAGAGGGGGAGCATCTACCAATAGGTGGATGCCTTAGGTTAGCAAATGAGATCCATAGGTCCGCCTATCACTACTAATCCTTGTAACCCTGATTTTTTCTAACTCTTGTAATAAATTTTTTTCCGAAATACCAAGATTACATGGTTGAACACTAAGGATTTGTGAATCTTAATCATAGTTAAGGTGTGTTAAAATGAACACGTGTTGGGCCGTGGGAATTGTGATGAGCGGTAGACGAAATCCATTCCTGACTTATGGGGGTGTCTAATGGGGGTGTGAAAGTGGAATAGTAGGACAGAATGAGATCCGATCACAGCCAAATGCAATTAGTTCAATCGCCCCCACATGCCATGATGCCAATGCCAACACCTGTCCCTCTGAACCCATATTAACTGTACTTGAGACAAACCCTTGAAGTTAAATAGTATAACTTGGTTCTTAGAAAAAAAATATTTAATTTGAATTCTAAACTAGAGTTAAATATTTTTTTCTAAGAAGCAATGTTGGATTAATGAATCTTAACAACTGTAGTTAATAAGGGTTAAAAGGGACACGTGTTGGCCTATGGGTGCAATTGAACTCTCCCCAAGTTCAATCACAATTGGCTGTGATTCGATTTCGGACAGAATATGTGTTATGGTTTTGGACATTACTATATTATATATTCAGAATGGTGTGTTTGGAGCAGGGCTTGTGGATTGGGCGTGTGTGTGTGTGTTGGGGGTGTATATATAAAGTGTGTGTTTGTGTTATCAAAAAAGAATGGTGTGTTTGGATATCATAAATTGTTCAAAATTCTTGTGTCCTTTGTTAAGCATCTGAATATCAATTTCCTATCAACCAAAAAAAAAAATAATAATAAATTTCCAAATTTGAAATCAGATCATTTTTAAGCACAATAATTATCAGGTCCGAATTGAGTAGAGGCTGCCCCCACTAGGGACAGGCCCGAACTGAGTACGGGCTGGCCCAAGTGGGATAATTCGGGCTCAACCCAAACTCATATTTTTTTAACATGGGCTGGATTCTGGCCTTTATCTCACGGAATGAGTTCGTGCCAGACTAGATTCGGGCTTATAAATAAGTTGGGCTGGGCCCGAACTAGCTTCAGCTTGGCCCAACCCTCCCGATGTGCAGCCTTACTAAACTGTTAAAAAAAATAACGTTTTCTCTTCTGCACAAAGAGTACATGGGATGCTTAACACCATTTCCCATTGATCAGTTCTTGATAGTAGGTACTATCGAGAGTTTTTAATCACTTCCCTTTTTTTTTTTTTTATCACAATTCATGTGGGGTTGTTAATGGGTTGTGCTGGGTTTGATCAGGTCTGCTTCTCACTTGTAATGGTTAGGCCCCTACATGACCTAAATTACGCCCAAGTCTTCTCCTCAAAGCCAGAGTTGGACCAAGGGCTTTGAAAGAAAATAAAGAAAAAAATTGTCTTCATATTTATCCAATTTAATTTTAAATTATTATCGACTATAGTCATTTTCTTAGTATATGCATGTTTTTATAACCTATTCGTCTCTAAAAAAAAGTTTGAATATGTTAAAGAAAAAGAGAAAAGAGACTTTGATTATAAGGAATGATAGTCTTAAGATGTTTGAGATAGAGAATACACATACATATGTTAGGCTTTATGAACCTAGCTTTCTATCCCTTAGATTTTTGGAGTATTTGTTAAGTTTGTAACATATGGTATCAGAGTTGGTACTACGTTTCGAGTTCAAATCTTAGAGGGGGCGGCTTGGGGAAATGGTTACCTAGATGCCACAGGCCAGAGAGAGCTGTCATACCGAAAGAGCTATTTGAATGTCTGAATGTCACAAGCTGTTGAAAAAACTAAGCCAACAGAGTGAAAGTCGCCACCTAGTGGCCCCCCCAAATTTTTTGTAAATCCCTTTTCTACTAGTATGACTAGTGGGCCCCTCAATTAAAAAAAAATATTTTTAGTATACTTGGCCCCCCCAATTTTTTTGTCCTATATGATGTAGTGGCCCCCCCAATTTTTTTTGTCACATATATAGTGGCCCCCCAATGGAGTCCCCTTATGCTCATGTCCCTATTGACACCCCTTAACTATGGTTAAAATTCACCCAATCTCATGGTTCACCTACTTATCCTTGATTTAAAAAAAAAATATTTAAATAATTTCAATCTTAGGAGTTAGTGAATTTTTAACAAGGGTTCAAAAAGAAATTTGATATATTTTTTTTAAACCAAGGAGGTGGGTGAATCTTAACCACAATGAAGGGGTATTAATAGGACAGGTGGCGACATCAAAGGTACTACCGAGAAAAAAAAATATTTTAAAATAAAAAAACTACCCCAAAAAAAATTTTCTCGGGGGCTACGCCCCCGAACCCCCAAATCCCATACCCTCAAACCAAATTTTTTTTTGTATACATGTATTTTGGCCCCCCCAATGAAAAATTCCTGGCTCCGCCCTTGGCGTGGGGGCTGGTATGTTACATTCCCAATTGTATATGAGCATATTTTTTTGCTCCTTAATCACCTATGGATTTTCAGAATATTGGTTAAATGTATAATTTGCATGTATTATTGGAATTTCTTAGGACTCTATTTTGGCATTTTTGGTTGCAGAATAAGTAACTTTCTCTTCCGAAATATGATATTAGACATATAATTCATTGTTTTACTGGTAGTAGGTATAAGAATTTAACACTTACCAATATGTTTACACTTAAGAATATATTTACAAGCCTAATCATGTGAGATAAAATGAATCTATTCTAAACAGTTGAGATTTAATTTTCTAATACTTACTGGGTATTGGGTTTAGAGACCTGTGAGCTTCTAACCTCGGTCCCTTGGCCCCTTGGCAAAGCAGGGGGTGACGTCTAATGACTCAACCATAATTCTTATGGGCTAAAATTACAAAAGCCATTACTTCCCAAAATCTTCTTTCTTTGAAGCCAAAACGGGGCATCGCCACTCTCTTGGAGGTGGAGGAGTATACTCACGGACAAAGATTTACTTTAACATGGTGTGCGCTGGAAAATTGGAGTGGGGATATGGTGAAAGCCAAGATTGATCCTTAGATCCTAAACCACCCAAAGTTCAAACCACAACTCTTCCCATCAGCCACCCGGGATGACATCTCGGTATCAGCGTTGATTGGTCAGGACTACAAGCGATGGAATATTCAACGAATACAATCAATCTCCTCGCAATCAACACTTGAAGCAATCCTTAAGGTTCTTATTAACTATCTCACCTTATTTGGCACTATTCAAAATAAGTCAATTTTGGGACTCATTTGGAAAAACAAATAGAAGAGCTACGCCCTTCTTCTAGCAATTCATCTCAAGTGTCTGATGGTAAGTTCTTGAGGAAAATATGGAAGCTTCCAATCCCTCCAAAAATTCAAACCTTTTATTAGGAATGTGTATAACATTAGGAATGTACAGCTGCAGTTACTTAGATTAAGAAAGAGAGATATGTAATCTTATATTTGATTCTTATTGTATATCTTGTTCAGATATACGTTTCCTTACAAGAGAAGAATACATTCAAGAATTTGACAACTTAACACCTTTATTTGGAGAGCGTGCCTTAATGCCCTAGCTGTGGGTGGTAATTTGAAGAATCCGAAAATGCTACTGGATGATATGTGTCCTATGTGCAACTCGGAATCGGAGACCATCACTCATTTGTTGCTTCAATGCCCTTGTTCAAGGGGAATTTGGTTTGGTTCCGAATTAGCTCTTCACACCCCTGAGCGCGACATTACATCTTTCAAGGATTGGTGGAGAAAATTGTCCTTCCATCCGGAGTTTGAAGTGGAGAATTTCTCCTTGGCAATCGAGTTAAGTCTCACTATCTGGGGCATTTGGCGAATGCGAAACTGAGACAGTTTCTAATGGAGTGACCCCAGACCCTGTATTGAGAGGCTTAAGCTCGAAAAATCCTATATGATCCTATCTCTGATCTCCGCTTTACCACATAGGACAAAAGGAGAGAAGACGTGGTGTGGTGGACGGGGGAGCCAGGATTCTCTTGTAGGGGGGGCTAACAATGGGGGTTTGGGAGCGTAGCCCCCAAATTTTTTTTTGGAGCCAAGTTCATGAGACATCACCTCTGTTTGTGTCCGCTTTGTAAAGAAAATCTTTTTTCTCAAAAATTCAGGAAGGGCTAGAGCTCCCCGTTCTCCGGCTCCGCCCCTTTCCCAGGCCACACCCTTATTATTGTTATAGTAAAAAATAAAAAAAATTCAAAATTTCAGGGCGGCTGAAGCCCCCCCCTGGCCCCATGTGGCTCCGCTAGTTGGTGGACCCCTCCATCACAAGGCAGGATCAAGATAAACGTTGACGGGTCAGCTCTATCATCGGGGGTCTAGCTGCTGGTGTGGGAGTTGTGGCTAGGGACCACGAGAGAACCATTCTCTTATCACGTAGTAAACCTCTAGTTGGAGGGTCGGCTCGCATAGCTGAAGCGAAAGCTGTAAGGATAGGATTGTAAGTTGCGATTACCAGTTGTAAGTTGCGATCACCAGAGGTTGGAAGTGTATGGTGCTGATATCGGATTAAAAAGAAATCATAGATTTTCTAAAAGGTCAGTCAGGATAGGCTCACACATAAATATATCCCATTCTCGAAGACATCCACAACATGCTGCACCTGTGCGAAGAAGTTTTGCTAAGCTTTGTCTACAGACAAGCCAACTCTATCGCTCACAATCTACCGTAGATAACGCTCAATGATAGTCTGAATCTGTTTACTCGACCTCCTGATTTGTTCTCCCCAGTTTCCTTAAGTGTTACACACTTGAAAGAACTGTATGTGTCTTTTCCTTAGTTTCAATGATAAAAAAATTAACCTTTGTTTTTAGAATCAAAGGAAAGGGAAAAACGATTTTATGGAGTTGGATCATATTCAATCACATCCATAGGTCAACATGTGTCCCTTTTAACTCTATTAACTATGACTAAGATTCACAAACCTTTATGCTATATTTGGTTGTTTAGAAAATTGATAAAAACATAGAAAAGAAAAGAAAATTTTAGATTTTTAATACAAATTTTAGTTGTGTTTTATCTAATTTTCTTTTCTTTTCCATGTTTTTACTTATTTTCTCGACAACCAGCATAGGGTTAGGGATCAATCATTTAACCTTGATTTTTAAATACTGACCCTAGGGATTAAAATGTCTTAACCAGAGTTAAATGGGCAGTTAAAGATGCTCTATTCAATCCCAATTGGACAGGATCCGGACTCCGTTTTCTCGGCTTATGCGAGAGAGGATCTGGACTCATCTCGTGGTAGCACGTGATTCAATACGTCATCTCTTTGGCTGTTTCACGATTACTCGTAATCTTCTCTAGTAGTGTCGGTTTTGCCAAAACCGGTCACAACCCTTGAGGTGGCCACGTGTCTCTTTTCAACCCTCTTAACTGTGGTTAAGATTCACCCACCCCTAGGGTTCACCCACATATCGGGTGGGTGAATCTTAACCACAGTGATGAGATGTCAATAGAGACATGTGGCAATGTCACGGCGTAATTCGGTTTTGGCAAAACCAGTTACAAATGCAGAAGATTAAGAGGCTTCACTGTTTCTCACTCTGTTTTCATTTGTAATAACAAACAAGGACGAACCGCAAGGGAAGCGAATGAAACAAGAGCAGAGAGAGAGAGAGAATTGGTGATGCATCAGAGAGGTAGAGATTTTAACCGTAGATCCAGGAGCTTTTCCAGATCTCGCCTGGCCGTTGAGGGTTCTTAGCAACATCTCTCGATTTCACATCTATAACACATCACATTCAATCTCTCTCGTCCGCATTTCCACGAACAAGTGTTTTGGCATTTCAATTCACCTGAATCTCAAGCTTCCATGGCTGCTCAAGGTGAGATCTCTGATCTCTGTTCTATTTGTAGAGCCATTTTGAATTCAATGAAACTCAGGATCTCATCCGATATCTTCTGTAAATATTTTTGTGGATTTGTAGGGGAAGAACGCAAGATCCAAAAGAGCTACTGGATCGAACACTCTGTGGACTTAACCGTCGAAGCTATGATGCTTGATTCTAAAGCCTCTGACCTCGATAAAGAAGAGAGGCCTGAAGTAATCTCTCTTTTTTCTCTGAAGTTCTTTTCTTTTCCCTTTGTTCCTATGATTCTGTACGCGTTTTTGATGCGTAGCTGGACAGATCTGAAATTTTTCTTTGTTTTGATTTGGTATTTTGACAATGCTGGTGTTTGTCTTCTTGCTCTGAGATCTTCGGTGTAGTCCTATGTGTTTCTGCATTTTAAAGTTACGAGAATTCATACAATCTGTATCCTGTGTGTTTCTGACGCCGATTTATGCATAAATGTGTGTTATTCTGTGTGACTGATCACTTCAATTTGATTACAAAAGTGGTGTTGATGATTATTGTGGCAAATATTATAAAGGGATTTGGTTAATTTTATAAGCTTAAAGGCGTTTCCTTTAAAGTGTGAAAATGACAAGAGTTGATCCTTACTATCCTTATATAGCGATTGTTACTGTAATGACCATGTTTTCCTTTGATATCTTTGGTGAAAGTGACATTATCTGTAGTTATTTGCGTTCCGATAGAGTAGATTGGTATGAGAGCTTGTTTAAAATCGGTGATTTGTTTTAGAAATTAGTGTGTATGATTTCTTTTGTACGTGATTGGATTGACCTTACGCCCAAGTTGGTGCTTGTTTATGTTACTGTTACCGAAGGAGATACGTGATTTTTGCTAGCATAATTGGCTTCCAGTTAAGATGAATGGTATTAGAAAATGAAATAAGAAAAAGTGACCTATGGATGATGCTGTTTGTTGGCCCCTCTGTTCGTCATATCTCTGGTTGTTTGTTTTATCTTTTGTTTTTCCCTTTGTTTCCTTGCTTTTATACTATTAGGTGCATATTTATTTGTAGGGAAAAAGCTTGTTTTTCTCTTTGTTTCGTTACTTTTACACTTTTAGGTGCATATTTGTATATTGGGAAAAGCTTCTGAGGCCGCATGGTCTCAAACCTACGCAAGACCAAACACAAAAACCCAGGATTTTAGGGATTTGGTGAAAATTTTTGCCTTCGGTGGTTTTAAAAAAATCTTTTTCACCAAAACCCTAAAATCCTGAGTTTTGGTGTGCGATCTTGGGTGAGACTGTGTGGTCTCTCATGCCTTTTCCTTATTTATATCCTTGTAGTCTATTTTTCATATCCCTTAGAGTCCGTTCTTTTACGAGGACTTATAAATTCGGCACTTTGCAAGTTTTGTCATTGGACAATATGCATTTTTCTTTTGAGGTTTAGATGTATTGTGCTTTTCATCTTTTGGGTTGCAATTCCCGTAAGACTTCAAATGCAAGCAAAATGAATGATTTCAAATCTCATAAAAAATGGTAAGACTTGAAATCTTATTATGGTAAGAATTAATCTAGTTAGAAACCTTGACAATTTGACTTAAATTTCCCAACAATTAGCATGATAAAGTGCAAAGTGCCAAGCTTTATAAGTCTCGGCAAAAGAACGGACCCTTTGCTATGATGTTATTATTTTTGGTCTTTCCTTTCCCTGTATGCAACTTTATGAAGATCAATAGATTGGATCGTATTCTCTTTTGTTAACACCTTGTTCAAGTTCGTTTAAGGGCCTCATGCATAACTTATCTCAATCAAAAGGATTTTGGTAGCTGCATGTTCCACTTTTTTTGTGCAAAAAGACAAAGAACCTATAATGGGCCCCATGAAAACCTGCCACAAGTTTGTCTTTTTTCCCCCTAAAAGGGGTGCATGCATCAAGGGAAAGTGCAGCCAAGGTTTAAAATTTCGTTGAAATTTTGCGAAATTTCGGTTTCGGACAAACCCACTGATATCGAAACTGGGTTTATTTTGGAAATAAGATTTCGGTCGAAATTTCGAAGAATTCGGCCGAAATTTCGAAGATTTCGGCCGAAATTTAGAAAATTTCGGGTGAAATTTTGGATTTCAAAGATTTCGGAATTTTAGCCAAAATTTGATTTTTTATTTTTAAATAATTTTTTAATTAAAATTCCGAAATATTTCGAAATATCCTGAAATATTTCGAAATTTTTACTGAAATTTCGTGAAATTTATATATTAATTTTAAAAATAAAATAATAATATTTAAATAAATATATAAAAATTTAATAAAATATTATTTTTTAATATATATATTAATAAAATATATATATAATTAATAAAATATTAATATTTCGAATTTCGAAATTTCGCTGAAATCCCGCAATTTTTCGGGATTTCGGTTCGGTTTGGCTGGCCGAAATCGTCGACAATTTCGAAATTTCAAACCATGAGTGCTGCCAATGCTCCCCCGTAGAAAGCACGGATACTTCAACTTGGTCCTCGTACCCGTATCGGATACGGATACGCCTCCGATATGGTGGGATACGGCTTAGACGTATCCGGTTAATTTAAAATAGTTTTTTTATTTCGGAAATGGCAGGGATATGGCTCCGATACAGCATGGATACGTAGGGATACGGCCGGGATACAGACATGATTTTTTTTTTTGGAGACCCGGGGGTGTGACCCTATCTCTTTTGTTTTTGCATGGGCATGGTTTTCTTTATATTTTGCTTAGTGGATGATAGGATGACTTTCTTTTTTGCTTAGTGGATGATGAGATGACCCAATTTCTTTTGCTTTTGCATGGACATGGTCTTTTTTTATACATAAACTGAAATGAACCAATGGTTATTTTATAATTATAATACAAAATATAGTATTATTATTATTTAAAAATAAATTACAGACGCATCCTGGCTGTACCCGTATCCTTTTTTTTTAGGTTCTGCCGTATCGTCGTACCCGTATCGTATCGTATACGTATCCCGTATCCTTATCCGTGCTTCGTAGGCTCCCCAAACCAAAAAGTTTAGTCCATCTCAATTGTCAGAGAGGAGGTGATCTATGCATTTTTCATTTTGCTATTCCCTTTTCTCAGTTGTGAGAGCAAGTATTGTCTCAACGTTCAGAACAAGTTAAAAATCTTGGAATGGTGCTTACTTCCATGACCTTGAGGATTTCTGTGGCCAAGAACACCATTTCTTTCTTCCACTGTTGATGCTATATATTTCTTTGTCCTACATTTGATAAATGATACTCATTTCCTTCTTTTCACTAGATTATGTGTTTATTTTCTTTTGTGTTTTTTTTTAATAGTTCTTTTGTAGGCTACTATTTCGGAGAATATGAAACATCCGCTAATGCCTAATATACTGTCCAGTAGGGGTACCTCATCCAGTTGTATTCTCCACCTATCAGTTTTCAAATGGTTAGCTATAGGTTGTGAAAAGGATGCGTCAATAGCAACAAGAAAGCCCGAATGTAGTATGACCTATTACGTCCCTCGGTAACCGTGGTTTGCGGGTGATTGCTTGCATCAGAAGGGACTGATCCTTCCATGTCAGGGTTGGGACACCCTCCGTTACTAAAAAAAAGATGCTATTTGATATGTTGTGGCTGTCAACTACCCAAGAGTTGCAGGATTGTGAATTGGTACACCCATTGGCACACTGTTTATATGACATTTATTTTTTTATATTTTGCATCATACTTATATATCTGACATGAATAATACTCCTAACCAGAAAATTTTATACTGTTTTAACTTGTTCCTGATAACTTCCAACCAAGCAAACAACGCTAAAGTTGATCTGTTGGATTGTGTACTGGTTTGCACAATGCAAAAGATGTTGAGTGCTCTGTTGGAGTGTGTACAGGTTGCCACAATGTAAAAGATGTTGAGTGGATTTCATGGAAGTGCCACCAATGAATACTGCAATTATATATTGTGGATGTCATCGTTGTTTTTACATTAAAAAAAAAAAAGATTCTTGGGTCTGTTAAATTGTTTTATGGTTGATGCTGCTAAGCTTTGCTACAAGTGTGACGTTGATGGAGTTATCTTTGGATCTTTAATTTTAATTTTGTACTTTATTTTCTATTTTGGGCCAAATCCTCCGTCTTGGGCCTCTTGGCTGGTCTCTTCTGTACTCGGTTTTCGCAAATGCCCAATAACATTGTTTTCTGTTTCCATCAGTGTTTATTATTTTTTAGTAACTCAAATAAACATAAATTTGTGATCTATATTTCTTCATCTAGATGTATGTTGTTATCTTCTCCAAGTCAAACTTCTGAAACTGAAATAACTTGAATCCACACAGGTACTCTCTCTGCTCCCACCTTTTAAAGGAAAATCTGTTCTGGAGCTAGGGGCAGGCATTGGTCGTTTCACTGGTGAATTAGCTAAGGAGGCTGGTCAAGTTCTAGCTTTGGACTTCATTGAAAGTGTGATAAAGAAGGTAACCTTGTTTCCCTATTCTAAGGAAGATTCTTGGTACATGAATGTAAAACTGGAGGTAAACATGTTATTTCTTTCTGGGTATATCTGAAGCATTTCAATTTAATTTCTTGGAACCTTGCAGAATGAAGGCACCAATGGACATTTTAAGAATGTCAAATTTATGTGCGCTGATGTAACGTCTCCAAACCTGAAGATTCCATCAGAATCTGTGGATTTGATATTCTCAAACTGGCTACTGATGTATCTCTCAGATAAAGAGGTGATTCTCATTGCTCATCGACCCATTTCACTTAAACTTGTAGCCTAATTTGATAGTTTAAGTCTCTAAAGCTTGAATTGAATTTTATTTGAAATATGTAAATGATATGAAATATATCCAGCTAAGTGAAGTTATTGATGTCCTCCATTGCTTAAAAAATGTGTCCAACATTAATGTTACAAGAATTTGAGATTAAATAGCATTCTTATACTGAAAATACTTCTACAAACTACATCATGGCCTTCAGTATGTTTATAATGTGGTTTTTTCACGTTTCCTTAAGGGTGTGTTCGTTTGGAGGGTAAATGGGTGGGAGAAAGTAAAGTAAAGTGAAGTGAAGTGAAGTGAAGTAAAGTAAAAGAAAAGTTTAGTTTCTTTTGTGTGTTTGGTTCGAGAGAAGTGTTAGGGGAAAGTATAAATTTTTCCAAAATTACCCCTTGCTCTTTTAAGGAATATAATTATGCAAAAGGGTAGAATGGGAATAGTGAGGTTTTTACTTCACTTTCTCTCACAATTCCTTCAAAAAGCTGGAATACATTTTGGGTGAAAGTGAGAGAAAGTGAAACACTATTGAGAAAGTTGAGGTTTTACTTTCTCTCACTTTCCCTCAAACCGAACACTCACTTTCACCCACTTTCCACCATTTTCACCTAGTTTCTTTCACTTTCAGCCCAAACGAACACACTCTAAGGGTGTTCATTTCAACAGAAAACACAAGAAAGTGAAGGAAAATTCCATTTTCTTTCACTTTTTTGGTGTTCGTTTCACAAGAATAACCCATTTTCTTGAGAAAGTGGATTTTAAATTGTCAATTTTTCTTCACTTTCTCTCAAAATTCTCATGCAAATGAAACTTATTTTGAGAGAAAACTAAAGCACGGATGTTGAGGAAAGTATTTTTCTGAAATTATCCTTCACAAATGTCACATTATTACATGGTAATAAAAATCGCCAAAACTGATACGAAACAGGCGATACTTATAGGTATCGGTAGCCCCCTGTACGATATTTATACTGATACGAAAGGAGCGATACATATCGTTTACTAGTTATGTATGTTTTAATTCAATGAAGAATTGTAATTGTATTCGCTACTTTGTCTTTGAGTCGCTTCTCAATTCTCATGACTTTATATTTGGTAAATTTGGTTCTTATAACTCATTAGAATTTTTTTGTTAAATTTAATTTAAATATTTTTAAGAAAAAGAAAATTTTATACGTATTGTTTGAAACCGATACCGGAACCGATATGTACAGGTTTCGGTTGGGACTGATACATCCCACGAAACCATTTAATCCTTGCATCATTAAGTATTTAACATGTAAATTTGCATAGGTGATAGGGCTAATGGGCATTTTAGGAAAGTAGATTTTTTTTAATTTTTAATTTCTCTCCAAATTTCCTACAAACCAAACACACACAAGAAAATTTCATTTCGTTTCTATTTCCTTTTCTTTTCTTTTCTTCAATTGCGTTTCTTGTGAAACGAATGTACCCTTAGTATAACCAAAATGTTGCCTAGTCAATCGCCTCACCTAGGTGAGTTCTCACTAAATATTATATAATTTAAATAGAAACAGTAAATTTTGGTTGGCATCACTGAAGAAACGCCTAGGCATTGCCTTGCCTAGGGAACCCCCAATCACCTAGGCATCGCCCGGACACTTTGACTACACTGGTTTTCTTAGACCTGCACACCTCGTATTGTTTGTTTCCATTGCATTCCTCCTTTTCTTCCCTTCAAATTCACTTCTTTTAGTGCTAATATTTTCTTTTTTTCCTTCCCATTCTCCCCTTTTCTGGCTTTCCATTGCCACATTATTTTGTATTGTTTCCCTTAACTCTCTTGCTGTTTGCGTGTTACCTGTCCACACCAGCATCAGGGCTTTCATATTTCCGCTTGACTATCCAGTAAATTGGTACCCTTTTTCCTTTGCTGATGCATTCACTGCTTGTCTAGGTTTATTCCAGCATTTGTTTGAACAACTGTTTTTGTCGACCCATATCAAATTATTTCTGTATTGGTTCCATTATTTATGACACAGCTGGTGGTGCGTACTTATTCTGTACTGTTTGCAGTCTAACAAATCAGATTTGGTTTTTTATTTGTTTTTAACTTTTTATGGATATATTTACTTTTTCCTTATCCTATGGAATATGGATTGACTATTTTATTTATCTATTGTCATCGATGGCAGGTTGAGACTCTGGCTGAAAGGATGGTCAAATGGTTGAAGGTTGGTGGGTTTATTTTCTTCAGGGAGTCTTGTTTTCATCAATCTGGAGACTGTAAGCGTAAAAATAACCCAACGCACTACCGGGAGCCAAGCTTTTATACAAAGGTGTGCCTTTCAATTAATTCTTTCAATGCAGTCCTTATTGTGCTAGGGACAGTTATGGTAGTGGAATTGCCGAGTTAAAAAAACATACTGTTAGTCTCATTTTGCTAGTTCCTGTTAACGTCATTGTTATGGCTGCACATCATCAACAGATGTGGAAGATGTTGATCAGTTGTTGTAAAATAGTCATTATTCTTTCATGCTATAGCTTGTGTTGTATAGTTGAAACAGAAAGCATAAATGCACCATTTTGATAGTGTGCCATGTAGAAAGCAATTCATTTGTCTATTCTGAATTTTTATCTTATTTGAATTGTAATACAGGTCTTTAAAGAATGCATGATGCGTGATGACTCAGGGAACTCCTTTGAACTCTCACTTATTAGCTGCAAATGCATTGGAGCTTATGTGAGAAGCAAAAAGAATCAAAATCAGGCAATAAATTTGGCTGTTCTTTGTTCTTTTTCCTGTGTCTGACTAACTCACACTAATTAACTGATGAAAAGATGCTCATATGATGTTCTGCATATTGCAGATTTGTTGGCTATTGAAGAAAGTCAATTCACAAGACGATAGAGGGTTCCAGCGATTCCTGGATAATGTGCAGTATAAATGTAGTGGCATATTGCGCTATGAACGTGTCTTTGGAGAAGGTTTTGTGAGCACAGGGGGAATTGGTATGCTACATTTGTTAAGTTTTGATTATTATATCTGGTAAACATAATTGAAACAGAAAATATCTTATTTTCTTTTTAATGTGGAGAGCCTTTTCTGTCGTTTTCGCATGAGTTTTACTAGATTTTTGTTGCAAACTAGCAGCAGGAATTTTTGGTGTATTGATTGTTCCCACAGCAAACAATTTTTCTTAGCCAAAAGCTACTGAACTGATTCTTACAATATAATGGGAGAACTTGAGGCTTCACCACAGACGCTACATTGACCTCACTGATGGCTATGAATAAACCTTGACCAGTTTTAGTGAATTGCATTAATTCTAAAACTAAGTTTAGTTTAACAATGTAGAATCTAGCCTAATGGTGGTTATTCATCTCCTAAATACTCAATTTTGATTGGATACTAGCCAAGTCTGGGACGAGGTGGCACTTGTAATATTTCGGTTCGGACAAACCATTCTTAAAATATTTGCACAAAGAGACATAATAGGTTGCAAACCAAGTGTCCATAAAAAAAAGTTGCAAATCAAGTTTGTGCATGGTCTTTTCCAGTTCCAAGTCAATGACAACATTTATTTATCCATCCAGATTATTAATGTTTTCACCATGCTCTTTCTACTGGATATATTCTGTAAGCATTCTCCAATTAGGTCACAGCTACTTACAAACGTGCTTAAGGCTCTTGATATGGGGGATTAGGATCTACTTTGTTTAATAAAATCTATAAAGCTAAACAACTTACTGATTGTTGGATTATTGTATAGTGGTGGTGCTATATAACTGCATTTTCTTATCAGTATGCATTTCTTTATTTTTCTCTTCTTTATTATTCAATGGAGTTTGACGGAAATTTTCCTATTTAGTCGTTACGAGCTCTCATTTGTGGATTTTTTTAATAAACTATTAAAAAATATAATCTTAAATACTCAATTTCTCAGTAATCTTTTAGTGCCCTAAATGAAGCCTTGTATTTGAGCAGATACGACAAAAGAATTTGTGGCAAAGCTGGAACTTAAGCCTGGCCAGAAAGTCCTTGATGTGGGTTGTGGCATTGGAGGAGGTGATCTTTACATGGCTGAAAATTTCGATGTTGAGGTTATCGGCATTGATCTTTCCATAAATATGGTTTCCTTTGCTCTTGAACGCGCTATTGGACGCAAATGCTCAGTCGAGTTTGAGGTTGCTGATTGCACCAAGAAAACATATCCTGATAACACATTCAACGTGATCTACAGCCGTGACACTATTCTCCACATACAAGTAACCTACCTCACTTTATCTGATGGATTTTGTATTCTAACCTCCTATTGCATATTTTACCATAACTTGATTGAAAGCTTATAAATATGTTACATGAAGATAAGCTTTTTCATATGTTACTTGAGATGGTTTAGCTTATTTTGGTTAGCCATTTTATTCTTTTTGTTATTGCTGGTGAAATTTACCATCACTTGAACCCCAGAGGTTTAGGGTAAGGTTCTAGGTCTTCTCCAAAGTGCAATTAAGTGGTGATCATATTGTATATTCTGAATATATCATTTTTTCAAGCTTCTGGCATGTGTTTTGGAAACAGACCATCAGAATTACTAACATATTATGTTATTAAAACACTAATAACAATGAGAGGATCAATACTTGCAATATTAAATAATTACTAATTGAAAATGAGTTTTAATAAATTTTATTAAAATACATTGTATTGAACTTATATATTGGATTTGGACTATTTATGTTTGGGACAATACTTTTGGATGATACTAATGATTGCTGGTTATTGTATTTGTTTCATTGGTTATTTTATATCTACAAAAATATGGATTCGATATTATGAACAATGATTTTCTTTATCATACAAATACATTAGAAATGTCATCTATGTGTGCATGGATGTGTTATCCGTACTTGTGTGTCTTGCTATAATTATATCTATATATGCATACAAGCATACACATGTGGGAAACATATAGAACGATACCTGTACGCAAAGATATATTTCTTTTTTGTAGTTGCGAGAATGCTTTATGGTTTCCAGTCTTGTTAAGGGGTTTAGACCTCATTTAAACTGTACTGTGTGGCAATGGTGTGATTGCAGCTTACCTTTAGAAAAGGATTCAGTTGTTTTCCTCCTTTTAAACAAAAATAAAGTAAGGGTTTTGTATTCATGACTAGGACAAATCAAGTTTTTTATTTCTTAATGGTCCCAGAAGGGTGAATATATTGTGTACATTTCCATATCTTTTTTGACTAGGGTTTGTAATGAGAAAATTTCATATGATTTCAAACTGAATGTTGTTGTAACAATAACAGAAGATCCATTTAATTAGCAACTTATGATTCATTTAACTTGATCTCATCATGTCTCACTGGATCTCTTTTGAGTTTGAGCAGTTAATTTTATCAATGTGATCCATCTTGAAGTTGTCTAGTTTTATAATTTGAGAATCCAGACTCAACTTGGCTGAATTTTTGGAACCTAGTTATGGATTAAGCTTGAAAATTATGAAGATTCAAATGATTTTTTTTTTCATTTTCTGCAACTGGCCAACTACAACACTTGAACAAGTGATGGTGTATTTTCAGGACAAAGCTGCATTGTTTAAATCCTTTTTCAAGTGGTTGAAGCCAGGAGGTAAAATTCTTATTAGCGATTACTGCAAAAGAGCTGGACCACCATCATCAGAATTCAGAGAGTATATTAAGCAGAGAGGATATGAGCTGCATGATCTAGAGACGTACGGTCAGGTATATTCATATCCAAAGTTTCTATCATCAAATTCATTTGTTTGGGTCACACTTTTCTGATATAGCAAGCCCCCTATTCTATTTTGTATTACTGGCAGATGCTTAAAGATGCTGGTTTTGATGAGGTTATTGCAGAAGATCGAACTGATCAGGTTAAAATAGAACTCTCTCTCTCTGGGGCTGTGTATCTGTTTACTATTTCACCATTTGAGATTCAAAAGCTAATACAACTTGTTTTTATTGTATTTCAGTTCATAAATGTTTTGGAGAGGGAACTAGATGCCACTGAGAAGGACAGAGATGCATTTATCCGTGAATTCTCTGAGGTGCTTTATTTATTTTTTTTCCTCCTGGTTTTCAGTGGTTGATTTCTCTCTTATACTGTTATTTACTCTTTTTACTACTTACTGGTCATGGAATAATATCCAGGAAGACTACAATGAAATTGTTGGTGGTTGGAAGGCGAAGTTGATCAGGAGTTCATTGGGCGAGCAAAAGTGGGGCCTGTTCATTGCGAACAAAAAGTGATTTCTGATTAACAGATCTTGCCCGACTTTAGCAGTTCTAAATGTGCATTTCAATTCGATGACCTCCTCTCCGATGTCGGACAAATAAATTGGAATCCGATCTTTGTTTGGTTTTATGTTGAGAAAAATAAATGAATGTTGAATTCTTATTCCAATAATGTTAGCATGGTAAAAGTGGCAATCCTTATTTGCAGTGTCAATATTGGGCCTTTACATGGCCGAGTGATTTCTTTTTTTTACTAAATTGCTTAGAACCTTATACAACAAAAATACTTTTCTTTTTGAAAAAACTTTTTTTTGAACATTTTTTATTTTTTATGTTTTAAAAATAAATTGGTGAAAAGAACCAGTCCATTGGTCTCAGTGGCAATGTGTGGCCCCTGCTTGGGTGTAGTGGGATCGATTCAAGTGAGTTGGGCCATTTGACTAGCAAATACCAAGGGCTCACCAACTACCTTAGATAAATGATGCCTACACTAATATATATATATATATATAAAACCATTGGAGTTCAAGCTGAGATTTATAATGAGGGTGGATTTCTTGTTTCATGCTGTTTCCATTTGTAAATAAGGTAGTATGAGACGCACCAGGGGTTGATGCAGTTGGATAGCATCCTGGGTTTGCTCCCTGGTCGTGTGTTCCCTTGGTATCTATAGGGAAAATTCTGAGTGGATCAGTGCTGCTTGAAGGCTTTTGGACACCTTTTTCCCCCAAAAAAGGAAGGTAGTATGGTTTTCTTATATGGAAGATATTCTCACATGATAGAAGATTGAATTGTTGTTAATTATACGGGTTTAAGAGATTTTGATGCCACGAACTAAGAACTTCTATAGACATAGAAATTGGTTTATGAACATAGAAATTGGTTTATGATGCTTAATCTCTTTATCCTTTTTTGTTCTAACATGATCCTGCAAGAGGTATAACTCTCCTGAGAGCATCTATTCGACGTATTGAGAGGTATATTAGCCTTTGTCTGGTTCGATCTGTTGAGTAGAATAGAAGGCAAAACCAAACATCTTTATGAGAAACTGAGCATATATTGTGGATTTTATGGTAATCTTTTATTAGATGACTAGAATCATCACTGGGTATAACTTATTTTCATGCCAGGAGAAGGTAATGAATCCAATGCTATAGAGATGTTGGCAACATAGCCCAAAAAGATATTCGTGGTAAGGACCTACTAATTGATAACAAACTGATTTATTGATAACTTGGATGAATTAAATTTACAACAACCCTAAATAGGGTTTATGTAGAGAAAACAAGACAGACTTTATGAAAAGTAAATCAAATTAATCTAATCAAATCTATTCTATCATTGATTGATGCTAATCTAATATTGTAATGAGATACACGTAAGATACAGTGTGTCTCATTCACCTTATAACATACTATATTCTCTCTAATACCCCCCCTCAATCTCTTCAGCTCATAGTGTTGCATTCGTTTCAGAATTCGTCATTCTTATTCCGTAGTTACATGATTGTCTCCACCTAAACCAATTGTCCTAAATGTTAAGAATTAATATAAAGATATTATTTTGCTGTAAAAACGTCGACAGAAGAAATGCATGAGCTCGCCTGTCTAACACAAATACCTTGAAGCACCTCTCTATCTCCTGCGGACACATAAGCATAGGCTGCCTTTACATCATCCTTGATTCCTTGTAGCTTCCAAAAACATTGTATCTGCAAATTTAAGCAATCCAAGTCAGAGCTCAAGAGTTCAAAGGGTCAATCTCTTTCTTTACCTTAATTCACTTTTCTTTCTTTAAAAAAATGTCTATATGATACGAACTATGGGTAGAACTCACCCTTGAAAACCGGCTTACAAAGGAAGGGTGCCCAAGAATTTATTATAAACACAAGGCCAAGCCCATACTTAACCGATGGGGGACAATTGGGATCTTAACATACCACCACGTTCTGCAGCCAACGTCCACGACAGCTTTCACTCTGACGCGAGGCACCTCTCAGGGACTTTGTTCCTACAGTCCTCCCGAGGTAGTCCTTTCTAAGACTGCGACCACAGTACCCGCAGCCCATACCGCGTCCGAACTAATACTCAACGTGGTGTTGTCTCTGATACCAAATAATACAAACCCATGGGTAGAACTCACCATTGAAAACCGGCTTACAGAGAAGTGCGCCCAAGAGCTTATATACACACAAGGCCAAGCCCATACTTAATTAACTAATGTGGGACAATTGGGATCCTAACACTACACAATTTTCTTCTAAATGCAAAAAAACATAGCACAACCTTAGCCCATTGAAGGTGATTTCACCGTCATGAAAAAGAAAAAGGTGCATGAAACTAATTCACAAGTCATAACCAATAGGTCTGTTATGCGGTCGTGCATCTAGGTCGTTAGTTAGGTCGTCAGTTTTCTTTGCCACACTGTACCAAAAAGAAACAAATTACTCAAAAACACAGGAAACTTGGTTCAAGGCATACACAAGTCAGACCCCCATCCTAATCCACAATTGCATATAACACTTGCAAAGGGTCGTGACCCATAAATTCCAACCTAGGAGAACACCTCAACTGAAATCAGATTATACTAAATATATGATCTGACAATTTTTTCTGGACCTCGATACATGTTTTTTCATTTTTGACCATTAAAAAGAATATTCGGATGGTTGTGTGCATTTCCTACTTATGCATGGACTGTGCTAATTATCATATTTTACTTAAAACAACATTTAATCAACTAAGAGCCCCTTCTACAGAAGAATATGGAAAAGTTGGTTGTGTGCATTTCCTACTTATGCATGGACTGTGCTAATTATCATATTTTTTTTGCAATTTTGTCAGCAGATGTTTTTGGAAAGACCTTAAGTAAATGTTCCACTGTATGTCACCTAAGAAGACATAAATTTAGAGAAAACAAAATCCTATTACTTTCCTAAAATATATTAATCTCTGTACCTGTTTCCCTGATTTACAAAGTAGAATGTTCATATATGCTTATGGAAGAGAGTGTACCTTCTCACACAGTTCTTTTCTGCCGGACTGTAAATGCATATATGCTGCCTCATCTGCAGCTTTCAACTTAGCTTGCAATTCTTTAAACTTATCCTTTTCATCCAAAAAATTCTTCTTAGCAGCATCAGTGATCGCTTCAGTTTGCAGAACCTTGTTTCAGAGGGAGTCCAGATCCCTCTTCAACAGCTATTATGATCCGAAAACGAGATCAACATTTGAAAAACCGCAATATAAATTCAAAAATCCAATTACCATAGTATTAGTACCATTATGTTTTTATCACTATAGTATTAATACCTTAAAATTCTCTTCAATTGATTCTCCTTGGTCCAATGCGTGCTGAAGTTCATCTTGTCCACCTATATTGGGAAAGAGCTGCTCACGGAGATGCTTCAATTGCTTGATTTTATGTATGATCTTTTCTTCTTCTTTCAAAGGCAGGGTTTCATGCTCAATCATATGTTCCATATAATGTATCTGTTTCCAGTTATAAATTTGAATGAAGTGCATATACAAATCAGAACAAAACACATCTGGGAGAAGAAAGGACGAATCCTAAACAGTTCTTTGTGAAGGATATAAACTGAGTGCTTACCTTGCAACCAATACTTTCAATGGAAATTGCAGTCTTTAATCTGCTAAGCAAGGACTCAAGAGGATCTATGGCATTTAGAGTTGCACGCTTCTCGTGCAGCTCTCTCTTCTGATTTGGCCGCTTCACAATTATTATAATACTGGCTACAATTAGTCTGTTCAGCAACATTCCAACAATCAATTAACAGCAAACAAATCTTATTCTCAAAAGTATTGATTTGCATTCTACTAGGATTCCTAACCCAACTCATTTGAAATTTCACCCTTATAGCATCTCTTCTTTGTCTGTACTCATCAACTTGTCGGCGAGCAAGTCTCATATGTTCTCTAAATTTATCTTCTCTCCTTTTATCCACCTTCTTCTGTCCATCCAAAGCATCATCACTTTGAATCCCTTCAACGCCTTGATCAGCTCCATGACTATCTCCACCAGTACTGGATTCATATCCTTCATTTTCAACAACTACAACAGGAGGACCCCAATGAAGCCTCTTGACAAGCTCAGATTCTAATATGTCTGCAGATGAATCCGTTGTGATTTTCTCCTCCCCGACGACAAGTTGATGCAACTCAGCTTCAACAGCTTCTGTAACCATAATTGGAGATTCCTCAATTTCATGATTACAATCTACCACGCACTTGCACTTTGTATAGAGATCCTTTTCAATGGGATCATCAGATACAATATCTGCACCTTTGACCAAAACATAATTACCATCAATATCTTCTGCACTATCGTGTACAATGCCATTGAATTTACCTACATCTTCCCATGAACTGAAATCTAAATCACTCTTTCCCTCAAATTCAACCGTTGAAACCTCTGACTCCATGGACAACAAACCACCGTAGAAGCGGAAAAAAAACACAATCACTAGTAATAATTGCGTCTATTCTCACGATCGGGATCAAACTAGTCCAGAATTGCTGAAAATCGAGAAGAAAAAAAAGAGTCAAAACAAGCTGGATCTTTGGTTATTGGAGAAACTTACAGGATTCGACGCATTCGATCCTTGGAAATTCAGAAACTGAAACCATAGCGAGTTGGGAAATTTTGGATCGATCCTGAGTCCAGATCAAGACCGAATTCAACAAAATCAGAACCATTATTCTCGATAATTTGAGAACTTGTAATGCATCTATCTACCACTATAATATAAAAAAATAAGATTTTTCTCTTTACTCTCCAAATTTCAATCCCTCCAATAATATAAGTTCTATTTTAATAGTGACATATATATAAGAGAATTAATCCCACATCGACTAAATAGAGAAATAGTTGTAGCCTTATATACATGTAAGGCCTCTCCACTCATAGCCAATTGGTTTTGAGTTGGATGCTTTCACATGGTATCAGAGCCCAAAAGGCCCAACGGCCAAATTATGCTCACACTCACGATGACAAACCCAAACAGAAAGGCTGTATGATTGACGACCCAAAAAAAAGGCGCACGTGACAGACCTAAAATTAGGGCTGCACGTGAGGGGGCGTATAAGAGAATTAATCCCACATCGACTAAATAGATAAATAGTTGTGGCCTTATATACATGTAAGGCCTCTCCACTCATTGCCAATTGGTTTTGAGTTGGACGCTTTCACAATATACACTTTAATCTTCACTATTTCGTACCCTCTCTCCTCTCTTATCTCCAACTCTTATAGGTTTGGGATCCACTATTTCATCCTAGAACCCTATCTATCTCTACTATTGAAGAGTTCTCTCTTATCTCTAATTCTTGGGTGTATTAATTTGAGTATAATACTAAGAAACTTTTGATTTTCCAATAAATATTATTAAAATAATAGTAAATCATTAATATAAAGTTAATTAATTAATACAAATAATAATTTATATCAAATAATAAAAACTTATACTATTAAAAATAAAATTTATGAAATATTCTTAAAATATATTACTTAATATTTAAATAAATAAATAATATTATTTAATTTTAGATATTCTTAATTATTATCGTGCCTAATACAGGGTCTCTGCTAGTACTATAATATAAAGAAATAAGTGTCACCTAACTTTCTCTCTTTGCTCTCTAATCTTCAATCCCAGAAATCCTATGAGTTTTATTTTAAGGATGTCATATGACACCCTTTTTTAATCTCAACTATTAATTCTCTCTCTCTCTCTCTCTCTCTCTCACACTTCTCCCTCTCAGTTCAAAAAACATTGAATAGATTTTAGGGGAATCTGTTAAGAGTTTAATCCTGACCGTTCAAGTTTGGGACCCACTATCTCATCCTAGAGCTCTCTCTATCTTCACTATTGTAGAGTCCTATCTTATCTCCAATTATTAGGTGTTTTATTTGAAGTTTTTTTCTGTAAAAGAATTAATTTAAATTTAATATTAATAAATTATTATTATAAAATCAAATAATATCTATAAAATAAAAAAAATTATATTATTAAAAGTAAAATTTAGTAAATATTTAAAAATATATTACTTAATATTTAAACAAATAAACAATATTATTTAATCAAAGATATTCTAAAATTATTACCCGTGTATTGCACGGGGTCTATGCTAGAATACTATATAGAAGAAGGAGAGAGATAAAGTAGAGTTTTGGACGGAGAAGGAACGAGTTGGCTAGAGAACGCTTCTCTGGGCATCAGTATTCCGTTTGAATCCAAAAACCTTCTTTATAGGACCCAATCTAAATGCTTTTATGAAAAAAACTTTCTTAAAACTGTAATTATAGAGCTTAAGAATTTTGAAATTCTCTAAATATTTTATATATTTTTTTAAATAATAACTAATAAAATTATTAAAACTTGATAAAGTTAAATTTACTTTAAACTTGACACACGATATGGTTCTGTCAAGAAGATCCTAAACATCAATGAAAAGTAAACTTACTTTAAAGAGTTTTACAATTTTTAAAATTCTAAATGACTTTAAACTAGAGTCAAAATTTCCTAAAATTCAGTAGAAGATAAACTTACTTTATAACTTTGCAATTCTAATTTAAAAATAAAAATAATAGTAATATAGGTAAATAAAATTGTTTAGATCCCACATTCCTGGCGTAATAATACGAGTTACGGTAATATAGTTTTTAAATAAACTAAATAGTTTGCACTTAATTTAAAGTTAATAATAATCTCTACTACTATAATGAGAATTGGAGTTCAGGCGTTGATTGAATTTTTATTTTTTAAATCTCTACTACTATAATGAGAATTGGAGGGTTCAGGCATTGATTGAATTTTTATTTTTGAAATCTCTTAAAGTGAGAATTGGAGGCGTTGATTGAGTTTTAAAATTTTAAAACTCTTAAAGATAACACATAACTTAATAACTGTATTCTTTTTATATAGCACTTAGATAGAGCACATTTCCTGAATTGAAATATCTCCCCTTATCTAACACCTACGCAATCTCTCTCTCTCTCTACGATTTCAAAACTGATTTCTCAAAGAAAACCAGAAAGCATAAACAATTTCGGTAACCAAATATAGGAAGAATCGTTTACAGACCCCTATTGATTTCTCATTCATTTCCGTATTTTTAAAATTTCATAAAACCGCTTTTCAACGTCAGAAAACCAGATTCGTGATTTCGGATCTTGGATTCTCCTCTCATCGGTATTCAAAACCGCTTTTGAACCTCGAAAAACCATTGTTGTTTTTTTCAGGCATAACCTGATATTTCCGAAATTCTTAAACTATCCGTATATAAAACAAAATTTTGATTCAATATTTTACTTTAATGTGTTAATGTTTTACTGTAATTCCCAAATTACCCCTTATCTATTTAAATAATAGAATCACACAATTGTGATTGAACGGGAGAGTTCAATCTTCACTCTCACGTGCATCGCACGTGCCACCCGCTAGTGTCATATAAATTGGATAATAGTTGGATGATATTCTAAATAATACAGGTTTTATAATAGTAAAGACAAAATGAGTACAAGATCTCTAATGGTGAATTAGGGTACACCAATAGGTGAATGCCTTAGGTTTGGAAATGGAATTCATGGGTACATTAATTATTTCCCTTTTCTTCATTTTTCTAACCCTGGAATTCTTGAGCCACTGGATGGCCTTTACAAAGAGTTTCCCAGATCTCTAATGGTGGATTAGAAAACACCATTTATTGCCAAATCAACGTTAAAAGCTCTATCTCCAAAAAGTTTCCATGATCTCTATTGATGGAGTTAGTTTGAAATAAGTTGAGGAGTCTTCCATTTTCGTTAGCCTTTATTTGTGTATCCATATGTTTTTTTAGGTGGTGTTTTCATTTGGCGAGAAAGTGGGTGAAAAAAAAGAAAATAAAATAAAAGAAAGGGAAACTTAAATTTTCTTTCAAAATAGAGCGATTCACCTAAAAGGTCGTGCTTTGCATTTTTATTACCTAAAAGGGCATGCTTTTAACATATTTACCAAAAAATGCATACTTTGTATTTTTATTACCTAATAGGGTATGCTTTTGACATATTAACCCCTTAGCTACATATATAAAACCTAACACGGATAAGGGTAATATTGGAGGACGTACCCTATTTGGTAAAACTTTTTAAAGCATGTTATTTTAGGTGATATTTTTTATTTAGGGTGACTAATCGGTACTTATCTTTTCAAAATAACCAAGTTTTTGGAAGAAAGTTTGTTACTTTCGAGAAAGTGCAAGAAAATAAAAATGTGTTTCTTGCGTCAAGAAATTAAAGTTACTTTTCTATAACTTTCTCGCCGAAAGCACCCTTATTAAGAAAATTTTCAAATGAATGTCATTACTGAAACATACTATAAACACAGCCATTACTCTGTATGCAATCTTGACGATGACTTGGTCGTGCTCATGTCATCCTAAGTGCTTGGGAACTGGGTGGTTGGTTGCGATCGAATTAACAATAAGATGGATTGGTGTAAACAGTACAAGATGAATGTTTGACTGCTCCCTTTTATCAATACTCATAGCTTAGAACATTCTAGGTTTATAAAATACTCGAAAACCATATCTTACTGGGTTCACAACCCTTTGCATGGTTTTTCTAACTCTCAGGGGATCCAAAAACGCCAGTATGGACCTTTCCAGAGTACAGGAACTGATGATGTGGTCGAGCATCCCAATAGTCCATTCCAAGTATTCAAGTTTGTAGCTAGACCAAAAACACCTCCAGAGCACCAGCTGCAGCCATTGGCATGATGACTATTATTTTGACTCAATAATGTAAGTGGTGGATAACAAGGTATTCCATTCAGCATTGCCACTATGAGATACTTCAGCATCTAAGGAATCTTGCCTTCGGTTGTGAGTCACTCTTAGAATCAACGTCACTTCGTTTACTTGAACCTTCAGTTGCAATCTCTGTACTTTGTATTCATGACTAGGAGAAATCAAGTTTTTGATTTCAAGAAGGGTGAATATATTGTGTACATTTCCATATTTTTTCTACTAGGGGTTATAACGAGAAAACTTAATTCATATGATTTGAAATTGAATGTTATTATCTAATGAGCAATAATAGAAGATTCATGTAATTAGCAAAATATAGTTCATTTAACTTGATCACATCATGTCTCACTGGATCTGTTTTGAGTTTGAGCAGTTGTTAATTTTATCAACGTGATCCATCTTGAAGTTGTCTAGTTTTATAATTTGAGAATGCATGAGACTCAACTTAGCCGAATTTTTGGAACCTAGTAATGGATTAAGTTTGAAAATTATGAAGATTCAACTGATATTTTTCAATTCTGCAACTGGCCAACAACAACACTTGAACATGCGATGGTGTATTTTCAGGACAAACCTGCATTGTTTAAACCTTTTTCAGGTGGTTGAAGCCAGGAGGTAAATTTCTTATCAGCGATTACTGCAAAAAGAGCTGGATCACCATCATCAGAATTCATAGAGTATATTAAGCAGATATGATCTGCGTGATGTAGAGACATACGGTCAGGTATATTCGTATCCAAAGTTTCTATCATCAAATTCATTTGTTTTGGTCACAATTTTCTGATACAGGGAGGCCCCTATTCTATTTTGCGTTACCGGTAGATGCTTAAAGATACTGGTTTTGATGAGCTTATTGCAGAAGATCTAACTGATCAGGTTAAAATAGAACTACTCTCTCTCTCTCTGTTTACTGTTTTTAGTTTTTACTACTTACTGGTCATGGAATAATACCCAGGAAGACTACAATGGAATTGTTGGTGGTTGGAAGGCCAAGTTGAACAGGAGTTCATCGGGCAAGCAGAGGTGGGGGCCGTGGGGCCTGTTTATTACAATGAAAAAGTGATTTCTGATTAACAGCTTGTGCCCAGGTATATTAGTATTTGACCAAGTGATTTCTTTGTTTCACTGAATTGCTTAGAACCTAATACAATAATAAAAGTACTTTTGTTTTTGAAAAAATTGGCTTTCACATTTTTTTAATTTTTTTTGTTTTACGCATATAACTTGGTGAAAAGAACTAGTCCATGGCACCTGCCCGTTGATCCTAGTGGCAGTGTGTATATCCCCCGCTTGGGTGCTTGGGTGTAATGAGATCAATTCTCGTGAATTGGGGCCATTTGATCAGTTAACAAAAACTAATTAACGGCTCTCCAACTACCTTTTATATATATATATATATATATAAAGTGTGAAAAAATGACTTAAAATGTCCTTTGCTTTTTAGGAATTTGGGGCTAGTATGGTCTGTGTGGTCGATAGCTATCCCCTAGTGTTAATATTTTTTTTTTTTAAATTAAGATTAGATGATATAACCATAAGGCTTAGTAAATCTTAATCACAATTAAGGGTATTAAAAGAGACACATATTGATCTATGGGAAGGAGTTTGGTTATAACCACATAGAATTTCAAGTAAAAAACTAACCATAATAAGCAAAAGTAATATCTTATTCAAACATACTGAGACATGTTAGTATGGGACTCGGTAGCGACCATGATAATCATTACGATATGAGGGAGAGCTAGAGAGGGGAGATTAATAACATAGCGACAAAGTCGGGGTTCGGGAATAATTCGGCAGGGGTAAAGTTCGGAAAATTTTGAGAAAATTCAAAAAAATTCTGGGAAAATTCGAAAAAATATTAATAAATATAAAAATATACCAAACAATTTAGTTAAAGAATATACAAAATGAGTAATTTGTTTGCCAAATTTTAAAAAATAATATAAAAATTAACGAATAATTCGACAACCTAAAAATGGTTGAATAATTCGTGAATCATTGCAAAAAAAAAAAGGAGTATTTTTATTACAAAGATTAATACAAGGAGATAGAGAGAGAGATAAAGCCTAGAATTAATAGATATATATATATATATATATATATATATATAAATTAGAAACAGAAGCCAAGCTCCACACATTTTATTGTAGGACTAAAACATCGTCGCTAGGTTTGTGGTTCTTATGCCTTGAGAAGGTAAGCATCCAATTCCTTAGAGATCTTGGCTACTGTGTCCAGATAGTTATTTGGAGGAGGAACCTCCTCATTTGCTTTCTCAAATTCCAGAGACCATTTAACCATGCTACCATCACCATCTTTAGTAACCTGAACAGTGGCCTTAAAACTCTTGTAATGCTTATTTATATCTCCTTCGAAGACACATAAAGTGATCGACTTGGTTTCATCGTCAACTGCTTCAATCCTCTCCTTTGCAATCATGGGAGTTCCTGGGATCGTTTAATGCAAAACAAGGCTTCAGTAAGAGAAGAAGCAGCTACAGTGATAGAAGAATCAGCTATATAACTGTTTATGGAACATGTAATTTAAGAGTAACATAGCCTCACCAAGGACAAATTTCCAGAGCCTGACAGAGCCTACACTCTTCCCATCTCCTTTAACTGTTTCAATGCTCTTGTAAACTTCAGGGAAGAGCCTGGTGAGGAGAGTTACCTTGTTCCTGAAGAAGTCATAGAACTTATCTGCTGGAGATTTGATCTTGATTTGGACCTCAAGCTTAGCAATCTGAGCCATGCTTGCTACACAAGAGGTGGGGATAGAACTAGAAGAGAAAATACGGCTGTGTTATATAGGAGAGAGATGAGAAAACAAGTGGTGGGTGAACCACGAGGGGTGTTGAACCTTACCCACGGTTAAGGGGTGTCAAAGGAGACACGTGGCGACCTCCAGGGGTGATAACCGGATTTGCCAAATCCGGTTATAACCGTAGAGGATTTGACTCCTAACTTGAATTAACCACTACGTTAGACAAGGGTGGCAATTTTTTACCAACGGTTTTGAGCTCGTTTTAATCGGGTCGGATTCGGGTTGGAACTTTACTATATCCTGAGCCTTAAAGACTTAACTAGTCTAACGTGCTCTGCATAGAAAATACGACCACCCCATACAACCTATATTGAGGGATCCCTTAAGAATCGACCTGGAGACCTCCAAGTTTACCGTTCATCCTTCGGCCACTGGGCTACACCCTTTGGGGGTTGGTTGGACCTCTACTTCAAGCACAGCTAAATTAGTTATTTAATTAATGTTATATTAAAATGGTTACCCAGGCTGAGATAGGGTTGAGAGTTTTTTTATTTTTTTTAACTTGTAATTCTCTACTGCTATAATCGGACTCAGGGAATCCGGCTATAATTACGCCCCTTAGGTCAGCACGTGTCCCTTTTGATACCCCTTAAATGTGGTTAAGTTTCACTCACTCTTAGGGTTCACCCACCTATCCTTGGTTTTTAGAAAAAAAAATATGAAAATTTTTTAACCCAAAGAGTTAGTGTATTCTAACCAGGGTTTAAAAAATTAATTTTTTTTCTTCTGAAAACCAAGTATAGGAGGATGAACCGTAGGGGTGGGCGAATATTAGCCATAGTTAAGGGGTGTCAAAAGGGACATGTGGTGGCCTCGGGCAAAACCGAACTCCCTCGAGTTGAGGTAGTCTTGCCGGTATGGACTAGATCAAACTCAACTCAACTTGACCTGTCGCTGCTTCTAAATATTGCCTAGTTTGGAGAGTTCCTTGTCCTGATGTGGTATAATGCACAAGTTGGCCTCTTCTTTTCGTACAGGGAATTTTGCCCCTTTAAATAATGCACAAGTTAGCCCCCCTATCTTTTGGGTGAAAAGTCATCAGACTAATGACAGATGAAATGGAGATCACAAGGGTTGCAGTTAGAACTCTATTGTCATGACCTACGGACGGAGAGAATCCTCATTGCCAGTCCTAATATTGGAGAATAATACAGCTTCAAACCTGTCAGGGGCGGAGCCCCATTGGGCCAAGGGAGGGCTGAAGCTCTATGAATTTTTTTTAAAAAAAACCATAGTATTAATAGGAGTGAAGCATGGGAGAGGGGGACTCTAGCCTTCATTAAACTTCTGAGAAAAAAAATATTCTTTACAAACCGACACAAACAAATGTATTGGCACTCAAAAAAAAAATTCCTAGGGCTACGCCCCAGAATCCCATTGTTAGCCCCTCCAAGAGGGAGAACCTCATTGTCCACTACTCTCCCATCAAAAAGAGAATGAGACTTAAAAGAAAGTGATGCTAGAATATTTCATAGTTAATGTCATCATCTGAAAATTGCACTAGTTTCCCATTTTCAGTTCCTTTTTTTTTTTTTCTTGGGTAGTGAGAAAATTCCCCCCACATTCCCCCCAAATAATGCTGCACAAGTGGGCCATAGCTCTCTCTCTCTCAATGACAACTTGGGCGCTCTCACAACCGCCCCATTAGCAAGAATGGTACAAATTTCCCTTGGCTGATGTGGGTGGAGGGTGAGGGGGTGGATGTGGTTATAGGCTTGAAGTTGAGATTGTAGGGCATGTGCATGTGTTGTGTGTGTGGTTAGTTAAATTTATCAAAAATGGGTGGAGGGTCCACTCATCCCGCAATACTGTTTTGGGAAAAACTTATCGTTCTTAAATCCTTGAACATACACGTATATTTGGTGCTTCCAACAGAAGTAGAGTCAAAACTATTAGCAAAATGATGAAGCTAGGGTTGACCAAATTTTATTCATTTGAAATGATCATAATGCCCTTTTAATTGTAAAGCCATAAACATTAATATATTAAGTTTATGCTTTTAGTATTAACACGGTACTCTACATTTTATATTAAGGCGTTGAAGTAGGTCAATATATGTATTAAGGTTTCTTTAATTAATAGAACTAATTAAATGGCCTAACAGAATTCATGTCGCCAACTAAAAGTATTTAGGATATTGATGATGATGATGAATATTTCAAGGTTTATTCAAACATTTTGCTTGTTCTAACATAAGCACCGGATTTACAATTTAAGAATGATCAGTTTTTGTAAATTGGCTTCCCAGAGCAGTATATATAGTTTCAAATTAGGCTAAACCCAACACCCGGCTGCTAAGATCTCACAAAAAAGAGAGAGCATGGTCTCTCTCTCTCTCTCTCTCTCTATCTGTTCTCAGGGGTTAGGAATATACTCATGAGACCACTTATTAAATACTTCCATTTGAATATTTCTTCCACTTAAAAAGGATCCGCTGTAAGAGGCAGCCTTTAGAAGGCCGTTGTAAAAGACAGAATCCAAACCCTAACTGGATATTCACGCATCACATCAGTATTTTCTAAAGCTTAAGAAAAGGAAGCATTAATCCTAGGGGTTATTGCCTACATGCCAGGCAAAAAGGGATTTTAGGATTAGTGTTCAAAATGAGTTAATGAAAACGCTAAACTAACCTAAAATCCCATTTTCACTTTGACACCAAGCATTAACCCGTTAGTGTTAATTTTTTTTTGGGTTTTAAATATGCTGACGTGGACACCAGATACCATGTTAGGTTTAGGGTTTTCACCCTTTGCAATGGTCCTTTGCTGCAGATCCTTATTTCATTTTATAGTTTTAGGGAAACTATGTATAAGGTGGGAAGCTCGTTTCCCAGACTTACTTATATTCGCTTCTACCACGTTTCATTTAGTGGTCAAATGGGCCTATGTATCTATGAAGCAATGAGATAAATGTGAGTCTAAAGCCTACGACATAAATCTTAAACAAGTATCATTGGATTGAATCGTAAGTTTGTACGGTACCTACTTCTCTACAAATATATTATTTAAGATAAAATTTATGATATGATTGGTCATCTTAATATAATGAAAATGACCACCTATATTTATTTCTCGCTTCTAATTTCTTAAAAAAAATTTGAGTCTCGTTTACCGCTTCCCATTTTTCACTTCGTTTCTCATTTTTATTTCTTGCTTGGGTAATTATGTTCCATTATACTCATTATATTTTTTATTGTTCACTTTATAGTCTCTTGTAAAGTTCTACTCTACCATATGAGGATAACATTTTCTATGATGGGATAGCACCCCCAGTGGATGTCTACAACAAGGGCTGCAACTTGCATTGTTGGCAAGTTTTCTTTGGCATATCCCCTTTTTATTGAAAGCAAAATTTCGTTCAACTATTAACTATGCATAAAATGGAAAAAATAGATATGGTCCCATATCGAGTGATAATAAAGGAGTGATAGCCTCAATTTCCTTGTCATGCAATTGTCCAATTCTCGAGAGAAGACAAACACTAGGAGTGGGGTTGACATCCAAAATGTTCTAAAATGAGGCAATTGCGTAAAGAAGCGATTGGAGACAGAAAACTCCACTAATAATAAGTAATTTGAACATAAGAAAAACTCTACCACACCGAGTATAGAAATCCAAAATTTTTGTTCGTTTTTAGCCATTTTTTATTATCAAATTGCATAAATTTAAAGCTAACAAAAACAAAAAAGATAACAAAAAAGTAGAAATTTAAAAAGAAAAAATTGTTCAATGGGCACCCGAGCTCCTAAGACCACCGCTCGAGCGGTGTCATCCAGGGACTGTACCTACAGTTCAGTGTTTTGACCGCTCGAGCGGCCATTAACTCCGCTCGAGTGGTGGTCACGCACAGAATTACCCAAAACGCTAATTTATGATTTTTTAAAAAAATGTTTTAGGGTTTCAAACCCTATAAATATTAATTATTTCGTGGGTCTAGAATTAGAAAAACATTCTAAGAGTTTTGAGGAAACAAAAAGAGGAAAACCAAACTAAGGGTTTTCAATTAGTAGAGAAGAGAAAGGTTTTGAGATCAAGAACAAAGGTTATTCGCAAGTGTGAGATCGTAGAGAAATTATCAAGAGAGGTAAATATGGATTCCTTCCTCTCAATAGAGTAATTATTAATGTAAATAATGAGAAAAATATTAGGAAACACAATCAAAGTATATATGTTTTATCGTACGAATATTCCTTATGTAAGATTATTATGATTATTAGAGACATTTTTATTGTGATTTCATTAAGTATGATTTAACAAGGGGAAATTGAATGTTTTGTGGTGTATGCATGATTGAGAATGAAGGAAGGGATGTATGCCAGGATTGATGGAATGATTTATGATTTGAATGCAAGATTTCGATGTTTTGCGTAAATAGGGTTTTTAGTCTAATTGATTTTATGGAATTATTTTTGTGAAATTGAAGTATGATGTTTGATTTCGATTATATAAATTTATAGTAAGAATCCTGTTATACATGTTTTAATTTACCAACCATAAGATGAATGATATGCCATAATTTTGATGTATGATGTTCGAAATGTATGTGTGGTATATCTTCGATTAAACAAGCTTCAAATTGTGGTTGCATTTCTTAAAAATGTTATCATGGCTGCAACATGGGTCATTATGATCAATTTCCGATGGCCCTTGACTGATAATCTAGTGTAATTTAACCAAGAGTTTATCATTGTTCAATCACGATAAGGATATATGCACAAGCACAATAAAAAACTCGATCATAAATAATTATACAAGTATGATTGCATGAGTGAGTTTTGCACTTCCCGGGTACTAACAAATCTAACATCAAGGCAAAAGAGCCCATGAAAGTTAATCGCAAGTAAGCTGTGCGCACCGAATAATGTGATAAGCCATATGCATCAGGTAATATATTAAGGAATTGGTATTTCGGTAAGCAGAGTGTATGTTAATCTCTATTCATATATGGTATGAGTTATTTTAAGTTATTACACAATGCATGTGTGTTAATTTTACTTACGAGAGAAGAAAGACAAGTCAAAAAAATAAGACAAGTAAGCAAAAGTGAGCACATGTAAGAATTGATGAACACTTTGATTTATGTATGTATACATGTATTGCTAAACCATGATACATGTCTCGTTAAACCATGATGCATGTTCTGTCAAAACCATGATATATGTTTTATATTCATGTTTATGATAGTGATAACTAGGAGTTCATATTCGTTGAGTACTTTTATTGCTCAGTCAACCTGTTGTTGTTGGCAAATTCTGGATTCGACCTTTGTGCATGCGAGCCTTTGATCGAGGAACCGAAATGTGATTATCCAGAAGAGGAGAGAGATTTGGAACAATATCCATATTTCTGATTTTAGTTGTTAGAACATTTATTTTAATTGTTAAATGGATTTGTAATTAGATTTCATTACGAATTATTGTTTAGGTTTAAATTTTAGAGTTGATATCACGATGAGTGATCCGGATTACATATACTGTAGTTTTAATTATGATTGATTGAAGTTGATAATTCTATTATGTTATTGTGGAAAAAAAATTTAGATTCATATTTTAATATGTCTTGTATGCTTCTAACATGACAATATAATAAGTAAGTCACGTACCAATGTCTCATTTAACCTAAATGGAGTTTTGGGGTGCAACACCGAGGATTTAACTTGAGCCCCCTCTTGGCCTTAAGATGTAGCCTCCAAAATTAGCCTCCGATGGGAAATGGGTGATCTATCATGGGAAAAACTATCTCAAAGGAGGAGACCATCGGTCGTAACTGAATGAACATGCAATTGAAGAGTGAAGAACAGACCCAGAAATACATGCAATAAGGTCCGAGCATCACCTTTGATTGAATTTTAAGTTAGTCCTTTGTTGGACTACACTAGTGTTTTGGTTGGATTTTGCTGGCTAGTATTTATTACTACCTTTGAGAATGTAAGGTTTCTGTAATTTCTTTATATTTGCATGTGTTAGGTTGTGGGTTTGTTATTTTGAAAAGATACAAGAGATTAAATAGGTAAATTTTATCTTTATAATATATAAAAATACACAGCATTGTATATTCTTCCTTGTGAGTTTTTAGTAATGAGTTTTGGAGCCATTTTGGGTGAGTAGAAAACCAGTCTCTATTTTTTCTGTATTCGGGCATCAAGAGCACACTTTCTCTAGACGTGTCAGTCCGTTTTCGTCCAACAAATTGATTTATTTCCAACAAAGTGGTTCAAATCTTGGTAAAGGTGAATTGTGGTTTCAAACAATATGTTGCAACTTGCAACAATAATTATATCATTTCAATGTAAGAATTATAATCATTGGATTTAGAAATGGAGCTATTATATGGTTTCAACACACATTTTGACTCCAAAAAACAGATAAAAGAAAAATGACACAAAATACAATTTGATTTAATTTTGGTGAGGACAAAATCTTTGAGATTTAATCTCTACAAAAGAGAGAAATCTCTAATTATTTTCTTCTTCGAATCTTTGATCTAGGGGGCCTTACGTAGGTAGATAGGAATAGAAATCCTTATAATATCTCTTTTCTTTTAGTTAAACTCTAACTTCTTTGAATATGAGCCTAAATTATTCACTACACTCCCAGGCATGAATTTAATCTGCCTAAACACTAATCAACATGTTTCTCTCTTAATGGTTTAAAGAAAGTGGGTTTAAAAGAAAGTACAATTATCATTACCCTTAATAAATATATAAATTAGACTCATAATCTTCTCCAGTTGTAACTGGTTTTTGGCAAAACCGGTTACACCCCTATGGTCACCATGTGTCCCTTTTTACACCCCTTAATTGTGGTTAAAATTCACCTACCCCTAGAGTTCACGCACCTATCTTTCGTTTTTAGAAAAAAAAATTTTTAAAAATTAACTCTAGGAATTGGTAAATTTTAACCACGGTTAACAAATATATATTTTTTTTTTCTAAAAACAAAGGATTGGTGGGTGAACCCTAGAATTGAGTGAATCTTAACCACAATTAAGAGGTGTCAAAAGGGACATGTGGCCACCTCAGGCAAAACCGGTTACAACTGGAGAAGAATACGAGTCTATAAATTAAGTACAACCAGAAGGGAATTGAAGCTGCACTTGCTTTATTATAGGACTAAGATGATCGTAAGGTATGAGGTTCTCATGCCTTGAGAAGGTAAGTATCCAATTCCTTAGAGGTCTTGACTGGTACGTCCAGATAGATATTTAGAGGAGGGACCTCCTCATTTGCCTTCTCAAATTCCAGAGACCATTTAACCAAGCTACCTCAACCATCTTTAGTAACCTGAACAGTGCCTTCAAAAACCTGTAAAGCTTATTAATATCTCCTTCGAAGGCACAGAAACTGATCGACTTGGTTTCATCGACCATTGCTTCAATCCTCTCCTTTGTAACCATGGGAGTTCCTGTAATTAATCATTTAAACAAAGTTTCAGTAAGAGAAGAAACAGCTACAGTGATAGAAGAATCAGCTATATTTCTGTTTATATATGGAACATGTAATCTTAAAGTAACATAGCCTCACCAACTTTAAATTTCCAGAGCCTACACTCTTCCCATCTCCTTTAATTATTTCAATGCTCGTGTAAACTTCAGGGAAGACATTGACGAGGAGGGTTAAATTGTTCCTGAAGAAGCCATAGAACTTATCTGCAGGGGTTTTGATCTTGGTTTGGACCTCAAGCTTACCAATCTGAGCCATACTACACTTGAGGTGGAGATAGAACTAGGAGAGAGAATGTGGATGTATTATTTAGGAGAGATATGAGAAAACAAGTGGTGTATGCACTACAATGGCCTGTTGTCCATTATAATTTGAATTCGCGAATATAATAGATAGGGGTGGCAATTTTTGAGCCGTCAACAGTTTTGGGTTCGTTTTAGTCGGGTCGGATTTTTGTTGGACTCCTAAAACCCGATGGGTCATAGATATCTAGTTAATTCATTAATAATTATACATTTAATTTGTATTAACTATTGATTTTGCCTTAAATATTGTTCTAATTCAAGTACAGTTAAATTATTTATTTAAGAGCATGCAGTGATAGGCATATCTAAGATATCCATTTGCAATCCTAAGCGGGGGCCTCATTTCTAATTTCCTTTCATAATTCATTTGAATGTATTGTATTTTCCATTTGTTTCATATAGATAGAAATGTATAAGGCTAGCATATGCAAATTTCAATTTAGTAAAATTAACCATTTTTTTGAAGAGAAGAAAAAACATCCTTTATTTTGAGAGGAGCAAAACACTTTTCAACTTTGTTTTTCTCCCTTTAACTTTTGTTAATTATTTTAAAGTTTTCATACAATTTTTTTTAAAGGTTTTTCTTTATAAAATATCTAAAACTTTATATATGTATATGATAATTTATTATATATAGCCAAAATATCTAAAATAATTTTATCATCTTCTCTTCCTGATACCTAAACCATCATAAAGTGGTTATAAGATTCATATAACTAGGTATTAATATAATATATAAAAATCTCTCTTATAATTAATAATATACTAGAACTTTTAAAAAATAATAATAAATAGCAAGTATAAGAGATTATTAATTATACAGTATAGAATAAAGTTAGTTCCTTACAAATCTATTAAATATTAGAGATTATTAAGTTATAAAATATTAATTGTAAAAGGAAAAGAAAAAACATCCTTTATTTTGAGAAGAGACAAAACTCCTTTTGAACTTTGCTTTTCTCCCTTAACTTTTGTTAATTATTTTGAAGTCTTCATATAATGATTTTTTTTTAGGTTTTTCTTTATAAAATATCTAAAAATTTATACTATGTGTATGATAATTTATTATACATGGCCAAAATATCTAAAATAATGTTGTCCTTCTCTCTTCCTGATACCTAAACCATCATAAAGTGGTTATAAGATTCATATAACTATGTACTAATATAGTATATAAAAATCTCTCATATAATTAATAATATACTATAACTTTCTTAAAAAATATTAAATAGCAAGTATAAGAGATTATTAATTATACACTATAGAACAAAGCTGGTTCCTTACAAATCTATTAAATATTAGAGATTATTTAGTTATAAAATATACTCATGAGCTCTACCGCTTAATAAATTGGGAAATGCTTAACTTCCTGCCACATATCAACTGTAGTTAAGACTCACTCACTCTTAAGGTTAAGCAATTTAATCTTAGTTTTTAACAAGAAAAAAGTTAAACAAAATTATTAACTTTACTTAAATTCTTCCATTTGAACTTTTCTTCCACTTAAACAGGGTCGCTGCGCAAGAGGAAGCCATTGGAAGGCCAGTGTGTAAAAGACAAAAGTCCCTAACCGTAACCTGATATTTGCACACCACATCAACATTTTCTAAAACCTAAGAAAGCCTTAAACTTGAGGGGTTAACGCTGACATACTCAGAGTGAAAATTGATTTTAAGGTTAGGGTTCAAAAAGAGCTCATGAAACCCTAACCTGACCCTAAAATTCCTTTTCCGCTCTGACACATCACTAACCCGCTAGTGTTAATCTTTCATGGGAAAAGATTGGCTCTGGTGGATGCCTGAGCTCCAAACTCGGGTATCCACAAATCATACAGCATTTGGCGATAATTTGGGAGATAAATCATTTCATTTTCTCCCCATGATTTTAACTTCTCCTCAATTGATATCTTCTCCCTTTTAAACGCCACATGCCCCATGATTTATGGATGCCCAAGCTGGGTGCTCAGGCATCCACCAAAGCCAATCTTTTGCCATCTTTCATGGGTTCAAACCTTTCGCGGACGCTCGTGCATTCACACACCATCTGACATGTGGCGATAAAAAAGGGAGAAGCATTTTATTTTCTCCCCATGTTTTTGACTTCTCCCCACTTGATATCTCTCCATTTTTTATCTCCACATGTCAGATGGCTAATGGATGCCCGAGCACCCACCTTGGGTGTCCGCCATATATTAGATTTGCACCCTATGCAAGGGTCTTTTGCAGGCTGCCTTTTGCAATGGCATGGGATTGCCTCTGGTAGAGGCCAGAAAATTGGTCTCGGGCTTCCACACATCATCGTGATCCCACATGCGGTGATAAAATGGGGGAAAAGTCATTTCATTTCTCCCCATATTTTTAACTTCTCCCCACTTGATATCTCTTCCATTTTATGGCCACATGTCGGATGATGTGTGGATCCTAAGACCAATTTCCTGGCATCAAGAGACAATCCCATGCCTTTTGCAACATATCCTTGTTCCTTTTTGCTAATTTGTCTTTTTTTTTCTTTTCTGATGGAAGCTCATTTGTATCCTTGTTCCTTTTTGCTCATTTGTCTTTTTTTTTTCCATTTTTTCTTTTCTGATGGAAGCTCATTTGTCCTTTTATTGTTTGTTTTATAGTTTCTTGCAAGGTTCTACTCGATCCGATTTGGTAACATATCTTATAATGTGACAGCCACTGGGGTGCTGTCTATAACCAATGGCTGCAACTTACATTGCTGACAAGTTGTAATTTGGCATAGCCCTTTTTTTTTATTGAAAGCAAAATTTTGTTCAATTGTTAACTATGTATAAAACAGAAAAAAAGTAGATGGTCCCTAATCGAGTGATAATGGGGAGTGACAGCCACAATTTCCTTGTCATATTGTCTAATTCCCAAAAGAGAAGACAAACACTTGGAGTGGGCCGACATTCAAAATCATATTCTTTAGGCAATTGCAAATTGTAATTCATGTTAACACTCACGGTTACAAGAACAGCCCTGATCGTTTTAGTTTAAAGATCATTATTTTCTAGAGAAATTGTGATTGTTTGTCAATAAAATCACGGGTACGGGAATAATTGTTTTTTCCCACATCCCTTTTTCTTTATCTATGATTTTATTATAGCAGTTATCTTACTCGATTTGTAACCTAAACAAAATATTTCTTTTTGTAGACCCTACTACCTATAGCTCCTCAACCCCACTTCTAAATTCATACGTGAGGAAAAAAAATAAAGCATCCAACCACATATTCATAAATAAAATAACAATAATAAATCATTTTTCAATTAAATAATAGTAATTAATTACATTATGAGAATCCATATATGCATCATCAACACATGATGATCTAAGCAATATTTCTAAAGTATTCAACTAGTTCCTTACTAAATACTTTAATTGCTAAAATCATTAATCTTATCATTTATTGATTTTTTTTCTTATTGGTGATGATGTCCATCAAGTGCATAATTATGTAGTAACCACATTCTTAATTAGCTACATTTTTGCTTGAGGACATTACAAAAAAAAAATAATGAACAAAATATTAGTTATGTTTAATACATAAAATTTATGAAACAACAATTAGAAAGATTAATTGTCTTCATCTTAATATCATTCCATGTTATTTGTTTTGTATTGGTGTCATATGACTTGTCCTTTTGAAAACGTACAACCTTTATGCGCTTGTTAAGACCATTTTGTTTGTGTACTTTGTGTTTGGGGATTTTTAACATTTGAATATTAGATCGCATTATGTTATGTTATGTTTTGTTTAAATCAAATTTATTGTTATAGTTGTTGCGGAAGTGACTATATGGATCTGAGCAAGGCAAAGATGAAGGGTAATTAAGATAGATACTTTTATTGGTGCCCAGTATATGAGGTAATCAATCAATCTAAAGTAATGTTCATAGGTAGTACAATATTTGTCACTCACAATTTTTCATTAATTTGCTACTCGGGGTATGATAATTCATTCAATTGACACTCATACACATTTTGCTCAATTGCAAAAGGACGCTGATAATTAAGTGAGTAAAATCGATCTGGGTAGATGTTATGTTTTTTTTTTGGTTCGAGATATACGTTTAGGATGCAATGCCGGTTAGGTGTTAGTATCTGTTCAGTTAGTGGGCGGGTGGAGAGTATATACAAACTCTCACCATCTCAGGAATGGAACCCAGTACCTCCCCCCAAAGCAAGGGATACACTACCACTTGGACAAAGCCATGTTGTGTGGGTAGATGTTGTGTGCAATTTGTGGATGTGCTACTTGCGCCATGATGGTCATGTTCATTATATTTCTTCTCTTACTTGTCGTTATAATTATGAATGCATTACCATCATTTTGAATGTCGTGTCTGAGTCCAATGCCAATAGATTTGATAATGAGCTAAAAGTAGTAGGTAAAAGTAGTAGGTATCGTGGATGAAGCATTACATAACCATTCATTTCAGCCATCTAAGTAGAGATGAAGATATTTACGAATTAAGGCAAACTAGTGGAGGTCTTAAACAGTTTGAGAAGACATTTTTTTTTTGGGAGATGAAGCTGGGGTTAGGCGGACCCCTATCAGATATATCAAATAAATAGAGAAAGGTTACATTCTAAGGTATTTACATCCCGATTTGTCCTTTTGAAAAGAGAGGATAAAGCTGTAAGAAATTGAAGCGAGAAAAAAACTATAGAATCTATACCTTTACAAAATTTAGCTAAAAAATCAGCTACCATATTTGTTTCTCTCCAAACATGAGAGACTGAAGATGCTTGCAGAAGTTCCATCTTTTGCCTGGCCCACGGTCACATGGTAGGCCCCATCTGAAATCCCCTGCACAGATGAAGGGTCTCGGTGGGCTCGGCCCTTCTGCAGTCTCCAAATCACTTCCCTTCAAAATATCAAACAAACTTGTTTTCATGAAATGACCTACAATAAATATCTCTTATTCTTTAGATCTTAATTACTTAGAAACCACATATTAGATTTGATTAGTGTTCTCAAATGGCCCCTTGAGAATCTAGAATTCTTCAAAGAGAAGCAAAGAAAAAAGAGCAAGACTTCCTATATAGAAAAGGACTTTGCTACTGAGACCGCAAAGGGCCGAGACCACATCGAGACCGTTCATGTGATGAGCGGATCTCAAAATTTTCATAAATCTGATTTTGTTATTTTGAGATCCATTCATCACATGCGTGGTCTCGGTATGGTCTCGGCCCTTTGCGGTCCCTAGAGAAGACAAAGTAAGAAAAAAGCCAATTTTCTTATAGAAGCCATTTTTCTTAACCGTTCAAGTGTGAAGCTCAAAACGAAAAGAAGACACAACACATCTTCTTAGCCAATTAAGACATATGGAGACATGTTATCATAGATGATGACTATGACAACCATTACGATTTGAGGGAGAGGGCGGACAAGGAGAGAGAGAGAGAGAGAGAATACAAGCATACAAACCCATAATTATTAGATTGGATACATAAATTATGTACAACCAGTGAATCAAAAGGAACAAAAAAGAAGAGTACAACCACTTATTTTATTAATAGGACTAACATGCATCATCGCTTAGTATGAGGTTCTTTATGCCTTGAGAAGGTAAGCATCGAATTCCTTAGAGCTCTTTTTTTTTTGATAATTAATTCCTTAGAGCACTTGGCTACTAAGTCCCTATAGATATTTGGAAGAGCTTAGAGCTCTTGGCTACTAAGTCCCGATAGATATTTGGAGGAGGGACCTCCACATTTGCCTTCCCGAAGTCCAGAAAACATTTAACCAAGCTACCACCAACATCTTTAGAGAGAGAGAATTACTACAAGCATACAAGCCAATACTTAATAGATATTTAAATTAAGTAGAACCAGAAGCGAAGCACCATTTATTTTATTATAGTACTAGCATCGTCGCTAGGTATGAAGTTCTTATGCCTTGAGAAGGTAAGCATCCAATTCCTTAGTGGTCTTGGCTACTAAAGAATTCAATTCACAAGATACTACAGAAGTTTCTCTCTCAACCGTGAGAGAGACTGAGTATTGCATTCATATTTATAGAGTTTTCACAAGTCAGAAGGTAGGATACTGTGGGTGTACAGTTTCCTATATTACAATATTCAGTTTACATATCTAGAAAGGATAGGATACTGTGAGTGTACAGTTTCCTATATACACAATTCAATTTACATATCTAGAGAGGATAGGATTCTGTAGATGTACAGTTTCCAATATAAAATATTCAGTTTCCAATTGCTGCCACAGTAGCCTTCTATGAAGTATTTGCAACATCTTTATCTTTCTTCTCCGAATCTTTCCCCAAGAGTGTTAAGGGTTTTGACAACTTTGTTTCCAAATTTGTGAGCAATGGAAAATCAATCGGGTCTTTACTCCCCCTCAAGTGAAGGCGGGAAGAATGAATGCCAAGCTTGAACCTTAGAGTGCTAAAAACGTCACGAGATAAGGGTTTGGTCATGATATCAGCAAGCTGGTTGTGGGAGCGAACAAATCGAGTGATGAGCGAACCAAGTGCCACTTTCTCACGAACAAAATGATAGTCAAGCTCGATATGTTTCGTTCGAGCATGAAACACGGGATTTATAGACATGTATAGGGCACTGATGTTATCACAGAACAATGTAGGAGGCTGGAGAAGAGGGATGGCAATTGCTTTAAGAAGAAAGGACAGCCATGTCAATTCGGCGGTAGCCACAGCCATGGATCTATATTCAGCCTCGGCACTTGAGCGAGCCACCGTAGGTTGTTTCTTCGCGGCCCAAGATAAGAGAGTGGACCCAAGAAATACACAATATCCGGTGGTGGAACGACGTGTAATAGGGCAGCCGGCCCAGTCGGCATCAGAGAATGCATATAAGTCGAAGCTATTCTGATGATGAATCTGAATTCCATGATCTAATGTACCACATACCTAACGCAGAATGCGTTTCACTAGTTGCAAATGAGCAATCGTTGGAGCATGCATATATTGGCTGACAAGGTTCATAGCATATGACAGATCAGGCCGAGTGAGAGTGAGGTATTGCAGGGCACCTACTATACTGCGGTAGAGCTTCGGATCTGGCAAACTAGGGGATGGTTGAGCATGATCAAACTTGGTGGCAAGAGGAGTAGAGATTGCTTTACAATCAGTCATCTGAGCACGAGTGAGGATATCCTGAGCATATGTCCCTTGAGAGAGTAGAAGACCGGTGGGGTTGGGAGAGACCTCAATTCCCAAGAAGTAGTGCAAAGCACCCAGATCCTTCATAGCGAATTCCTTGCCAAGGCAGTGAATAAAGGAATCAAGGAAAGAGGTATGGCTACCTGTAAGGATAATATCGTCAACATATAAGAGCAACAGTATAACACCTTGGTGACAATGGAGTGTAAATAAAGAGGAATCATGTATGCTGCAGATGAAGCAAAGTTGAAGGAGATATTGACTGAAACGATCAAACCAAGCTCGTGGGGCCTGTTTGAGGCCATATAGAGCGCGGTTTAGTTGACAAACATACTGAGGCTTGACGGGATCAATGAGGCCTGGTGGTTGTTCCATATACACGGGTTCTTTAAGCGATCCATGAAGGAAGGCATTCTTGACATCCAGTTGCTTGAGGGACCACTGTTTTGTAAGAGCAATGGTAATGACCAGACGTATGGTTTGCGGTTTAATGACTGGACTAAAAGTCTCATCGAAATCCACACCGGAGACTTGGTCAAATCCTTTGGCCACAAGGCGGGCCTTCAGTCGCTCGAGGCTACCGTCAGATTGCAACTTAGTTTTGAACACCCATTTACAGCCGACAACATTCATGTCGGGATGGCGAGGAACTAGGATCCAAGTAGAATTAGCACGAAGGGCCTGGATTTCATCATGCATTGCAGCGGCCCAGCCGGGATGACCCAAGGCAGATTGGAGAGTGGTGGGCTCAAGGGGAAGTGAAGCCGATGGGTAAGTATGAAGTAGAGCTGCCCAAGACTTGCCTCTAGTTGTCATAGGGTGAGTATTTCCACTCATGTGGCGAGCAAGGTGCGGAGTGGTACTGGAGGGCTGAGACACAGTGGCATGTGAAGACTGTAGTAGGGGCCCGAGATCAATGACGAGACGTCCACCATCCATTGAACCTGAAATGGGCTGTGAGAGTGGAAGGCCAGTAATAGCAGCCATGGAGGATCTGGCCAAAGAGTCCGGATGGCAAGGTGCAGTAGGTGGGGCAGCAATACTGGAGTCGCCAGTGGAGCCGGCAACGGTCTGAGGAGACAAGGGAGCAATAGGAATCTCAAGTGGTGGTGGAACAGTAGTGGAGGAAGCGGCAGGAGTCGTGTGTAGCACTGCTTGGTCCAGTAAGAGGGATAGCGCCAGTAGGTCCTGTAGGATTAGCTGCGGTGGTAGATGGTGCACAAGGGAGGACCATGTCAGAGGGCCCAAGAGGGGCAGCAATGGAGGATCTACCAGGGGGACATTTCCAAGAGGCCCAGTAGGTGTACCAGCGGATGGTCCAGCAACTGTACATGGGTCAGTTTCATCAGAGAGAGGCATATCATCCCCATGTTCAAGGAAAGATGCCAGAGTAGCAGGCTCCTCCTGTAGAGAGACAACACTAGTAGAGGGAGGTGTGTTAGAAAATGGGAATAAATTTTCATCAAATATTACATGTCGCGAGATGTACACCTGCCCTGTTTCGGGAAATAGACATCTGTAGCCTTTGTGGAGTAAGCTATACCCAAGAAACACACATGGAAGAGATTTAGGAGAAAACTTGTTTTTCCGGTAGTCTCTTAGATATGGATAGCAGCAACAACCAAACACACGGAGTGATGTATAATCAGGATACTTTCCAAAAAGTAGCTTAAACGGTGAAGTCATGTTCAGCTTGTGAGAGGGTAGCCGATTAATGAGAAATACAGCTGTACGGAATGCTTCTACCCAATATTTAGGAGGGAGGCCACTGTGAAAAAGCATGGAGAGACCTAGCTCGACAATATTACGGTGTTTCCGTTCAGCAACACCGTTTTGTTCAGGTGTGTGAGGACACGAGATCTGCCTTGTAATGCCATTATCACCAAGTGCCTGAATAAATTCAGTTTTCTCAAATTCTCCACCACCATCACATTGGAAAATTTTAATTTTTGCATTAAACTGATTCTCAATCATCTTCTGAAATTGTAGGAAGCACTCAAAGAAATCAGACTTAGATTTCAGAGGGAACATCCAGGTATATCGGGAACAGTCATCCACAAATGAGACATAATAGCGGAAGCCTTGGATAGAGATCGTAGGAGCATTACCCCAAAGGTCACAGTGAATCTTTTCAAATAAAATATCAGAACGGGTAGAAGTAGTCACAAAAGGAAGTTTGCTACTTTTACCAAGCTGACAACTAGAACAGATAGTCCCATTTTTATTCCAATGAGTAACAGAAATAAAATTCTTAGAATTTAAAAAGGAAACAATGCTCGACTGTGGGTGGCCCAAACGTTGATGCCAATGATCTTCAGAAGTTCTTCGCTGCCTGGAGGAATAAAGGGCCGTATGAGTTGTGTTCCCCAGTCAATGAGTATAAACCTCCATCTCTAGTTCCCTTCGCGAGGATTTGTCCCGACTGCTGGTCCTTTATCATAAATCCATCAGATGTAAATTCAAATAGGCAAGAATAATCATCAGTTAATTGACCAACAGATAGAAGATTTTTCGTAATGCTTGGTACAACTAGGACATTTGTCAACTTTCAATTTTCCATATGAGGTAGGGAGAGTAGTGCTACCAATGTGAGAGATAGGCAAAGTATTTCCTTCTCCAACAGTAATTTTGTCAGATCCAGTGTAAGGATAGATAGAGTGGAGTATACCTGGGTTGTTAGTCATATGGGAGGTAGCGCCAGTATCAGGGATCCACTCTGGATCATTCGGATCGGTGATGGCCATGGCAGCAAGAGGTTGAGGTATTTCCTCGGCCTGGTAGGCATGATTGAATCTCTGCCAACATCTTAAAGCATCGTGGCCAAGTTTCTTACAAATTTGACAGTGCTGAATTTCTCTACGAGCACCATCCTTGTTGGATTCGGGTTGAGGTTTTGGTTGTTGAGTTGCTTGGGTGAAGCCACGCCCTTTAGAATCAAAAGATTGACGCATGTTCCAATTTCGACTCCCTCGATTGGATTTATTCTGTCTCTGACCAACATAGGCGTGAGACTCAGAAGGAGAGTTCATGTTAGTAGTGGTCATTGCAGTGCGTTGTTCCATAGCAAGGAGAGATGCCGAGAGTTGGGAGAATGATGGAGGTGGGGGGCGTGCCATGATAGCATCAGAGAAGCTATCAAACCTCGGACCCAATCCATTAATAGTCCAGAACACTTTGTCCCTGTCAGAAACGGGTTTTTGCATGGCATATAATTCATCACAAATGATTTTTACAGACTTTAGGTAGTCTGTAATACTTTGGTTACCTTTTCGGATGGTCTTTAGTTGGCGAATCAAGCCAAGTTCTCTTTCTTGAGAAGCTCCTGCAAAGGTTTCAGCAAGGCAGAGCCATAGTTCTCTTGCGGTCTTGAGGCCAATGACAAAGGTGTGGACCTCTGCTATCAACGTGCCTGAGATCAGGCTTCTAAGAAGTTGATCATCTCTTCTCCAGCTTACATAGGCGGGGTTTGGTTCCTCCGTTCCTTCTGATGTAAGTAGTTGAGGCTTCGGTTCTTTCACCTCATCAGAGATGTGATTGAGTAAGTCGACATTCTCAATCATAGGAAGAATTTGATCCTTCCAAGCAAGATAATTCTTTTCGGTAAGCTTAGAGGTCACCATAGAACTTATCTGTGCAATGGTAGAGATGGTTAGTGATGCCATTGAAGAGAGAAAAAAAAGAATCTGTAGAGCAAGAAATCAATCACACTTGGGCGTGTGGAGCTCTGATACCATAAAAAATTCAATTCACAAGATACTACAAAAGTTTCTCTCTCAACCGTGAGAGAGACTGAGTATTGCATTCATATTTATAGAGTTTTCACAAGTCAGAAGGTAGGATACATATCTAGAGAGGATAGGATACTGTGAGTGTACAGTTTCCTATATACACAATTCAATTTACATATCTAGAGATGATAGGATTCTGTAGATGTACAGTTTCCAATATAAAATATTCAGTTTCCAATTGCTGCCACAGTAGCCTTCTATGAAGTATTTGCAACATCTTTATCTTTATTCTCCTAATCTTTCCCCAAGAGTGTTAAGGGTTTTGGCAACTTTGTTTCCAAATTTGTGAGCAATGGAAAATCAATCGGGTCTTTAGCTACCATGTCCAGATAGATATTTGGAGGAGGGGCATCCTGGTTTGCCTTCTCAACAACCAGAGACCATTTAACCAAGCTACCACCACCATCTTTTGTAACCTGAAGAGTGGCCATAACACTCTTGTAGTACTTAGTAATATCTCCTTCGAAGGCGCAGAAAGTTATCGACTTCTTCTCATCGTCGATTGCTTCGACCCTCTCCTTTGTAACCATAGGAGTTCCTGCCATCATATTTAAGGCAAAACAAGGCTTTAGTAAGAGAAGAAGCAGCTACAGTGATAAAGGAATCAGCTATATATGATCTGTTTATGGAATATGTAATTTAAACGTAACATAAGCTCACCAAGGAAATATTTCCAGAACCTGACAGAGCCTACACTCTTCCCATCTCCTTTAACTATTTCAATGCTCTTGTAAACTTCAGGGAAGACATTGACGAGGAGAGTTATGTTGTTCCTGAAGAAGCCATAGAACTTATCTGCAGAGGATTTTATCTTGGTTTGGACCTCAAGCTTAGCAATCTGAGCCATACTACACAAGAGGTGGGGATAAAACTAAACAGAGAATATGGGTGTGTTATATTGGAAAGACGTGAGAAACAAGTGGTGTTCAGTCTAAGGTGGCCTTTTATCCCTTAGAATTTAAATTAATAATAATGTTAGATAGGTGTGTATGTCCCAGCTTGGGTGGATCGGGATCGATTTCGGGAAAGGTATGGCAATTTAAAAGCCACCATTAACTAAGCTAACCCACTAACGTCTCACCTATTATGGTGATGGCTACACTAAAAGGAAAAGAAAGAAAGAAAAAAAAGTAAAAAAAGAAGTTTTGGGTCCATTCTATTCGGGTCGGATTTTATATAATGGACAAGTTGTTAGCCCCTCCCACTTGTTTTGGGTGAAAAGATATCAGCCTAATGACCGATGCACTCGACTCACTAGGGTCCCAGTTAAGAATTCTATTGTCATTAGCTACAGTCTAGACCAAGGGAATTCTCATTGCCAGTCCTAACTCCTAACATGGGAGAAGAATACAGCCTCGAACCTGTAGATATAAATTCGATTATTTTGGAGTTAATGTCATCATCTGAAAATTACACTAGTTGCTCACATCGGTCCCTTTTTTTAAAGATTATTTTGAGCTAGAGCTTTGCTTCATGGGGGGTTGAAGTGGAGCTCCCCTTTTATACACAGTAGCACGTTTCCAGAGAGGCTAGGGCAATTTCGTAATACATGGATTTACAAGATTGCCACCTTGATAGTTTAAAAAAGGAGTCCTGCTCATGAAGTAGAGCTCCTCTTTGCATTTAAACTGTTTTTTTTTTTTTTTTTTTCTTGTTGTCAGAAACTGCACCCCTCCCCCAGCCACCCAAATAATGCAATAGTTGCCCATATCAATCATATCTCGAACAATATTCATCTGCCACCTTTTGCAGCTGGCAGCTACAATAGGTCCCTCGTGATACCAAATAAGAACAGATGTTAGAGTTAGTATTTATTATTGTTAAAAAAGTACAAGTAAAAGAGATCACCGTTTTTGAAAAGCTAAGCTTAACCATATTTTCCTATATCGTATTATAAAAGACCATTTGCAGTTGAAAAGCTAATAAAAGTTAAACTTAATCATGTTTTTCTATGTGACATTGTGAAGGACATTTTGCAGTTGTAGCTATGGGTGTCAACGACCCGAGTCAGCTTGACTCAACTCTAAATAAATCGAGCTTGAACTTTTACTTTGGGCTCGTTGAACCGAGCCCAGCCTTAAAAGTAAGCTCGAAAAATTAACAAGCCGAGCATGAACAATAGGTGGCTCAACTCAGCTCGGCTCCATTAATTTTATAATAATGCCCTTTAAAGTTAAATTTATATTATATATTTAGTCTACTTTTTCTTTTGTAAGAATTTAATATATATTTAGTATATATTAACATAAGATTTCCTTTTGATTTTAGAATTTACTTTCTAACCTTTTTATACATTTAGATTACTAAAACTTTTAGTAATTTTTTTTTTTTGCTGAATTTAGTGCTTATTAATGGATATCTAAAAAAAAAGTGTTTATCAAGCTAAGCTAAGCCGAGCTGAGCTTGAGCTCAATGGATTGTAGATGAGCTGGGCTCGAGTTGATCTTTCTGTGGATCTTGTGTCAATCAACACTCGGGCTAGACATTCATTTACTAATAACGCGCCTGTTTAATTAAATAATTAACATTAATAGATTTCAAGCAAGAATACACATAATGTATAGGTAACATGTTGTACACATAAGCAATCCTATCATATACTAGCAGGCATTTACATGTTGAAGAATTTAGCATTCTAGCGTACCTTGCACGACATCGTCTGATGCTCGTGCGTTCCTTTCGGTCATGGCAAAGACTCGGCCCTGGTTTGCCTAGCGAGGCGACCGTGTAGACGGTGAGGGTCTCGATGCCTATGAATAGCCCTGCTAAGAAGGCTATCGAATCGGGGGCCTACTCCCCTGAGATTGGGATGGCAACTGCCAGCGGGAACAATCTCTGATCATGTGGCCCTGGTCATCACAGTGAAAGCATCCCCCAGACACCTTCCAACACTCTTCGACCAAATGCCTCCTACCACAATAACTGCAGACCTCGTAAGAGAATGTAGAGGGTGCGGGTGGCACATATCCCATGGCCTGAGGTAGCGCGGGGTGAGGTGCTTGCATAGTAGTAGGGCGAGGCGCCTGTGGTACTAAAGGAGACCTCTGTGTCTGCATGGGCCTGGCTACCTGGTATGGTGCAATTCTAGCCCTTTTCTCTGGTGGCCCCAAGCCACTGGACTGACCTCTCACAAAGCCTCTGTCTCTCCTCTTGAAGAACTCCTCGGAATTCTTCTTGGCAAGCTTCGCCTTACTCACCACTTCTCCCAAGTACCCACCAGGAACATTGAGACACTGTCTCGAATGGAAGGCTTCAACCCTTGCTCAAACTTTCTGACCCATATGAGTTCTGATGTGATCAGGTGAGGTGCGAGCTTTGACAATTTTACGAAAGTAGCCTCATAGTCGGCCACACTCAACTCTCCCTGCTCGAGAGTCATGAACTCAATCTCCTTCTGCTCTCTGATGGCCGTCGGAAAATACTGTTTATAGAAGACATCCAGAAATTTTGGTCATGTCCATGGCTCCCCTAACTTGGTGGATTCCCTCTGTCTCTGTGCAGCTCTCCACCAGTGCTCAGCCGCACCTTCCATCATGAAGGTGGCCCGGTCAACTCGCTGATCATCAGTACAACAGAGCGCTCTGAAAATCTTTTCCAGTTGTATCACCCATACTTCTATGATCATGGGATTTGTAGAACCATAGAAAGTAGGAGGATGCAATCTCCTAAATGCCTCAAGTCCTGAAGTATGGTGTACAGGAGGAGGTGTAGGTGTAGCAGGAGTAACAGCAATAGGCCTGGATGCCAGCATAGCCAAGATCTCTGCTATAGATGCAAAAGCCTGAGCAAAGTCGGGCGGTGCATCCCCCGATGGAGGAGGAGACGTCCCATTACTCCTCGTACGGTGTCCACGACGTCTCGTGACTTAATCCTGAGGACAATAGCAACACATGAGTGTAACTTGGAACCCAACTTAAGCTCAATCATAACTTCAAGCTCATTCCATCTTTATAGGATATATATAATAGTAATACATCGAGGTATACATTACAATAGCATAAGCATATAATTTGTGTTTCTAGCGTAGGACCCTAAGTTTGGTTGGGTTCCAACCGGTTATGAATTAAGACTAAATGTAACGACCACAAAATCCTACAAGGCTAAAATAGGACTTTGGAATTGTCACATTTCTTTAACCTGCTTAAAATCCATACGTACAAGACGTACTAACACGAGTCTCCAAAAATGAGAATAATAAAATTTCGATATAAAAACTAAAACCATCATGCTCGAGTCTACGGTCAACATATACAACCCACTATAAACCAAAAAGTCCGATACACAACTATAAAGAAGTCTAATGAGCAACATCATTTAAAAGTCTATTACAAATCTCTTAAATAAAACAAAACATGAACTAGTAGGTGTAACCATCCAAGCCTCTGACTCCCTCCTCGGAAGGCTCACCTTCTCCTTCTTCCTCGACATATGCCTCCTCAATCCACGGTTCCGCCGTGTGCTCCTGCTCTATACCTGCCAAAACAAAAGTTTGATTGAGTATAAAAGTACTCGGTGTATATAAAATTCAACCAACAACGTAGTAAACCTGCACTTAGTTAGAATCATATCCAATAGCGTAATAACATAATCAGAGTGCGGAAGAACATGTGCTCATATACATCATATCATTACCTTGACTAGTATACTTGTGAGAACTTTAGACTTAGTAGACAACATACTTATGAGATGCTTATGCTTATGAGACCACGTGCTTGTGAGATGCTTATGCTTATGCGCTTATTCAGATCATACAGTGGTGTGACATGCCGTTCTTGGCGGATACGGACCATGCCATACTTATACTTATGAGTCTTGATTAGCTTATTCAGAACATGCACTTATTCAGATCCCTCATTGGACTTATTCAGAATGACAGGCGTATGCAATGCTTATACTTGTGGTCCACATGTGTGACTTGTGAGACTCTTATCTTAACATACATGTGCATCTGTGCTTAAGTATCGAAATTAACATTCGAGTTGATAATTGCTTAGATTCCGATCTCCCACCATGAAAACTCTACTATGTTGTCCCATACCAAATAGTTAGAGAATTCCGAGTTTGAGAAATTTTCCTTTAAGTTCTTACTTTCCCGACTATCAATTTCCATGCAAGTAATTAGACATAACTTAACAAACAATCACATATACATGTCTTATCATGATTCTTAGTATAATTCATAATCAATTTCCTACCATTCCATAGTATCCTATTCATATTTATCCACTCAAGCATTTCAACAAACACCTTGGGTATGTAACTTATGAATACATTGCTTTTTCCCATTTCTAATATCTCACCACACCATAATCCATCCCTACCACCCAACAACAATCCACATCCATACATTCATCTCATCCTCTATAGTATTTCTCATCCTCTATACATTTCATCCACATTATTAAACCATATTTCCATCCATAATAGCTTACTTCATTCAAAATTGGGGAAAAATACATCTAATCTCCATTTCTATCATATGAACATTTACAAAACATTATATAGAGTTGATTTGGATAGTATATCAATCTTAGGGATCCTTCCCTTGGATCCAAATTGCTCCCAAGATGATTTGAGGAAGCTTTGAGGAAGATCTCTAAGCTCTCCTTACAATCTTCTAACCATCTCCTTTTTCTCCAAGCAATCTCTCTCTGAAATTCTGTGAAAACACGAAAAACCAATCGATCGGTACTTATGACTGAGCGATTGGTGCCCAATCGAGCGATCGGTGTTTTTGACCGAGCGATCGGTTGAAAACACTCTCTCTGAAATTTTTTCCCATACAAATTAGTTAACCAGTCAATAGCTACCGATCAATCGGTGTGGACCGATCGATCGCTAATTTGGACCAAGCGATCGGTTGTGAACAGAGCGATCCCTAGCGATTGGTGCTCTACAGATTTTTGACCTATTTTACTGTTTTGGCCATAACTTTTGACTCGTTTGTCAGATTTTGACGATTCAACTTGCGTTGGATTCATCTTTCGAAAATGAAAATTTCTGATATTTTAGAATTTTCAAATTCTACTTTATTTATGGACCAAATTATCCCCAAAGTTGACTGATCTGCAAAAGGAGTTTAGAAACTTGGATTTTTAGTAAACCTAACTTCGGAATTCCAACTGCTCATTCAAGGAAAAGACATTAAGGTTTTAATACAAGAAAAAAAATATCCGGGGTGCTACACTAAATAATTAGTCTTTACTTGAAATACGACTCTTTTCTTAAGCCTAATGCCTTGCTTGAATCCTAGTATCAATTTCTAAGTAACCCCAAGGAAGTCTAATGCCTAGGCTCTGATATGATATCCACTCTGGTATCATACATAACTTTGGAATTCATCTGAGTTCTAAGTTCAACTCAGAGAAACAACCTAGCCCTATTGAACCTAATGTCTTGGCTCTGATACTAACTCTGGTATCAGACCTAAAGCAAAATGATCTAGTTCTAACTTAGAAGACACTTAGCCCTAGGTGACCTAATGCCTAGGCTCTGATACCAACGTTGTAATGCCCCAAAATCCTCCCTAAGAGTTAGTTGAGAATTTTGACGTTACTTTTATAACCTGGCAAACCATCCTACAAAAATACAAGACATACTATAGTGGAAACGAAATAAATGCGGAAGCGAAACAATGCGGAAGCGTGAACTCAATTTTTATTTCTATACATGATCGGTATTCCAAGTTTTTATACATAAACATGACTAAATGTAAGAGGGAACATGCTTACCCATCAAAATAAAAAATAAAGAAACCTCACTGATTCTCCACTCAACAATAGTCTAGATAGGATCACCTATCTAGATCCCTGTCCTCCTGTGGCTGTAACAGGATGACACCTCTTCTTCAAAATATTTTCCTCAATCCATGGCTCGGGGTTGAAGACATCTACCGAACTTGCCGACATGAAATGTACGGCTGAGTATTGAAACACTCAGTAAGTACAACTACTAGTTAACAATGATATAATATAATTCATAGCTTACTGGAATTTAAACAATACATTCATGAGCATACATGAAAATCTGAACGCAAAACCCCATGTAAATCTTGTGTGCATAGTTCATAGCTTGTACTTGAATTTATCGTATTTTTAAAACTTGCTTATCGTGCTTAAAAATCTTATTCTTGCCTTGTTCTTGTCTCGTGGAAATCATGTTTGTTTTTTCTTATTCTTGTTTCCTGGAAATCATGCTTGTCTTATCTTGTTCTTGTTTAGAATCACACTTGTCTTGTGTTGCTTGTCTTGTAAGTCAGATGCTAGTGCCCTTTCAACAACTTGTGAGTCATGTATGTAAATAACCTTCATCGAATATTATTAAAAGCAACTTGTGAGTCGGGTATGTAAATACCTTTCAACGAAATAGAAAAGGCATACCAACATCCTTGACCAACCCAAGGTTCGGTATTATCAGTCTTGTTTATCTTATTTTCTTAAAGCTAGATATGACATATCCTTGGATATGTCCTATCCTTGACCGACCCAACGTTCGGTTTTATCATTCGATTCGTGAATCACTTTTTTTGTTCTTGTCGTGTAAGAAATCCTACTTGTTTCATTTGAAATCCATGGTGTCTTGTAATTTAAGGAAAACCCGAGTACACTATGCATGCTTGTGAACATCATGATAATATGGAAAAATCTTAAAACATGCTAACATATTCGTGGCATTTCATACATGGTGAGAATAGGATCATAATTAAACCTAGGAAACCTTAAAACATGGAAACATGCTCATGAGACCTCATTCATAGCAAAAATCATCATAGACATGACTACTTAGCCTATTACATCAATTATGTATGATAAGTGCTTAATTTTGCTTAATTATCCCAATTTAAATAAGCATTATCATACGTCTTTGGTTTATATCTTCATTTTTACACGTAAAGTGGTGTATTCTCTTCTCACCATTACGTTGTCCTCTTTCTCTTAATTTTCATAATACATTTGCATGTATTCATACATGTCTTGGAAGGCCGCATGCAAAATATTTTTAAGAGAGACTTATTACGTGTATTTATTTTTTGTAGGAATCCTAATCCTAGACCACTCTCGGGATCCAAGAAGTCCAAAGTTTCAAATAGCCCATGTTTAACTCAAAGATCTAAAGGAGCTAGAGCCCAAAGAGCAAAGCCCAAGCCAAGTCTCAAGTCAAAAAGTCAAAGCCTAAGAGCAAAGCCCATGACCAAGTATAGAAGGATTCTACAACATGGCTGGATAATCTTAGGAAGATATGGATTAATATGATTTTGGCATAAAAATGGTGGAACTCTTTTGAATTAGAAAGAAGAAGTGTGCTATATTGATGTTTCTATTTCAGAAAAAAGAAGAAAGCCTATTTTGGTCACAAGAACTCTTTATTTTGGGTGAATTTTGGAATTCAAGTAAAGAGCTTAATAGAGTTCAACTAAATCTACAAGAAAAGCAAGAAATTTCGTGGATGGCTAGAAGAGTGCTATTATTTAGCAACCAATCCCAAACAAAGAATGAGGATTTCCTGGATTTCCGCCTAATCTGGACAGTACTTACTAATTTGGACATAACTTTTGACTCAAAATTCAGATTAAGGCAAGGTTTGATGTTTTAAAATGTTTTAGAAAGAAGACTTAAAGGGGAACAAAATTATATTTCACGAAGATCTCCTAATTCGGACGTTTAAGGGGTAAAAACATGTCGTCAAGTGGAGGGAAGTGTAATTTTGGTTGGAATTTTGGAATTAGAAGTTTCTCTTTTGTTTTTTTTCCCTTCTCTTCTTCCCTTTAGTCTATATAAACCTAAAGTAAGAGACATTTGGGGGCTCTCTGATCTTTTCTCATTCTCTTTTCTCTCTTCTTCTTTTAACTTTTTTTTGAGTTATTTTATTATAGTGTTTAGAACACCATTAAGGAGGATGACAACTTCAATCATGGTTGGCTAAACACCTTTCTAAGGTTAGGGATTTGAAATTTTTTTCCGATTTATGTGGATGGTGTGAATGGTTGATCGTTAATTTTAATTGAATAGTTCTTATTTTGGTTAATTGTTCTTCTCTATATGCTCTTTGATTTCGTATGATCTATTGATATATGGAATACTTGGATCCTCTGTGAGTTAGATACAAAGTACTCTTCAAATTTCTCTAATTATTCAATTGAATTTAATGGTCAGTGGTTTTATCGTATAATTTTCCATCTAGATTAAATCTTTATTTAGTTCTAGATGTGTTTTCATCCAAATCTAAGCATAAGGAGGAATAGGTGGATTTTCCTGAAACCTTAGACCTTTCCTTCATTGCTTTACAGTTATTAGTGATTTTTGCTCTATTCTCATTGAGTGGAAAACCGATTTTAGATCTCTCTTTTCTCTAGATTTCGTTTCCTTAATTCTTGTTGCACAATAGTCAATCTCTGTGGATTCGACCCTATGCTCACCAGATACATCAACTGTGTCACTTGTGCACTTGCAAGTATATTATTTTTACTCTTGATTTCATGTCCATTAATTTGGATTAAATTAAGTTGTAACAATGTACTTTATAGTTCATACACTTAGAGAAATTATGGTAGATTTAGAAATTTGAAACATATGGATGCAATCTCATCATTTCAAACTTGGAAACCTAGGTTTAGGATCTAGGTTATTCACAATCATACATTTGATCCTTCTTTTCAATATTTGTTTTATACCAAAGTTAGATAGTAGGATGACTTACCTTAAGGGTAGAAGAAAAGCATGAGAAAGCTTGAGAAGGTGAGATTTAATGCTTGAAGAAGGATCCAAGCTCCACCTTTGCAAAAACCCTAGCTTTCACTTCCTTCTTTTCTAACTCTCCCCAATTTTTTTCAATTTATGCCTTGAGGGTTTATGAAACACCCCAGAAATTTGGGCTTCACTACGTGAATAAGGCATAAATAGGACACTAGTATGTCGCAAAAAACAACGGCCTTTTCGACCAGGTAGAAGGTCGGTCAACCAACCTTAAAATGGCTATTGTTAAGCCCATTTTGGGCTTTTCAATGACAGTTGGTCGACCGGCTAGGGAGGGCGGTCGACCGGCCTTGCATAACCCACCCACTGTTGGCCCATTTTGGCTTGTTTCATGACAGCCGATCGACCGGTCTTAAGGGGCGGTCGACCGGGATTCACCAGAATTTGGTGAATCCTTTTGTTTTTCTCATTTTTTCCACTTAGAGTGTTTTCACTCTTCCATTGACTTACCTAGAGTGCTTCCACTCTTTTTACCTTGGCTTAAACACCCATATACAATTATATTTTTGGTTCCAACACCTTTTATTTATATTGCATACATCATAACACATAGAAGACCCCTTTTGATCAAAAATCTCTATTCATTAACACTATTCACCAAATGAGAAATGAGTTTCCGGGGTTCTACAAATTTTCTGTGGCAGATGCCCGAGTATCACTCTCGAGTAAGCCTCTTCGTGGATGCATATAATGGTTTGTCCACTTAGAAGTGATAGCATGCATCTCACATCAGAGGCGAAGCCAGGAATTTTTTTTATTGTGGTGGCAGATTCATGTATCAAGAAAAGTAATGGGTTTGAGGCTTCGAGGGCGTAGCCCGGCCCAAATTTTTTTTCTTGGGAAATGGGTTTATCGTTCAATCACACTCACAGGTCAACACGTGTCCCTTTTAACTACTATTAACTGTGGTTAAGATTCAATAACTTTTAGTGTTCAACAATCTAACTTTTTTTTTAGATAAAAATATCAACCCAAGGGTTAAAATTTCTTAACCACAGTTATATATATATATATATATATTTTTTTTTTAAATTTCCTGAAAACCATGGTTAGATTGTTGAACCCTAAGGGTTAGTACATCTTAACTACAATTAAGAAGAGTTAAAAGGGACACTTGTTAACTTGTGGGTACGATTGAATTCAAAGAAATGTTAATTTGTGGGTTCAATTGAACTCGAAGAGAGTTCAATCGCAATTGACTATGAACACGTGTGATGTATTAGGGTACTTTTGAGCTCAGGATCGTCACTGGCGATGTCAAGAAATTTTTTTCTGGTATTCCACAAATCAGTGGACATGTGGGTGTTTTCCTTTCAAAACCTACTGGGAGCCACTTTATATAAAGTAAGGGTATTTTAAATTTTTTACAACACATTAACACTATCTTATTAAAGGTTTTAAAATAACTTAGGGGCCACGGCCCACCGCCCCTGTCTCACATGTTTTGTTGGACGGTACATGCACTCCGTAGCTTATCACGTGTCTTCTTTGACATCAAATAACTATGGTAAATATTTTAAGTTTGGTTTTTAGAAAAAAATTCAAAAAAGTTTAACCAATAAATGAGTGAATCATAAACAAGCTAATTTTTAAAAAAGCTAAGGTTAGATTATTTAACCTTGTGTGTACGTGAATCTTAACGACAGTTGATTAATGTCAATGAGGACACATGACGAGCTGGTGAGGTGTGAGTACTCATTTGTCTTTCCCTTCGGTCATTGCCTTATGGTATGATTGAGTTTACCAAAAAAACAAAACAAAAAAGAGGTGTCCATCAACCGCCCCTACAAAACAAAACATTTGAGATGCGTGCTGTCACCTCATAGTGGACAGACCTTACAAGCGTGGGCTGAACTAGCACCACTCCTTTTACTTAGAACACCACACACATCGCTAGCCACACACCTTAGACGCGTGAGAGAGAGAGAGAGAGAGAGAGAGAGAGAGAGAGAGAGAGAGAGTGTGAGTGTGTGTGTGAGAGAGTGAGAGAGTGAGAGTGAGTGTGAGTTACTACAAGTGTAATAGACCCATAACTAATAAATATTTATAAAACAATTACAAACAGTAACTAGCCCCACACCTTTTATTAAAACACCACACACATCGCTTGCCACTCACCTTTTATTAGGACACAACATACATAAGATAATTCCAAGGGAAAAGCTAAGCTCTCATACAGTAGAGAGCTAACATCACGGCTAGGTATGATGTTCTTACGCCTTGAGAAGGTGAGCATCCATTTCTTTAGTGATCTTTTCGAATAATTCCATAAAGTGTTCTGGATGAGGGACCTCCTCGTTTGTCTTCTCAAATTCCAGAGACCATTTAACCAAGCTACCATCACCCTCTGTACAAACTTGCATAGTGGCGTTGAAAGTGGAGTAATGTGTATTAATGTCTCCTTCAAAGACACAGAAAGTGATCGACTTGTTCTCGTCGTCTATTGCTCCAATCCTTTCCTTCACAACCATAGGAGTTCCTGTGATCATCAACTCAAAACATGGATTTTATTAGGAGAAGATCCAGCTATTGTAACAGAAGAATCAGCCCTAGTTAACTTATAATAGGTTTTGTATTATCTTAATGTGTGATTGAGCTTATTTTATGTGATTTGATTGCTTTAAGCAATTAATTGTTTTTCCATTAGAAGAAGACAGTTACTTGGCACATAAATAATTGCTTTTGTAGTAAGAACTGACAAAAAACCTTAAATCATGTAGGACACATGCCTCTCTATCTCATATAACGAGGTGTACCTCTCATTTGGGGCAGATCTTGGATCAAGTACTAGGGAGGGAAGTTTCTCGCGGTAACAAGGCACACTCACCATTTACTAATGCCAACTACTATCAGTATAAAAATGATAAAAATGATGCTAGAGCTCAAAAGAAAGTAAAATCAGATAAGAAACTTAAATAAAAATGAATTCATTTAGGTGAGAGTGATTGGCCATCAGTTTACAAAAGTGTGCAATATTTGTAGATAATCGTTTTTTCCTGCTTGTTACAAAAGCATCTATAACTGGTTAGAGTGGCCTTCTATTTTGAGGTTTTTAAGGTCACCCTAGAGAGGCAGGGTCTCCCTTGATATATTCTTTCAATTTAACTGTTAATAGAACAAGTAATCCGAACTAAATTTGGCCTTACCAAGGTGAAAATTCCAGTGCCTGACAGAGCCTTCAGTCTTCCCATCTCCTTCAACTACTTCCATGCCCTTGTAATGATCAGGCAAGACATCGACGAGGTGGCTAATATTGTGCCTGAAGATGCCATAAAACTTATCTGCAGAGGTTTTGATTGGGATCTCAATCTTAGAAATGGTAGCCATGTTATACAAGGAGGTGTGGGATAGAAGAGAAGAAAGTGGGTGCTATATATAGGAGAGACGTGGTGTACAGTGTTGGACACTTAAAAATTTTGAGAAATGATTCTGAGACCGTTTAGGGCCGAGACCGTCCTGCCCAGCAAGGCTTCTAAGCTGCTTGAAAAAAAAATAAGCTCGGAATTTGCGTTGGCCGAGACGGTCTCATTCCTAGACGGTCTTAGCAGCAAGGCCCCTTAAAATTTACCACTACTAGTGGGCCCTAAAATTGCAAGGTACGTTTTGTTATAAGAATTATTGGCTCATATTTTGAAGGACTTTGCTATTGAGACCGCAAATGGCTGAGACCACACCAAGTCCGTGCTTGTGATGCACAGATCTCAAAATTTCATTAAATCCGTTTTTGAAATTTTGAGATACATGCACGGTCTCAGTCTGATCTCGGCCCTTTGCAGTCTCACTAGCATTTTCCTTTGTTGAAAGGGGTGAGGCCCACAAAATTAACCCAACTGCTTGTGAGCAGGTAGACTGGGCTCTTCACCAGCTGCTTGTGGATCTTGGGATGTAAAGAGAATAAAAGAAAAAAAGTAACAAAAAATATAAAAAGATTTAACTATGAACAGAAACTCTATTGAACAGTTAACCGGAGCCACCTAAAAAATGTCGTGGGAGGGGATATTTATGAAAAAAATTTACTATTAAATAATATTCTTCTTTGTGTTCGTAATTACCAAACTACCACTTCCCAAGGCATTTTTTTGGGTTATGATTACTGTTCAACCAGAACTCTGGTTCATAGTTAAATCTTAAATACAAAAGGGATACACCCAAGCAGGTGAATGCCTCTTTTAAAGAGCTTAAGATTATAGATGTTAGGAATCGACTACGCCCTGACTTTTCATGGTTTGGGTTGGTTTTTAATCGGGCGGGATTTGAGTTGAATGCCTTATTATCTAGTTAATTCATTAAACTAATCATTTTTAAGTAAAATTATGTTCTTACTTAATTTAACTGTTTATTTACTTAAATATTTATTTTAAACCGGTTGCCCAAGCTGGGTTAGGATTGAGAGCTTTTTAAGAGGTTTAGGTTTGATCCTAAAACCTAGTTGAATAAGGGGCTTGCTTTATCCATCTGAGATGAGGGGCAGTAACATAACTCTCTCTTCACCAAGTCATACCCATGGGCGGAGCCAGGATTTTCTTCTAGGGTCAAGTCTATGGGTCATCTCGATTGTTAGTATCCGTTTATAAAGAATATGTTTTTTCTTTTTTAAATTAAGGGCAATTACTCTCCTTGCCCATGGTTATGTCATCTTAAATTAGGTAATATAATATAATATTTCTTAAAATTTGCTGGGAGACAACTTACTCTCTTACCCATGCCCTCTTAAATTAAATAATAAAAATATTGATTTAGTCTCTTTTTTTTCTCCTGGCTCCGCCCTTGCTCCAAGGCTGTGCCCATACTACATTTTTTTTTTCTAAAAATTGAGGGGGGACTTCACCCCCGGGCCCCATGTGGCTCCAAAGTGGTTTTAACCAACACTTTCTGTCATAAAATATAATAATAATAAAAATAATAATATAATAATAAATGCAAATCACATGGCAAGCAAGTTTCTATCGTACAGCTATTTTTCAGTTTCTAGATGAAACACATTTGCTGTGGTATGCCTAAGAATTACTATAATATAAATGCTATGAAGGCAATGTGCCCCCACATCGTTTCACCGAAAGGTTTAGGATAAGGTTAACGGGAATGCTAGCCTAGTTTCGTTCTTCCTCATTTTCTCTATTATGCCAACAAGTGTCCTTATGTTTTTCGAGCAACATTTCCAGCCACTTAAAGCTTCAAACTTCACCATGGAAACCACCTCTCTTTTTTAATTATATCGGTTGCACAGGTGGTAGGTAAAAAAAAAATGACACACACTTATTAGTTCGGTAGCGAAAGTGAGGCAAGAGGATACTAAAGCTAACATTCTGCAAAAGTTGATAGAGTGCTAGGCTGCTACTCCCAGTCGCATTTATGAGGCTAGAATTTTTCATAGAGACAAGAATGAGTTTAACACATGGAGATCTATTATATTTTAACACTTAAAAAAAAATTAAAAATAGAGTATCTTTGACATTTGTAACCACCCAGTCATGTCTTTTGAAGATTTGCAGCTAAATCCATGTTAATATAGAGCCAAATTGTAAATTTGACAAATCTAATGATTACTTATCAGATCTTTAGTATGTTTAAAACGTGTCCTTGGATAGGGACTGGGAGAAAAATAGTTGAGAGAACCAGTAATATTGTATGCTCCTCTCTCTTTCTCTCTCTAAATTTGGCAAATCCTAAAAGATTGCATATCAGATGTGTCGGATAGGTTTTAAAATATGTCTTTCGATAAAAATGATTGAGGAACCTGCCTTTCCCTAGGTCCCTATGTTTAATTTTTCTATCCTTAGCTCAATCTCAATAATTTCAGAAAAATATCTCAATAAATTTAGTGTTCGAAAACCTACGTAGAGACATGGTCACGTGCAACACTCCCTAACCCACACGTATAAGGAAAAAAGGGATAAATTCCTAAGGGTGGCCAAGGCGGGATTTGAACTCAGGACCTCCGCTTTTGAGGCATGGTCCTAGCCAACAGCCCAACCCCTATTATTACTACCTCAATGCAAATGATTCCCTTTTTTACAATGTCAATATTCTCAAATCCAAATGCTAATAGTGGAACAGCCTACAATTTCATTCATCTTTGTCAAATTTTTTTTTTCTAAAAAAATTTTTAGAAATATCAACAAAAAAAAAATCATTTTAAAAAAAATCAAAATGGATTTATTTACCTTATAATGACTTAGCTTTATTGATTAACAAGTTGCAGGTTTTATTATTTAAATAATAAAAGTTAGATAAGATTTAATTTGAGTTTTATCTTATAATAATAAGTATTTGAGAGTGTAGATTATAGTAGTGGTTGAGGAGTCGGTGTTTGGATGGAGCTAACACGATGAAATGAATAATTGATACACGTGAATCACTTCCGTGCAAGCTGGCTATTTCTTAGCTCATGCCCTGCCCTACGTTACAAAAATATGTGGGATCCACTACCACAAGAGCTTGAAGATTTTCTTTATGCCACATACTAAAACGTGAAATGGAAACAAGTGGGAAAAAAAAATACAAATCTTTAAAGAAATCAAAATTGGTATTAATCAAAAACAGAAAAAATTTCTCTAAATAATAACTTAAATACACCTTTAATTTACTTGAAATAATAAGGATGCATCAATTTACACATTTTGAGTACTCGTGCACCACGTGATAATATAGGTGAATGGGAAAAAATCTCGTACATGTCACACGTCTGTAGCTGCTCAGCTGGTAGAGGAATGATAGCAAAACTCCACCTGTAAATGAGTCTGAGGGGGCGGGTGTGCACCCTGAAATAAGCTCCGATGATAAAGTCAGTATAAGGCACAAGCACATGAACATAAGGCACAAGCACATGAACATATGAACATAATAGTATAGAGATACTTATTGTGAGGTCACTGGGTATATGCACTTGAGGACGAGCTCTGGTGTTATGCTCTGGAGATTGTAGCTCAGGAGGCACAAAGAATATGGCTCAGACAACGTAGCTCTGACAACGTAGCTCGGCTAAGGCACAGACAACGTAGCTCTGATAAGGCACAGATAACGTAGCTCAGATAAGGCACCGACAACGTAGCTCTGATAAGGCACAGACAACGTAGCTCTGATAACGTAGCTCGGACAAGGCACCGACAACGTAGCTCAGATAAGGCACCGACAACATAGCTCTGATAAGGCACAGACAACGTATTCGTTGTGCATCAAACAACGGGTACGTTGTGCATCAGGCAACGGGTACGTTGCACATCAGACAACGGATACGTTGCACAACAGACAACGGATACGTTGCACAACTCACAACGGACAACGAGCTCAGCTCTACTCACAACACAACGTGACAACATATTCGGCACTATTCACAGCAGACAACGCGACAACGGATTCGGCACCATTCACAGCGTCAGGCACAAGTTCAAGTATGATTTGCACTCATCAGATGATTAACTGCAAGGTCGTGCAAGTGGCAGTGTGACCGTTTAGGGAGAGCATCAGGCAGACATGGCCTATTTGAGAGAATCCGGTGGCCATAAACGATTGTGAGGCCATAAAGAGCATCAAGTAGCCGGATAACACCAAAGGAAGATGAGAGAATTAGGTGAGTGGCCGCCTGCATAGCCCTTCGGGGTAGGGGTGTGACTAACTCAAGCTTCTCAGATCTCCTTCTTCCTCTTCTTCTTCTTCCCTTTATTTCCTCTCTTGCCTTTCGCACCATCCATCCCTTCTCTCTGGTGATTCTTGCTTATTTATAGGCATTTGGAGTCATCATGACTTGTGTAGTCATGATGAAGTCACCTGCCAGACAACACTCAAGTGAGCCAGCACATAGCCCAAGTGGGCTTATGTCGGCTAAATTGTTAGAATTTGCTAGAGTGAGAAATCCCTATTTTACCCATTCTTTTTACTCATTTTTACGAATTTTATCCGTTACAATAGGATGTGACTTCTTGAAGTTGACACAAGGCTTTTCGATTTCATTTCTTTTAATCTCAGTCATTTTAGAAGCTAGTCAGTTACCTATTCTTTATCACACTTGTTTCATTGACCTTAGTTAGATTAACCTTTAATCTTATCCCAACTATAATTTTAGAAAAAGTAAACATCTACTTTACTGTCAGGGAGTGAAATTTAGCAATAATGGTCATTGTAGTGTTGGACTACAAACAACTAATGTCTTCTTCATACATCAGAAAATTACCTGTTTCATTGTTGTATTACACTTTTATATAATTTTCAATTATTAAAAGCTTATAACTAACATATATTATTATGTGTATGAAAGTCATTGATTATTTATAGCCTTAGACTGCAACGACCAATTGTTGCTAAGCTTCACTTGCTGTCAAGATAAATAATGCAAAGCTTCCACCATTTAGGAGCTACACAGTTTAGCATGTTTTTTTTCTTGGGTGGAGGGGGGGTTAAGAACAAGTGTGCATGTTAACCCAACAACTTAAATTGCAAAAGTATGTACGTATTTCCAGACCTAAACAGACCCTAATTCAATGGCCTAGAAATATTCAAGGACGCGCGAACTCAAGGTTCAGGTCATTGTTGTCCTTAACGAGTTCATGAAATTTGTATGCTGGGGATTTGATCTCGTTTGGATGTCTACCAAGGAGGTGTGTTTCATTACACGCTTCACCAATCACCAAGTTGGATAGGAGTGGCGATTTTCCCTAGTCAAACCTTTCTGGATTTTCACTTTTTTTTTTTTTTTTTTTTTTTGAGGTTTTTAGACCTTTGGGTCGGTTTGGGTTCCTCAACGGTTTATAATTGGGTAGGGTTTGGGTATGTCTCTCGAACCTGATAATTAATTTAGACTTGAGATCTTCTACAGTTAATTTTTGTTTCGAGGTCCGATTATTATTACAGTTTAAATATAAAGAGGAGATCTGCTTCACCACGTTGTGCGGAGCTCCCCTTTTTACACTATCTGGTGGCAAATGTGTAATTATGGTGTATTGTAAAATTACTCCAGCCTCTATCAATAATTACAAACATGCCACTCTTATAGTTTATGAAGTGGAAATTTCCGGAGAAGATACGCATCAGTAGATGCTACGAAGACTGGTTTATTGGCAGAAGGAAGATAGAAAAGCTCCAGTTGCTGATGAAGTAAAGGAGAGAAGGGTGCGCACCCTATAATACACTCCGATGCCAAAGTCAGTAGGTAAAGAAGATGATGAACAGTAAGAAAGCTGAAGCAATAAGAGTGAGAAATGCGAATTTTCGTGATCCTTATGCACTGAGTCTCTGTGGGTATTTATAGGTTTAGCGAATTTTTATAGGTCTGATTATACGAATTTTGGTGATCATGGATGACCATGTCACTTGCTTTACACTCATTACCAAATATGTCAAACATATTCGGAGTCATACGTGTCACATGTGTGAGCCTACTATTCGTAAGGTCGGTCTGGAGCCGAAAGGCAGCTTGAGGGGACTAGCATTAAATGCATTAAATGTTAAGACAGTGTTTTTCACCTGCTGTCAGAGGCAAATGATCGCCTCTTGAGAATTGGGTCCTGATAGTCGGTCTCATTGTTGACTAAAGCACGGGTCCGTTGTTGCACCGAGGACAATATCGTTGTCTTGATGACTACGATTCCGTTGTCTAGAGGACAACGTTCTCGTTGTGTTGAGCACAACGGGTCTGTTGTCATAAGAACAACGAATACGTACTCAAAATGCATACGCGTCTCTCATCCACTGTTATAACATCGAATATGTGCTCGTTGTCACAACACTCACTTATTAACGAATTTTATCCTTTACATTTAGCCCATTTATAATGCTTTGAACGTAGTTCAAAGTGTCATAAACCTCTCAGTTCACCAGAAGAAGAATACCTCCATCTGCAGATACTGATAAGTTGCTTGCACTGTACGTGAAGTTGTATCATCGTACTTGCTGTAGCACGTTTATAAAACTATCACGCCTCATTAATGTTTGGTAGACTGTCATCATTACTTTTTCTAAACTTGAGACGTTTCATTCTCTCCGACGGTTACTCTGTTTGTCTAAAAAGAAAATCATGCCCTTGTTGTTACTGTCGTGTATGCCCGAGATGAAGGCTAACTCCGTCCTGAAAGAAGATTAGTCTGACACGGTATTTTTTATTTATTTATGGAAATGACCATCTTACCCCCGTGTTTGACCACGTGTACGGCAACGATAAGGGTCATTCTCGTTTTGCAACTCTTTGAACTGTCTATAAACATAGGATGCACAGAACTTCTTCTTCTTTACTTGATCTCTTTCACTGTTATTCTGCCGGAATTTTTCATGCCGACGATTTTCAGCCTCTTGCTTTCTCAGTTACTCAACACAACACCCTGTTCAGTAAGATTCTTTTTCTGCTACCTTTCTCTCTGATTTTTCCTTTTGCTCTTTTCTGGTTCACTATTGCCCTTCATCCTTATCTTCTGAATTTCTGCTCTCTGCTTTTTTGATTTTCTTTCCCTCCGGTTCTCCTTCTTTTGAATTTTCTGTTCTTCCACCATCTACCTTTGTCTTTTCAACATGTTTGCCGAAATAGTTAGAATTGATAGTGTTGACGAAGTTAGCTGCTCAGGTAGGGCTCCCCACGGTGTCGTTGCCTCTGCTCCCAAACCCAAAACCAAGCCAGTGTATAGATACGCCCTCAACCATTACAGAACCGAATACCAAATTCCTGCTCATGTCCATCTGCATTTCAAGCAGGAGGACATTCACGCTGACCATCGTTCTTCCTGCACCGTTTTCTACCTCGCTCAGTTCGAGGCTGGACTTCGGTTACCTCTGGATTCCGTCTTCGCTGCCCTCCAAGTAGCCCCAGGTCAGATGCACCCTAAATTTTACAAATACATGTCTCTGATGGCTAAGTTCAATAGAGACAGATATAACATAGAGGCTAAGCACGCCTTTCACTTTTGCCACGTTGTTAAGTGCTGGGGGACTGTTGAGGACGGAGATAATACCTACTTCACTTGGAGTCAATGGCCCAAGATGTCCGATATCGTCACACATCTTCCTGACTTAGAAAGGCATTGGAAGGAAATGTTCTTCGTAGTCTCTGGTGCCTGGAGGGCGGAAATTGCTCGTCCTGTCCCCAACACATTCACCACAGGTTCGTTGACTTTACCCCACTTTCTATTGTCTTACTCCGTAGTCACTTCCAATACGCTCTTCTATTGTCATTGATGATTAACATTTCTCTTCTTTCTTCTTTGTACAAATATCTCCAAGTCACGCTTCATAGATCTTACTACCACAGAAGAACAGCCACTACGGAACATTCGTAGCAAGAAAGGAGACGAGTATATCACCTAGAGGCCACTGCAAACTCCGGAACCCGAACTTGCTACGGACAAACTGTTATTCCCACCGAACATAGACAACTCAACCCTGCAAACTACCTTGACGAAGTCGTTGAGGAAGACATGGCTGAACCAATGCCTTCACTGCACAGACCACCACGAGCTCTGAGGTCCACCCGTCCTTCTGCAGCGGAAGAGAAAGCTGAGAAGAGGAAGAGGGACGCAGCCCTAAAAAAACTAAGGGCCAAAAGAGCACGATGAGAAGCGGAGTACGATCAAAGACTCCAAGAATGACAAGAATGAGAAGCGGCCGCCATGACCTCAACTCCGATCAAACTCGAGACCGAAGAACCAGCTACGCAAGTTGAACCACTGACTGAGAATCAATCTCTAGTCATCACGACTACTCTCGTTGCTATCACCACTATTACTCCTCTTAATCTCACTCCTGCCACTGCTGCTGCTACCAACATTGCCTCGTCTTCTGCCGCACCACAGGAAGAGACTACAATGGAAGCTGCTGAGTGGAATTCCGTCTTCCCACGCAGATATCCTCGCCCGACTATTGCTCATATGGCGATGGACCACGACTGCGTAGCCACATCGATGTTCTTAGCGATGAGGCTCCGTACAGATATCGCTGACACAAGAGACATTCACCGGATGGGAAAGTCCGGATTAGCGAGCTGGATGAATTTTCGAACACTCTATGCAGACGGCTTGAAACATCTGATGCCAAGAAGGAAGCTTTGGCAGCTGAGAAAGAAGCTTTGGCGAAGCAGCTTGAAGAGGCCAAAGCAGCAAAAGAAGCTCTAACGGAAGATCTCCGTATTCACTTCCAAGATGAGATGGAACGGTTGCTAGATGAGGACCGGATCGAGACCAAAGAGATATTATTGAGGCAACTCCAAGAGCAGGGAAGATTGGTTGAGTCTCCCCAGCAATCGAAAGACGAGACTATCCGCTCTGAGACCGCTGATCAAGAAGGTGCCCAAGATGATGATGGGGGCGGCGAAGTCGAACGAGTTGAAAGACCTCCTCTTCCTGCTGAGCCAGCTCCCGGTGTGCCTGCCCTTCCTGCTGATTCCCTCGCTGAGCCTCCTGCTACTGAAATTGTCTCCATTGATGATGATGATAACGTCATCATTCCAACTGCTGCTGCTCCAGGACCAAACGCTGACTCCATTGTCTAACTTTTTCTTCTCGTTCTCCGTTGTTGTTTCTCTTTCTTGTTCTCTGATGTATGCTTTGCATTATATTTCTTCGTTGTCTATTGTGCACTCTTTTCCTTAATGAAACATTTCTTTGCGCTCATCTCTCGTCTATCGTACTACACTTATTAGAAACTTTTCACAAGGCATAGAACACATATATGTCACAGGAAACCAATACGAGTGAATTAATAAGCGCTTGAGTACGAGCAAATGCGTGGAGAACTCATGATAAGAAACACTTTAACATAAACACAGTTATTGAACCCATACACTCAAGAATTGACACTACCAACACGTTGTAGAGACAAAACACCGCAAATGTAATTTTGCAAATAATTTCTCACACGCAGAATCCTCAGGTGATCCGTAATGGGACATCGTAACGTCATGCTTAGATGACATTGCAAGCCACTCGGTTGCTTGAAGGCAATGTATCTGATTGAGCCATGAATATCCCATAGTGAATATCAAGTTCTTAATGATCAATCATTTGATATTGCATTTACGATGTTTTGACATTTGATCAATCATTGAGAAGACCTCATGCACCAAAGAACACCTAGCACGGAACTCAACATATAATTAGTATGTGCAATATCAAACTGACAGCCCCAGTCAGGCGTAAAGAACATTCGTTATTGGTCATATGTCACTCACAGTTTATGGACTTGCTTGTATTTCATTGTCAGGAAGTACGTATTGTCCCAAAAAGCCTCCCTGCACCAACCTCTCCAAATAAGCCTTCAATTCGTTACATCGATTAGTCGTATGGTCACAGCTTTTGTGATAATGGCAATATTCTTGTGCTCGCGGCCCCTTGCTAATGTCACGACATGCACGTACAGGCCATTCGAAATTTGGATTGTCCTCTATGGCTCTCAAGATTGTTGCAGGACGGGCCATGAACATCACTTGCTCAGCTCGATTGGAGGAGAGGCGTTGCTCTGCTATCTGATTACCCCTACCCTAGAATAGCGCACAATTTGATTCAGTTAGGCCATACACTCACGCCTCTATTTGCTCTTGAACCAACTGCTACTGGTTAGCTAACTGCGTCAAGAGGGATTGTTGATACTGTAACAACATAATGATCTGGTCTACTTGAGACATCTCTGGCTCTGGGGTTTGATCTTCAATTTTGAAGACGCCAATTTTGAAGTGGAAATTTCCAGAGAAGATACGCGTCAGCAGCTGCTACGAAGACTAGTTTACTGGTAGAAGGAAGATAGCAAAGCTCCAGCTGCTGATGAGGTAAAGGAGAGAAGGGTGTGCACCTTGTAATACACTCTGATGCCAAAGTCAGTAGGTGAAGAAGATGATGAATAGTAAGAAAGCTGAAGCAATAAGAGTGAGAAATACAAATTTTCGTGATCCTTATGCACTGAGTCTCTATGGGTATTTATAGGTTTAGCTCTGTATGCCCATAGATGGTCATTGATGACCATGCCACTTGCTTTACACTCATTACCAAATATGTCAGACATATTCGGAGCCTTACATGTCACACGTATGAGCCTACTATTCGTAAGGTCGGTCTGGAGCTGAAAGGCAGCTTGAGGGGACTAGCATTAAATGCATTAAATGTTAAGACAGTGTTTTTCACCTGCTGTCAGAGGCAAATGATCACCTCTTGAGGATCGGGTCCTGATAGTCGGTCTCGTTGTTGACTAAAGCACGGGTCCGTTGTTGCACCGAGGACGATATCGTTGTCTTGATGACTACGATTCCGTTGTCTAGAGGACAACGTTCTCGTTGTGTTGAGCACAACGGGTCTATTGTCATAAGAACAATGAATACGTACTCAAAATGCATACGCGTCTCTCATCCACTGTTATAACACCGAATATGTGCTCGTTGTCACAACACTCACTTATCAATGAATTTTATTCTTTACAGTGTAAAAAAGGGAGCTCCGCTTCAATGCAGTGAAGTAGAGCTCCGGCTCAAAATTAATCTCTTATTATTATAAATACAAAATATGTCTTATCCATCGTACAAACTGACATATTTTGATTTTTCCATTATTTTTATTCAAATAACCTAATTGCATAAGAGTCCTGAGGAGCGGACTTGGGGTCCGCTTCTAAGCTGACCCAAGTATCTCGTGTCCCTTTAACCCATTTTTAATCATGGTTAAGCTTAGTTAAATTAAAATTAATATTTTTGTTTTTTTCTGAAAATAATGGTTAGATTTCTTAACTCTAAGGGATTAACCACAATTGATGGATGGTAAAAAAAGGATTGGACCAATTATGAGGTCACTGGGTCAGCTTCTAAGCTAACCCTGGTCCGTTTTCTATTTCCCATTGCGTAATACGTTCCTTATGGTTAATGCTTGTTAACTACAATTAATCGTCAGACACAATCAAAAGCCATAGGACCTATAACTGTAGAATATCTCGAGTGGTTAATTTATTGTAATTATATTTAATATATTTCAATTATCAATTTTTGTTGTTTTACTATTACTATTATAATAAAATATAAAATCTCAGTAACTAATATAATTGTTATTATAAATGTGTTATGCAAGTGAGATAGAGTTGAATGCTCTTTCATTGGATTGGGTTTGAGTTTTCAATTTTAACACATTTATAAAAAGAACTAGCAAAAGTCTGGTTCGATGAATGGTAGTACCAAAAGAAAACAAAAGTAGTAAAACTATTTTTGAATTTAATTACCACTATTAAATTATATAAAATGAATCACAAAACCTTGATTCATAGAAGTCAGATATTCATTACTTAAAGAACAACTTACACTATCCGATCTTGGAGAAGAATTCATTAACAGCCACTCCAAGAAATTTATCTCCATGTGCCTAAAACAAACCAATTTAAGAAAAGAAAAAAAAATAGTAGTCCACAGGCTTGCAGTTACTAATGTAAAGCATCTCAAATGTTTAACTTAATAGTTGAGAAGAAATTCAATTCCAATCATCAACTCATTGTTTAACTAAATTAATTATTTGCTAACCCAATGTTTGGTTGCTGAGAAATATATAAGTGAAGACGGAGAAAATAAAAAATATTTTGGTTTCTCTAATATAATTGTTAGTGTCGTGTTTTCTAAAAAAAAACATTTTGTACGTTGAAAATAGTCACCTCCTCGGTCGATGACACGAGGAGGGACGTCTCGGCTTCCATTTTCTTCCCATGTGTCCCCCTTCTAACTCATTTAACTGTGGTTAAGATTCATCCACCCTTGGGGTTCACCCATCTACTCTTGGTTTTTAGAAAAATAAAATTAAAAAATAATTAACTAAAGGGTTAAAGAAAACTAACCTGAGTTAATGGAAGTTGAAGGGTCGGCTATGTGAGAGCGAGGAGGCATAGTCCCCTCCTCGGCCGAAGAGGGGACTATTGCTCTTTTTACTTATTAACTTATTTTCTCAGCAACCAAACAAGAATGCAAGGAAAAATGAGTAACTGATGCCAACGGAATGGCAAACTAGGCATAAAAAATTAATTTATACAGCGTAGCAAGGCTGAAGAGTAGAAACTTGGAGAACTTTAAACCAACAGAAACAAATAGCCAACAAATTGAATTAAACATAAAGCTACAATACTATAGCAAATAAGATTTCGAATATATCGGACTTATAGCCATAATCAATTCTATATATCGGCTATGTGCATACCTTCGACTAAGCAAATCTATAAGAATTCCACTGGTTGAAGACTCATCTGCAGGACTGGAAAAATAGTTAAAGCCAAACCTCACTGATGTGAAATATTGATTGATCATCTTTCCACTAAACCTTACTCAAATGAAATAGTAGTCATCCTTTGTTTCCTTCTTACCCCAATTTGTATTCTTGTCTCAAGAATTATGTAGGATGCAAAAAATAGGACAAATTCATTCAGTTTGTCCGCATACCAACCTTCTTGGAAAATATTGTTGGTTTATTATTTTTTTTAATTTTAATAGATATACTAAGATTTACCGAAATATTTCTTCTTCTTTTTTTCCCTTAAATTTCGTGAGAATTTTTTAAAATTTTGATATTCAGTTTCAAATTAAAATAATAATATTTTGTTACCAGATCATGTTTTTAGTCATTTTTAATCCAATATTTAATAACTTACCTAATAAATTAAGATACTTGAGACTGCTTAAACACTTCTACTAACGTATTTAAACTTAAAAATACCTAATATATTAGAACCCTTAAACACTACGACTAACCTATTTAAACTAGTAATCTATCTCATTTTTTAGCTTCAGTTGGGGATCCAAAATATCTGAAATTTTCAGGAATTCAAACCTAGAAAAACTTGTCAATATGTGCTCACAATGCACGAGCAAGTATGCATTTCCAAAAAAATAATAATAATAAGCAAATGAATCTCCAAATTTGTTGAAAAAATATCTCCAACCCCCCCCACAAAATATCTATAAATATCCTTTTTTTAATTTTCTAAGAGTAGGCTTATGGATACTTCCTAATCCTAACTGTTTATAACTAACCGCTAAGGACTAGGATTTGACTTGACTTATTTTGTCTTTCTTAATGTCACATGAGTTCTAATCTTAACCGTTTAATAATTGAGTTAAACGGTAATTTGGTAGTATATTTGGGAGTACACCTTGGGAGTACCCATAGACTAATTATTTTACCAAACCCCCGAAACAACTGAAAAATCATGAAACAGTAATAAGAAAACTACAAAATTCTTAATTGGGTAAAGGCCTATGTTTGCCTCAAAATGTCTGGGTTTTCAAGAAAATGGAAAAGTAAAACAAAGAGAGAACTAACCTTATGCTCGATCAACGAAATCAATATCCCTAGTTACAACAAAGTAAATACTAAGTTGAAAAGTTATTTTGGGATATAAAAATCTAATCATTTTTTGGTTAATAAAATCTAATCATTGCTAAGGAAATATATATTATGATCATGCCTCTTCATGGAGGTTCATCACACTTATCTGAATCTTATGCAATTCGAATGGCTGTCCAGATTGCTAAGTTGAAGGATGGGATATATATAACCTTGTTATAAAGAGTGATGCTGAGACTGCATGTATTGTCAGCTATCAAGTCCAACTTATCAGTTGTTGCATTGGGAAGTCATATGCTATTGTTGCTGACATAACTAAGATTTCAAGGACTTTTGATCAGATTCAGATACTTCTAGAAAGTCCAAATTTTGTGCTCATTTCCTATCTTCCACCACTCCAAGAAAGTATTATGCATAAAAGTTTTCCTCAAACTACTTTATAGTCTTGTATTTTTTTAACAAGATTATGCTACACAATTTTCACATTCACACTACAAGAAAAAGAGTTTTTAAAGACGGATAGCAATAACCTCCGATAAATGTCCCTTTTATTGACAAAAATATCAAACCATCACTAGAATTTTTGTTTTGCCGAGAAGATAAGAAAATTAGGCATGAAATTGGTGACGGTTTAAAAAAAATAGTCATTAAAACTCATAAAATTAGTAAAAGTTTATAGAAACCGCTGCTAAAATTTATGAAATTAGCAACAGTACTTAAGCCACAGCTAAAAGTCATAAAAGTAGTGACAGTTTCTAGAGTGCCTAAAACACGTGAAAATAGCACGGTTTGTGCGAACCGCAACTAAAAATTCATAATACTATCCCTTACTTTCCCATTCATTTTATTTCTCATCTTTCTTCAAATCTAGGTTTTATCCATTTCTGAAGAACCTAAAGCTCTCCTCATAGTTCTGTCGAAGGGAAATCAACTATCCGACATCGATTAACAAAACTGAGTTCCAAATCATGCTCACCATTAATTAGAGATGGATTGAAGACAGATCTGAAGGAAAAATTGGTGTGAAGAGATTTTATCAAATGCAGTAGAATGGAACTTTGCTTTTCCTCGACATTAATGTTAATAACTCGGTCACAAACACCGGCGGAGCCACATGGGGCCTAGGGGGCGCTTCAGTCCCTCATGAAATTTTGACTTTTTTATTTGTACAATAGCAATAATATGGGTGTAGCCTAGGAAAGGGTCGGAGCCAGAGGACGGGGAGCTCTAGCCCTCCTGAATTTTTGGGAAAAAAAGATTTTCTTTACAAAACGGACACAAACAGAGGTGATGTCCCATGAACTTGGCCCCAAAAAATATATCCGGAGGCAAACTCTCATTGTTAGCCCCCCTACAAGAGAATCCTGGCTCTGCCCCTGGTCACAAAGAGCAAGGTTTTGTTTCATACCTAGGGTTTGTAGGCTTTGTTTGTTTGTTTGTTTGTTTTATTTATTTAGTTTGTTAAATTTATTTTTCTTCCGTGCGGATCTCGATCTTATTTCAAATCTCCAAGATCTGCTCTAACAATTTCTCCAATTTGCTTTGAAACTGTTTGATAATCTCTGCGGTGCTGATGCTTACAGATCAATGTATTAAAATTCATTTTATTGTAAACCCGCTTCCCATAACAGTATTATTGTAAGTTGCAGAGTAGGCTAAACTCAGCACCAATCTTTCTAAAGCTGCGTCCTTTTATTCTTCTGCTATGGTAAGAGGATAATAATATGTAGCTCTAATAAATATTGCCCTGTACACCTAATTAGGGGTGTACTCGAGCCGAGTTGGGTCAAGGTCGAGGTTGTCTTGAATTAGTTCCAGCTAGGCCTAAGCTCCGCTCATGCTCAATTCAAGCTTGAAGCTCGGCTTGAAAGTATTGGCTTAGCTCGAGCTCAACTTGAGCTCAAATTGATTAAAGCTAAATCGAGCTTGGCTTGAAACATAAAAAAAATATTTTTTTAATTTTTAGAAAATACTATAAATAGTATATTAAATATTCTAAAAATATTACATATAATACTTTAAATACTATTAATTAATAATATTAGTATTATTATTATTATAATAAATATGTCAAGTCAAGATAAGCTCAAAGGAGGAAAGAGGACTCTTATTATCGTGATGCTAAAAATATTATTGAGTCTATTAAAAATAAGATTTGAGATATTGATTCTAACTGTGAGAGGAAAAATCTTGATGTTACTCCTTTATTTCCCTTTAAATCTTTGTCTCGCAATCAGTTTTAGATCTTTCTTGTTAAGTGAACTTGCCCACCTCGCGCAAGATTTAAATTGAATATGGATGGTGTCTCTAAAGGAAATTCGGGGAATGCTGGAGGAGGGGGAATTATGAGGGATCATAATGGTGATTTTATTATTTTTTCTCTAATTATGGATTCTCTCTAACTTTATTGCAGAAACTAGAGCTCTTCTAGATGACCTTATATTGTGTAAGAATCTTAACTTACATAACTTGATCATTGAATCAGATTCAAAAGCCTTAATAGATTCTTGAAAATGAAATAAATTTTCTTGGATGTCTTGGAATTGGGAAAAAAAGATTAAAGTTAATTTTCAAGAAGGTAATTTTCTTAACCATATTTATCGTGAAGCTAATTCAGTAGCTGATGGTTTGGCTAATATTGGGTGTGACAGTATGACTTCAGGTATTCTCACTTCTTATAATTCCATCCTCAAAAAATATCAAGTCTCTTATCCATATGGATAAATTAGGTGTAGAGAGTCTTAGAAAAGTTAGCATTTAATTTTCTTGTGTATGTAGGGGTAATGTTTTATGTCCCCCCGTCCCCCCTTCTTTTATTTTGTTTGAGTCTGTAGGGTAAGGTTTCATATCCCCCCCTCCTTTGTTATTATTTTTTTCTTTGAGTCTATAAGGGGTTAGGTTTTATGTCCCCCTTTTTTCTTGATTTTATTAATAAATCCGGTAGGGATTTGCCACCCCCACAAGATGATTTTTTTAAAAAAAAGATAAGCTCAAGCCAAACCTAGCCTCAATTGCACCGCTTGCTCCAATTGTAGGGTGTGACATCTCATATGAGAGAGGCTTGGCGATTCATTCCCATGAGGTGATGACTTACAAGAGCTCCACTAGCTACTTCTAACAGTGGGTAAATGTTCACCCACACAAAATATAATAAATAATATAAAAATATAAATGTTATCTTGTACCAAAAAAAACCTTAATTGAATAATATTGTAAATATCTATTTCACGACCTGAGTAGATTTTCCCTTTTAAGTTTAATGTTTAGAAAGTGAAGTGGCAATTTCTAAATATTTTTCTTTCATAAATACAAAATGTCACCATCTACACATTAAAAAGTAGCAACCCTTAAAAGCATAGAAGCGGGAACTCTGTCTATATTTAAACCCATCATAATGATAATAACTATCACACTAAATTGCTACCAATTTCTTAAAAATTATCTGTTCGTGAATACTTAGATAAAAATGATATCACTATCACTCTAAATCAGTGTTGTCAGAACCGAACCGGACCGGCCGGTCGAACCGGTGGAACCAGGAACCAGTCACTCTACCAGTTCAATGCCTGGTCCGGTTCTGACAACATCGCTCTAAATTGCTTCCAATTTATTAAGAATTCTCCTGAAGACTAGGATCTTAGAATTTGGCTGAATATGGGACCAGCTTTGTCCATCTCAGATGAAGGGCGGTTACATAACTCTCTCCTCATCAAGTTTTAGCCGACACTAGTTTCTAACCTAAAAAATTATAATAAAAAAAGAAGTAATATTAAGTAAAAAAAAACACACGTAAATCCATGACAAGAAAGTCTCTTTCCAGAAAGATTTGTTATGAAGGTTGATATAGACACCGAAATTATAAATTTGGCCTATCCAAATTATCGCTTATCCGACACCAGTAACATAAAATAAAATAAAATAAATTGATTACCAGATATTTTTTTTTTATTAAAATAACAACACGACAAGGCGAAGCTACAGTTACACTACCCAAACCAACCATATTGGGTAGGTTTGATTTCATAATCCATGCACATGGCCGAATATAGAAAATTGTATTTGGTTTTCATTAAAGGGACGTGGCAGGCTGGCACGGACTCTGCCGCGAGCACACTCTCTCTATTAAATACAGTAAGCCCTCTTATAATTAATGTTTTATAACAATAATTAATAAATTTGTAAGGACCAACTTGGTTCCATAGTGTGTAATTAATAATCTTTTATACTTGCTATTTAATAATTTTTTAAAGAAAGTTCTAGTATATTATTAATTATAAAGATGTTTTTATACTATATTAATGCATAGTTATATGAATCTTATAAAAGCTTTATGATAGTTTAGGTATTAGGAAAAGAAAAGGATAAAATTATTTTAGATATTCTGGCTATGTATAATAAATTATTGTATATATAGTATACAGTTCTAAATATTTTAGAAAAAAAAACCAAAAAAATCATTTCATGTGAACTTTAAAATAATTAATAAAAGTTAAAAGTATAATCCCATGACAGAGTTCAAAATGAAATTTTCCCTTCCCAAAATAAATGATATTTTTTCTTCTCTTTGAAAAAGGGGTTCATTTTACCAAACTGAAATTACCATATACTAGTCTTATGCATTTGTATCTAGATTAAGCTTATATAGAAAATACAATACATTCGAAAGAAATTATGAAATCAAAATTTTTGATGGATCAATATAGTGATTTTTATATATAATATTCTCTTATAATTAATATAATTTCTTTCCACCAAGGTTATTAATTACAAGAGAGTCTACTGTAGGCATACTCTCAGTATTTTCTATTGGAAAATAGTCACCTCCTCGGGCCGAGGAGGCGAGTTACTGTGTCGTCCCCCCTTTTTGGGGCCATGTGTCCCCTTTTTACTTCCATTAACTGTGGTTAAGAGTCAGTCACCCCTAGGATTCACACATCTACCCTTGATTTTTAAAAAAAAAATTAACCATAGGAGGTGGCTATTTTTTAACCACAGTTCAAAAGGTTTGTGAGAGCGAGGAGGAATAGTCCCCTCCTCGGCACGAGGAGGTGACTGTTGCTCTTTTCTATTTTTAGCCAAAAATCAACACTTATTAAAATAAATAAAGGCAGTATTAAATTTTAAATGAAAGCAAGGATATGTGATGAATTTTTACTTGACCTCAGAATGGGAAAGCCTGAGAGTAGGTCTAGCGCGACTCTTTTGTTGATATAGTAGGCCCTCTTATAATTAATATTTTATAACTTAATCTCTAATAATTAATAAATTTGTAAGTAACCAACTTGGAACTTATTGATTGTCTAAATGACCTCTCCTCTTTCGTGCACTGGGAAATCTCTACAATTATTGCTGATATAAAAGACCTATAGAAGCTTAACAGGCTTGTTGAGATCAGTTTGGCCGGTCTGAGTTAAACCAAGCAACACACAATTTTGCTAAGGTGGCTTTAAATATAAGCCTGGGGCAATCTCCTTTCCCTGAATTTCTTTCATGGCAAGAGATACCCTGCAATTCCTGGAACAACTATGTAAATGGGGTTTAGCTTTTAATATAATGTCTTTTAACAAAAAAAAAACCTTGGTTCTATAGTGTGTAATTAATAATCTCTTATATTTTCAATTTAATAATTTTTTAAGAAAATTTTAATATATTATTAATTATAAGAGAGGTTTTTATATTATAGTAATTCATAGTTATATGAATCTTATAAACACTTTATGATGGTTTAGGTATCACGAGAGAAATGAATAAAATTATTTTAGATATTTTGACTCTGTATAATGAATTATCATATACATAGTGTAAAGTTTTAAATATTTTAAAAAGAAAAACTAAAAAAATCATTGTATGAGGACTTCAAAATAATTAACAAAAATTAAATGGAGAATCCCATGAAAAACAGTTTAAAATGAATTTCGTCTCTTCCTAAAATAAATAATGGATGTTCTTCTCTTTCAAAAATGGATTAAATTTAAAAGACTGAAATTATTATATACTAGCTTTATACATTTGTATCTACATGAAGCTTCTGTAGGAAATACTACACATTCAAAAGAAATTATGATTTATAAACCAACCTTTCAACTCCCATTAACTCGGGTTAGTTCTTTCTTAATCCTTTAGTAAATTATTTTATTTTATTTTATTTTTCTAAGAACCAAGAGATGGATGAACCCTATGGGTGGATGAATCTTAACCACAGTTAAATTGGGTTAGAAAGGGGACACATGACAAGAAATGGGAGTCGAGAAGCCCCTCCTCTCGTCTCCGACCGAGGAGGTGATTATTTTCCTTATACAATTTCTTTCCACCATGGTTATTAATTATAAGAGGGTCTACTGTACAATTCAGGTGGGACACACACAATACCTATCATGTTCACCTTAATTGTTGTCACAAACAGGGCGAGTCTGCTTGCAAGAGGACCAGCCTAGCACTCCCATCTTCATTAAATGTTCTTCCTTTGCCTTTCGATGTGAAATTGGGCTTTATTTTTGGAGATTAACTAGGAAACAAGGTTTGAAATCCTACCCCATCAGGATTTCGCGGTTTCGCCCAATCCTTGATATCATACCAGATTTCAAAATTTTGAAACAAAATATCGAAAAATTAAAATCTCGTTGTAAGCACCCCAATTTTGCACCCCTATCCCTCTTCCCGTTTCTTCAAATGCTTCAAGGTTCAACTAAGGCCCAAGCCCAGTTGGCCAAGCTTATATCCAAACAATCCAATCAAGCCCAATTACTTAATTCTATTACTCAAGCCCAATTACTTAATTCTATTACTCAAGCCCAATTACCCCATTGTCTTAGCCAAAGCCTAATTATCATAGTCAAAATCTAATTACCATAGCCCAAGCCTAATTGACATAACTAAAACCCAACAACCATAACCCATGACCCATCTACTAATTACCATAATCAAAGCCTAATTACCGAAGCCAAAATCTAACAACCCATGATCCATAATATCTAGTTCATATACCCACATCAATTTAACCCACATTTAAAACCCACAAACCTAAGCTCACTTTCCTACAAAAGACCTCATATTTTCTCTTCGAACCCAAATAGCCACATTTTTGTGTTTACACATCTTTTTGACTACTCAATCACCTCTCACCAGGTACACATCTTTTTGACTAACCAATCACCTCCCTTACTCTCTTACACCTCTTACAACTTATTCTTACACCTCTTATAAAATAATTAATTCTCTTACACCATTTTTGACCACTCAATCATCTCTCATCAAGTACATATTTTTTTTAATACTCAATCAACAATTACACCCCTTTTGACCAACCAATCACTTCCATTCTTCTCACCAAACTCTCTATTAATTATCAAATTGTCACAACCCCTTGAAAACTCTATAAATACAAGACCCTCATAAGTCATTTCTCTCACCTCCAAAAATCTCAAGTGGAAACCTAGCTCATCCTCATCTCTATCCAAAAACCCTTAGGCCTCATTATCCTTTAGAAGACTCTCACCTCTCATACTTCTTTTTAGTCTTGAAGAAAGTGAAAAGAACATAAGGTTTAGATTAAATAGAGAATTTTAGGACTAAACGTTTAGAATTCTTCACTAACTTTCTTCTTTTGTGGACTCTAAAAACTCCTTAACTTTTGAGTATTGGAAAAGAAGTTTTGAAGGAGTAGACACTCCTTCCTTTATTTTTCATCTTCTTCGTTACTTCATATTTATTTGTCTTTTTTTTTTCTTGGTTTCTAGTTTTTTTTAGAACCATTTGGAAAGACCTCTCTTTTCTCAAGTTTAGTTGAACTTCTCTACACCAATTTAATGGTGTAGAGGGACCTCACCTCAAAAGAAATGAGAGGTCCTCCTTTTTTCCGTCATGTAAATGTTTCTTTCTTTTTATTTAGCCACCAGTGTGGAAATGAGTAGGCATATAGAGAGTGGAAGCTAAAGCTATACATCTCTTTTCATTTTGTTTCTTCATTTAGATTCTAGTCATTCTTTTAGAATGATTTGGAAAAACTCATCCTCACTCCAAATTTCATATTTAGAGTCGCATTACATCATTCATAATGGTGTAAAAGGACTACATTAGAGGAGAGATGATAAGTTTTCATTTTCTCTACTTATCACTTTTTTTTTCTTTCTTTTTCATTCACGTTCTATTTTGAGTGGGTAAAAGATGGTTTAAGGACTTAAAGATGATATTATTCGAAATGTCTCGTACCAAAGGTAATTAGTATTTGATTTATTACAACATCAATCCAACAAATTAGGTGTTGACAATAGACCATCTACTATTCTTAATGCAAACATCCTTCTTTATGTCCTAATACAATCTTTTAACCTAACCTCTCCTTAGCCTTCTCTTGGGTTAAATTTGACTTTAATTAAGTTTGCCAAAAGCCTATCTATAATAAAATCCAAAAAAAATGATAAAATTTCAAAATACAAAAAAACATTCAAATATAACTAAAATACCAAAACCATTCAAATATAACCAAAATATCAAAAACATTTAACCAACTTATATCAACCAACCAACTTAGAATGCTTGCTTGTAAAAACTACTATGGTTTGATCCTGCTAAGTCGGGTAAGTAAGCAACCCTAATGGGTCCAGCTCACCTGGGATTAGTTTCCATTTTCCCTTTAATCTTACTTTATTTGCTTAATTGATATAATTAAACAACATACTTAAGTTCTATTTGAATTTCTGGTTTAGATATAGGGAGTAGGTTACCATTTCCGAATGAGAGCCCTAGGGTGCATAACGCCTTCCCCGGGGCTTAAAAGAATCCTTACCTAGAATCTCATTTTGGACCTTAAACCTTATCCATTGTATAATTGGGATCCTATTTACCCTTAATTAAATAGGCAGTGACTCTTATTTTAAACATTTAGTGTCGTTCCTCTGTAGGGCCCGGCCCGAAAGGAAAGGCGGTAAATTCCTTTGCTCACCCTCGTTACATCGACGAAATTTCGGAAATTTCTTTTTAAATAGTTTCTTAGCTCACCTAGGATTAGTTTCCCTTTTCCTCTTAATCTTGCTTTATTTGCTTAATTGATATACTTAAACAACATACTTAATTAAGTTATATTTGAATTTCTTATTTAATTAACTTAGATATAGGGAGTAGGTTACCATCTCAAGATGAGGGCCCTTGGGTGCCTGACACCTTCCCCGGAGGTTAAAATAATCACTTACCTAGAATTTCATTTTGGACCTTAGGCCTTATCCATTGTATAATTGAGATCTTATTTACCCTTAATTAAATAGGCGGCAACTCTTATTTTATGCATTTAGCGTCGTTCCTCCGAAAGGGCCCGGCTCAGAAGAAAATGCGGTAAATTTCATTGCTCACACTCGTTACATCGGCAAAATTTCGGAAATTTCTTTTGAAATAGTTTTTGTTATTGTTTTTAACTAAAATTTTGAGATATTCCAAAAAATTTCGTTACTTTTATAGAAATTTCCATAAATTTTGGAAATTTATATATTTATTTTAAAAATAAATTATAATATTTATATAAATATGTTAAAATTTAATAAAATATTAATTTTTGACCTAAATTTTTTTTATAAATATTAAATATATATAATAAAATATTAATAAATCGAAATTCCAAAATCCCGTCAAGATAACTGAAATTTTTGAAATTTGAGTTCGGTTTGAAGGATTGCCGAAATTATTGGGATTTCAAACGTTGCTATGAACAGGAGCTCCTGTTGACTGTTGAACAATCAACCAATTCAAAAAAATGCATTCGAAAGGGGTATTTTGTTAATTACAAACACAAAGAAGGGTATGTTATAACACTAATTTTTTTGGGTTGCTCTTGTTGACTATTTAATCAAAGCTCTTGTTCATAGATTTTTTTTTTTTTTTTTTGTGCGAATATCATTTATCTACTGTTAGTTTTAGTGGTCAGTAATTAACTTGGATTGGAGTTCTTACAACTCATGACTAAGGATTGGATCCTGAGACCTCTCACTTGAGAGACGCCACACCCCACCAATGGAGCGGGCAGAAATTCTGAAGAGCGGGCAGAAATTTCATTGAAGACTCTTCACTGCTTCGCTATTTTGTCCAAGTGCCACTTAATAGGCCTTTTCAGTGTGGATGGCGGCAAGACAAACAGTTTTTGTCTCGAATCTTACAACCCTGATCGGTGTCTGAGGCAGTTTGGACTTGATCAAGGCGTTCCTGATGGTGTAGCTGAATCTTTCTCTCTAAAGAGAACTATGAAAGCTTTCATTCTAGAGAGTTGGTCTTTAAATTTAAGACCCTCTGTTACCGGTTTCTATTTGGCTGGAGAACACAGGATGGGCAGATGCACGAAGAACTACCAGCTTTTCTGGAAAGCTTGCGTCGGTACTTTCAAAGCTTTTGTTCAAGGTCCGCCAATGCTTAGTCAAACAGTTAATTTGGCTATGGACAAAGAAAAATGTCTGAAAGAGGCACCTGGTGCAAGCAAGAAAAGGAAAGCGGTAGCTTCTCCTCACAAGAAGCCTAAATCAAAAACTGTTGTTGGAGGTTCTTCAGAGATTCGAGAGGAAAACATTACTCCTCCTCAACCTACAATTATTACTGCTCCTAAGGCGGCTACTCCAAGAGCGCCTAGAATCAAAAAGATTGCAATAAAAAAAAAGGCACCTCCTTCTAAGAAGCGAAAGAGCCAATCAGTAAGCAAAGCTTAAAGCATCTTTCTTATTCATACGCTTTTCAATTTTTTATTTGTATAATTTTTTGTCACTTATATATATATATTTTTTTTTTAATTTGTTACAGGATCCTTCTTCTGATAGTGAAGATAATGAGCCTTTAATTGTGCGCAAGCAGAATCTACAGACTCAACATGAGTTAGGAAGGACTGAGACTTCTGTTACTCAAGAGAAAAATACAGCACCGCTTTCGGATATTGGTGCAGGGAGCTCTGGAACTCCAACTACTCCAGCGGGACTCAGCATCCCTGAAGATAATGTTGCCGATATTCCTTTCCCTCCATCGGCGGAAGCAAGAGTACAAGTTGAAAATTTGGCCAATGTTTGGCCTGAGAGTGAACCCAGTTCTTCTCCACTTTCCCAAAGGAAAGATCAATCATCTAAAGCTTCTGGTGTTCGAAGAACTGCAAATCCTGCCAGAACTATTGACATAGCCAAGGCGTTAACATCTCTGAAGAGAATGAGATCGCAAGCTATCAAGGCAAAGTCACTTCTTCTGCAAAGGACAGCGCAATCTTCGTCACCTCTTATGATTGACGCTATCGATGATTCTGAGGGCGTAGGTTAGTAGCAGTTTTTAAAAAATGTTTTATTAATATACATGCTCATATGCTTATTATTACAATCATTATAGTGCTCTAACAGTATGTTTTATTTTGAAGGTCCTTCTGAAAGCGTTCAAGCTGAAATACCAGAAAACATTGCTCCTGCAACAGTTGAGGTCTTTTCTGATGATCTTCCCAGAGACAAAAACGCTGTTGAGGCTGAAGTGCATAATATTTTTGATGAAAGAGCTTCTGGAGTTGAAACCTCAGAACAGCTTATGGATGTGGACCCTCCTTCAGCCAGTGAGATAGCCTTTTTCTCTTCTGTGGTTCAAAACTCTGAGCAGCAGCCTTCTGAAGATCTTCCTGTAATCATATCAGAAACTTCTACTCCTCTTGACAACACTTCTTCTGTTGGTAAAAGCGCTCACACACCGATATCTTCAACTGAGAACATCAATGTTCAAACGATTGCTTCTACTGAAAGCGTTATCATCGGCTCTTCAGAACAGTTTGTTGAGGAGGAGAATATTAATGCTGAAACTGAAGTTGCTCCAAGAAGTATTCATGAAGATACTTCAGTCATTGGTTCCAGTATGGAGACCGCTTCTTCAGAATTGTCCGCTTTTGTGGGAATTTTTGTGAGTGAGGATGCTATTACTCCTTCCACTTCAACTGCGCTGACACCAACTGATTCATCGGATGAAATTTTAAGGCGTTATCCTGTATCTGAAAGCTCTCTTCCTTTATGGTCAGAAATAGTAAAGCGTTACAAGGACATAACTTCCTCTTGTTCTTTGAAGAACCCTATCATCAGGGCGGGCTGTATAGAAACAGTGTGCTCGATCATTCGGAACATCAGAAATATCAAGCCTCATCTTACGCCTTTGAGGATGAAGACCTTTGAGGATTGGGGGCAGGAGCTGAAGGAGTTAGAGGATATTAATGTTAATGTGAAATGGTTAACAGATTTTCTGAGTAGTTTATCTGTTACATTTTTCCAAGCCAAGAGCTTTGCCAGGCTGAATAGTTCCTACAAAAATAAAGTGGTCAAAGCGGAAGAAATCAAGAAAGCGATATCAAACGATCAAGATAATATTCATATGATTCGTCAAGAGATTGCCCGCCATCAAGCCATGCTGGAAGAAAAAGAAAAAGGAATAAAAGCTGCTCAAGATAGTCTGTCAGTTCTACAAGAAGAAATCAAAGCAGATCATGAAGAATATATTCGTTTAAAGGCTTCTGCTGAAAGACTTGTATATCTAAATGAGAGAGGCTTTACTGCTGACATTTTGTAAAAGCTTTTTCTTTATTCTTTTGTAACCTTTGTGAAATTTCATATGAATACAAAAGGAAGATTTTGTTACTTTTCTTATTAAGCATAGTACTTTTTTAACCATTTTACATTGATAGGATCATGTAATACTTCACCAGATAGTGTAGACAAAAGACAATAACCACTGTCAAAACTTTGTCTTATCAAAAATGGCCCTTCCCAATTAGGAGTAAACTTTGCCACTTTTGTACCATTCCTGATATGAATAGCTGTTCGAAGGACCAGGTCACCCTCCTTTAGAATTCTATGTCGTACTGCTTTGTCATACGCTTTAGCAACTCTTTTTTGATACGCTTTTGTCCTTATAGCTATAGCTTCACGCTTTTCATCCATAACTTCTAGCTGAGCTAATCTAGCAGCTTGGAGGCATGCCTCCTCTTCATCAAATACTTCAATCCTTGTAGATGGTATCTTAACTTCCAGAGGTACAACGGCTTCTGTCCCATATACTAAAGAGAAAGGGGTAACACCTGTTGCAGTCCTTGCTGAAGTTCTGTAAGCCCAGAGCGCTGTTGGAAGTCTTTCACACCACTTTTTATGAGCTCCTTCTATCATTTTTCCAATTATCTTCAGGATAATCTTGTTAGTAGCCTCTGCTTGCCCATTCCCTTTAGGATAATAGGGGGTTGACTTCTTGTGTTTGATATCATATTTCTCCAATAATTCTCTCACATTAGAATTTATGAAAAGCGTTCCATTATCAGTGATGACCTCCTTTGGTATCCCAAAGCGGCAGATGATATTTTCTTTAATAAACTTAGCCACCATGATACCTGTAGCCTTTCTTAATGGTATAGCTTCTACCCACTTGGTGAAATATTCAGTAGCCACAAGTATCCAAACATATCCTTCAGCAGGGGGATTAACAGGTCCAATTAAATCTAGCCCCCAAGTATGGAAGGGCCAGGGCGTAGAGACATACCGTAGAGATTGTGCAGGTGCATGAATAACATTCCCTCTTATCTGACACTGATGACAGCTTTGGACATATAGGTGTGAATCTGCCTCCATAGTAGGCCAATAATATCCCAACCCCAAAATGTGTTGAAACAGCTTTCTTTTTCCTTGGTGAACGCCACAATCTCCACTATGAGCTTCATGCAATGCTATTTCGATCTCTTTTCCAGTTAAGCACTTGAGAGCAATACCATTGTATCCTTTTCTGAATAATTCTCCTTTGTCAAAATAGAATTTGGCAACTTTCTTCTTAAACTTGAAGGATTCCTTTTGATCAGTAGGCATTATTCCATCTGTGAAGTAGTCATTGTATGGTTTTTTCCAATCTTCCCAAGAATTTGTAAAGTAACATTCTTTTTTATCTGGCAATATTTGACAATCAGAACATTCTTTCTGTAACATAGCAGCATCTTTTTCCATTGTTGGCCAGTATATTCCGAAACGCTGTAACCTCCTATACAGACTAACAGAAGGATTATACCCACATATTTTTGTGTGGATTTGCATCATTTGTTTCTTAGCTTCTTTTATTCCAACACATCTCATCAAAACTCCTTCGGGCCCTTTGAAATACAGATCCCCATTTATTTGTAAGAAATTTTTAAGACTTTCAGTGTTGTAGTAGGGACTACTGTTGAATCATTAAGGCAGAAGACATCCTTCAAAATTGGTTCTCTCCAATCTGCTTCTTCTGATTCTGTGTCACATAATTCTTCCATCAGCGGTGTAGCTATTATACGCCTTTCAATTATCACCTGAGAAGATTCTCCTTCAAATATTAACTTTGATGCCAAAGTAGCAAGTGCATCAGCATGGCGGTTTCTTGTACGCTCTTGATATTTGAATTCTATTTTATCAAAATTAGTCATTATTCTTTGAACCGCTGTTCTGTAGGGAGCCAAACCAACATCTTTTACATTGAATGACCCTTCCATTTGATTAATTACCAAATTGGAATCTCCTATTACATTTATTCTTTTGGCCTTTAACTCTTTAGCAATTGTCAAGCCTATGAGAAGAGCTTCATATTCTGCTATATTGTTAGAGCAAGGAAAATCCAATTTGAAAGAAAAAGACATTACCTCACCCTCAGGAGCTTTTAACACAATACCTGCCCCAGCTGAATCTGCAGTTTTAGATCCGTCAAAATACATGAACCATTCCTCTTCTGCTTCAATAGTCATTGCTTCAGGGAATTCTCCTGGTAATTCTTCTCTTAATATCAAATCATCATTTCCTGGGAAATTTGCCAATAGATCTGCTACTGCTTGTCCTTTGATGGCACGAGGGCAAAGGCATGTAATATCAAATTCTGATAATGAAAGGAGCCACTTAGCTGCTCGTCCTGAAAGAACTGGTTTTGACATGAGATATTTGATTGGATCAGATTTTGTCATCAGAAAAATCTTATGAGATAGTAAATAATGACGGAATTTTTGTAAGGCATAGATCAGAGATAAACAACTTCTTTCAATCCGAGGGTATCTCAATTCTGCATCTCTGAGAATTCTGCTGAGATAGTATATTGGCCGCTTATAACCAGACAAATCTTCTTGGGCTAGAAGAGCTCCAATAGCGGTTTCTGTTGAAGCCAGATACAGGACCAAAGGCTTCTTTGGGATTGGTGCCATCATAGTTGCTGTTGAACTCATCATTTGTTGAAGTTGTTTGAAAGCTTTTTCATGCACTGATTCCCATTTGAATACACAGTTCTTCCGTAGGAGCGGCATAAGGGGTACTGTGACAGCTGCTAGTCCTGGTATGAATCTTCTTATATAGGATACCTTCCCTAAGAAACTTTCAACTCTTTGACTGTGCTTGGGGCTGTCATGGATGCAATTGCTTGAGCTTTTGTAGGATCAACATCTATACCTTGCCTATTCACAATGAACCCCAGGAATTTGCCTGCAGACACTTTGAAAGCGCATTTTAACGGATTCATTTTTAACTGATAATGGCGGCATCGTTGAAAAACTCTTCTTAAATCCTCAACATGACTGCAACGCTTTCGTGATTTAATAACAATATCATCCACATAATCTTCCACTGTATTATGGAACATATCATGAAAAATGGCTGTCATAGCTCTTTGGTAAGTAGCCCCGGCATTTCTCAACCCAAATGGCATAACTGTATAATAAAATTTCCAATTGGTGTCCGAAAGGCGGTTTTTTCTGCATCTTCTGCTGCCATCTTAATCTGATTGTAACCACTGTAACCGTCCATGAATGAAAAGCATCATGACCTGCTGTTGCATCAACTAATAGGTCCATATTGGGTAGAGGAAATTCATCTTTTGGGCATGCCTTGTTTAAATCCCGGAAATCAACACAGCAACGAATTTGCCCATTCTTCTTTTTGACTGGTACAATATTGGCTAACCAAGTTGGATGCTGAATTGGCTTGATAAAACCTGCTTTCAAAAGCTTTTCAACTTCTATTTTAATTTGATCTTCAATATCTGGTCTGAATTTTCTTGGCATTTGCTTCATTGGTACATATCCTGGCTCAATATTCAATTTATGTGTGACCAATGTAGGATCCAACCCCGGCATTTCTTCATAATTCCATGCAAAAATATCTCGGTACTCTTTGAGCAAATTTATCAATTCTTCTTTTTCTTTTGGGGTTAACTTGGAACTGATAAGTACCGGACGCTTTTCTGATAGACTTTCTACAATGTTTACTTCTTCAAGGCTTTCTTGTACCGCTTTTACACCATCCTGCATCTGTTCTGGCGCTTCCCCAATTTCGCTTGTTTCTTCTGTTTGAAATATTTGATCCATCACGGGAATCTGATTTTCTTTTGATGAATCAGTTTCCTTTGATTGTCATAAGATATATACAACCCTTCCATCTGGTTGCACCACTCTCTTACAGCCCCCAGTTCTTGATTCTTTGATAGCATTCCCCCTTAGAATTTCTGTTTTCACACTTTCGTCTCGGGGTCTTTTTGAGGCCTTTGAAATTTCTGATGGCGTTAAAATAGTGGATGATGGTGGCATAACTCCTTTAGCCTTTTCAAAAGCGGTCTCACCTTCTTCAGCTAAGTCATCATAAAACAATGCCTCTGAAATATGAGCTTCGGCTTTATCAAAGGGTGTGGCAGTTGCTAATATTCTGATGACTTTTCCTTTGTATATTCCTTTAACACATTGATGAAATGTTGATGGTATTAGCTGGAACTTGTGAATCCAAGGGCGGCCAAGAAGAATATGATAGCTTACATTGGCTTCAATAACATGGACTCTTATCGCTGAATTTATTGGCCCCACTTGAAGATTAATAGTAGCATAGCCAATAGTGTTCTGGCACTGTCCTCCAAATCCTAAAATTTCTATTGGCTGCTTAGAAATTTTTGAAGGATCTAATCCCATTGCTATTGCTGTTGATAATGGGATAAGGTTCAAAGAAGACCCAGGGTCTATCAGTGCTCTTTTTGCTTCAATAGAATTTATTAAAGCTGTAACATACAAAGGCTTGTTGTGAGCTAACGATGAAGCTTTCATATCATCAGCAGTAAAACTCACATCTTGAATTTCCGGCATTGCTTTCTTGTAGCAGAATAGGCAAGAAAACAATGTTCTGAATGAGCTTCTGCAACTGTTGTCAAAGCCGCTGTTGCAGCTATTCTTGCCGCTTTTGAGAAATGCATCTGGTCAAAGAAGTTTTTAAACTTTGAACTCTGTGAAAGAGTTTCTATTGCTGACTGATTATTAAGTATAATTTCTTCTTCAATTTCTTTTTCTGTAACAATTGCCGAGTTATGACAGACCATAGCAATCACATCCTTCACTTTATGATTAGGCAAAGGATCCTGATGGACAGATCCTTCAGGAGTAGTTGAAATTTTCAGGTGTCCAGCGGCTATTTTGTCATTAAAAATCCGCCTTAGAGAGAAACAATCTTTTGTTGAATGGCGTATGGTTTGGTGATACACACAGTATTTGCTGCTTCGTTTGTCTTCTTCTGTAGGCTTTTGGAATGGTGATGGTAAGTACAAAACGGCATCAGCAATCCATACTTCCACAATTCGTAATACTTCAGCCATGCTACAGGGAAAAGGAGGTGGAATGCTTTCTGGGTTGTACTTTGGTTTTTTGTCAGACTGATAAGAAGTATTTTTCTGAAACGGCCGCCTTCCAGAATTTTCTACGCCATGTGGCTGATTCCGCTCTTATCCCTCCTAACATAGCTATCTTCGTTACCTTGGTAGGGTTGCTCTTGATATGACTGTGTTGAGCCTTTGAGAAACATCATAAAGCTTTTCAAAAGAGGGATAGGAGCACCCCAATGGCTCTGTAGTCTTTGCTGCTCCATCACCCCATATTTGTACAAGTTGCCCTCAGTTGTTGGTTCATGACAATCTAAAAAAACAAATTATCGAAAGCGGCGAACATATTGTGTCAGACTTCATTAGTCTTTGCCGCTCTTTCGACAGGTTTTGAGAGTAACAACACGGTTTTTTCTCTACAGAGAAGACGTCTTGGAGAAGATAGTGACCATTTCTTCCCCAAGAGTGGAATAGAGTTTGGAGCCAAAGTTTGTGTACCAAGTGAGAGGCACATCAAGT